>CM076583.1:928054205-928415008 GCA_034641835.2 Pinus albicaulis
AAGCATTTTTTCAGAAAGAATACCCCCACAATCAGCAGGCCCCCATCAAACACAAATGTTGTTCTTAACGTGGAAGAAATAGAAAGAGATAATTTTTGTTCTTTCCACCAGGCCGCCCACTCTGAGAAGACATGCCACCAATGGATTGGTAGCATGACTGCGGTAGTGAATCAGATCTTAGACGATCAAACTCCAGGGGAATCAGGTGAAGACGATGTCTTAGAAAATAAAGAAAACCTGCCCCCAGATGAAGAACCAGGATCTACCGTCCTTGTGTTTCATGTGATCTGTGGGGAAAGCACCCATACCATCACCGACATTAACGTGGCCGATGATCCTAAAGCCAAACCTGCGTGAAAATATGGCCTAAGAAGCAAAGGACTGGTTCCTGAACAGTCCTTCAAAGAGAAGAGGAGGGCCTTCTTAAGGAAAATCTTACCCCTAGGGAATGAGCACCAAGCTGCTATTCCTGAGAAGTCTGCTCCTAGAAACACCCGAAAAAACCAAAAGAGAAAAATGCTGGTAGGGTCACCCAAAACCTCCGCTGAGACTATTCCACACTCTAATTCTGGTTACAACATTGTTGAGGACATGAAGAAAACTAGAGCCAACATCTTCCTTTATGAGCTCACCCGCATCACCAACCAACGAGAGCTTATCCTCAAAGCCTTCGCCAACACCTCGACAACCAAATATGTGAGCAACACATCTACCCAAACTACTCCAATCTATTGTGAATGTCGTAAATGTGAACTCTAGGGGATCTACTCCCCCCTTTCTCCTGTATTTTGAAATCTTTAACTTTAACGTTCATAACTGCCTGGTCGACTCTAGCGCATACACAAATGTCATGGCCCTGTCTGTCTACAAGAAGTTAAACATTCGCTAGGAGAAAACTGATGCTAGGATTATTCAGCTGGACAGATTGCAAGTGCCCGCGGTAGGTGAACTAAATAATGTCATCATCCACCTATCTTCCAACTCTAGAGTCCACCAGTGCATAGATATAGTAGTTGTAGACATCCTGGAAGCCTACGGTCTCTTGTTGAGTAGGGACTGGTCTAGTAAGCTACAAGGGTACTTCGCTACTGATTGGTCTCACCTATGGCTTCCCTACAAGGGTCAAAACAACCAAATCAGAGTTGAGAGTGAACCTTATATGAAACATACTGTGACTGAATTGGACGCTACCAATGAACCTGTCAGCTTTGCCCAAGAAGAGCTCGGCATGTGTGTCTTAGATGCCATCTTCGGATGTTACCGTCCCCCTCAGTCCCTGGTAAACCCAGACGTCCAATCAGAGCTAATGCTCATCACTGAAGACCAAGCTGTACCCATCATAAACCAAACTGAAATCTCTCCCCAGCCCATGATTCCAGAGAAACCAGAAGATGATGTATGGACCTTGTATTATGACTGCTCCAAGACGCATGATGGAGCTGGTGCGGGCTGCATCTTGTTGGACCACCAAAAGAACAAGTTTTTGATCTCATGCTAGCTAGAATTTCAATGCACCAAAAATACCGCCGAATATGAGGCCTTAGTCCTCAGACTCCAAAAAGCATTGGACATAAAGGTGAAATTCTTAAAGGTTATCGGAGATTCTGAAATCATCACTCGCCAAGTACGCAATACCATCCATTGCTTATCTCCACACTTGAAAGCTTACCAACAAGAGGCATGGCGTTTAATTTATGCTTTTGATGCGTTTGGTATTAAATATGTGCTTAGGATGCATAATGCGGCAACTGATACTCTGGCTAACGCTACTGCTAGGTTCACCCCTCTAAGGGATGGTTTTTCTATTGAAATAGTGTATAAACCATCTGTGCCAGATAACATCACTAATTTACGCGTCTTTTATGATGACCAACTGGTACTTGAATTCATGCTCAACACTAAGGTGTTCAAAGACACAGTGATAGAAGAAGTGGACCATGATCAACCCTTGCAGGAAGAACGAGAGAAACGCAAGGAAAATCCCATGCCAAAGGGAATAATGTCGCTTGAAAATTTGTTTGATCTGCAGAACCATTTAATTGGACCCCCCAACACTAAAGTACAGATTTCCACTTTGGTACATCAATAGGTAAACTTAGGGACAGATAAGGACCCGAAGTTCGTCAACCTCGGGAAGGATTGTTCCAATCAAGAGAGGCAAGCTTTCACCGAACTGTTCCGGAAATACCGAGATGTGTTCACTTGGATGTACGATGAACTGCGTAATTATGACACTTGAATTATTCAACATGTGATCCCTATGAAGGAAGGAGTGAAGCCTTTCCAGCAAAAGCTAAGAAAAGTGCACCCTACGCTAGAACCAATGATTCAGAAAGAACTTAAGAAGATTTTGGATGCACGCATAATATTCAAAGTTCGACACTCCACTTGGGTATCGAATCTGGTTCTGGTACGAAAAAAATCCAGTGAGATCCGTTTGTGCATGGATTTCCGAAATCTAAACAAAGCCCCAGACAAATATCAGTACCCAGTTCCCCCTATGGAACAGATACTGCAAGCCGTATCCGGATTGGAGATGTTCTCGTTGTTGGATGGTTTTTCCGGGTATAACCAAGTACTAGTAGTAGAACCCGACAGATTAAAAACTATGATCCGGGCTAAATGGGGGACTTTCACTTTTAGGCTCATGCCCTTCGGGTTGATAAATGATGGGGTGAAATTCCAACAGGTGATGGAAATAGCTTTCCGAGGTCTAATAGGACAAAGCGTGGTAGTATACTTGGACGACGTCACCATGTTTTCAAAGCACAGAGGTGATCACTTACGTCACCTCAGGAAGATTTTCGAAAGATGCAGAAAGTATGGGATCTCACTCAACCCAAAGAAAAGTGTCTTCGCTGTGTCTGAGGGGAATTTTCTGGGTCATATCATAACCAGGAATGGTATAGTTGTAGATCCCAAGCGAGCGAAGGTCATCGCCCAGATTCCACCTCCTAGTAGCAAAAAGGCCATGCAATCCTTCCTTGGGAAAATCAACTTTGTACGAAAATTCATATTAGATTTTGCCCATATAGATAGGCCTTTGCAAGGGATGATTAAAAAGAATGCAAGTTTCAAATGGAATCCACCCGAGAAGGAAGCATTCGATAAGATCAAGCAGGCCATTGCAGAAGCACCATCCCTCCAAAGCCCAAACTTCAACAAAGGTTTCATCTTATATAAATTTGCCTCGGATTCATCACTCGCGACTGTCCTCACACAGAAAGACGCTAACAATGATGAACAACCCATATCATTCATGAGTGCCGGTTTGAAAGGTGCTGAAATGAATTACCCTGAGATTGACAAGTAGGCTTACACAGTATACAAAGCGGTCAAGCATTTCCGGCCATACATCTTGAAGAACCATGTCACGGTGTTCGTCCCTCACCCAACTGTTCGCTCACTTTTCGTGTGGCAATAGATGGGCGAAAGACAAGGAAACTGGATGACATGTATCCAAGACTCAAAGGTCAAGGACTCTGCCAAATGGCCGTGGAGGCTGCAAATTGACGTGGATGCGAAGAAGAATGCTGGGAGAAAGAAATTGACATGTATCAGATTAAAAACATCCCTCAGCAGGGAAAAATTTCCTAATACTCCGACATTTTGAAATATTTGGCCCACGATGTTGTGGATCCTATTTTAACTGCTCGGCAGAAACGGGCAATAAGGCTGAAAGCTGCATCCAACCAGTTAGTACAAGGAAAAATTTTCAAGAAACATTACAATGGATTCCTACTACGTTGCTTGGAACACGATGAAGCACAAAGCGTCCTGACCGAACTACACGATGGACTAGCTGGAGGGCATTATGCAGGTGATACCACTGCCCAAAAAATCATGCGCGCTGGCTACTATTGGCCAACCCTCTTCAAGGATGCTCACGCATATGTTCGAAAGTGTGTTCAATGTCAAAAATTCGCCAATCGGGAAACACGGCCATCTGCTCCATTACAGTCGGTGGCAGTAGAGGAACCTTTTCAACAATGGGGGTTCGACATGATTGGAGAAATCTTACCGGACTCCTCCAAGAAACACCATTATATCCTCACCGCTACCGACTATTTCACCAGGTGGGTTGAAGCGATACCACTACGCCAAAACAACGATCAAGAGGTAATAGAGTTTGTCACTCATTATATCATGACCAGGTTTGGTGTTCCAACCTCTCTTGTTTTTGACAATGCAACTTATTTTTCGTCTTTCAAGTTGTATGATTTTTCTTTGGAAAATGGTATTGTACTTAAACACTCTGCAAACTATTACCCCCAAGGGAATGGGTTAGACGAGTTGACTAATAAGAACCTTGTCCACATCATCAAAAGGACCCTGTTGTCCCACCAATGAAACTGGCATAATGCCCTCCATAATGCCCTTTGGGTTGTTCAGGTCACACCAAAATCTTCACTTGGTACCTCCCCATTTTTTCTTGTATATGGAAAAGAGGCCATCCTTCCTCCCCACCTATCTCTCCCAACCCTCCAGTTGTACCAAGAGACCCATGGCACCCCATGCCCCACCTTGCAAGCCCGAATTGACACATTATTGAAACTGGAGGAGGAAAGGCAGAAAACCCAGGAAAAATTCGCCATCCACCAAAGTCGGATTAAGAGATGGTTTGATAAAAAGTCTGCCGGGAATAAAATTTTTGAATTAGGATACCTTGTTCTTAAATGGGATAAAGCTCATGAGGAGAAAGGGAAACATTCCAAATTCCAATCCCTTTGGACAGGTCCATTCCAGATTAAAGAGAAGCTAGGTTCCCACACTTTCAGATTGCAAAATCTAGAGGGAAGAATCAAGGTCCTCCCGGTAAACGGGCATGACCTCAAGCACTACTTCACTTAACGGCCCTAAGAGGGCCGTCACCACACCTGTACCATATTTTGTTGTTTTCTTTTATTTTAGTTTTTGGTTTTTCATTTCCCACAATAAAAGCACTTATTCAATCAAAGCCTTAGTAAAAGTATCCTTCTAAGAACTTCAAAAGGTGGAAGGCATTGTAGAATTCACGCAATTGGCATGCTGCGCCAGGATCTGTGCTGATGAAAATTCTTTCCTAAAAATCACAAAAGGTGGCAGGAGCTTGTCTGTGATTGACACCAAAAGGTAAAACATGACCTAGTCTAGGCTACTAAGCGCCGATAGCTCACCTAGCAAGCTTGAAGGGTGTATGTGAAAAGAAAATTTGTTAAAGCGACAACTAGACTGAAAGGGAACAAGGCTAACTTCGGGTGATGCAAGGATATCTGGGAAAACCTAAAGTCCTCATACAAACCAGGAGCAACCTCTCTTGCAAGTAAAATAAGTCGGGATCCCTCATTCACCCAGGAAAAATTTCCTCTATCAAATAAGTGCCCTGAGCACATCTAAATAAGTGCCTTGAGCACATTTAAAATAAGTGTAGTAGCACACCAATAAAGGGTAAAGGATTGAGAAAGGATTCTTGCACAGAGAGGTGATGCGACGGCTCCGCTGAGGTACTGATCAGGCTCGTCAGCAGCGGAGCCACGTCCGTGACTCCTAGGTAGTGACTCCATCGGGACTGCGATGTTCGCAAGCAGCAGAGAAACACAATGAGGATGAAATAACTATACCGGATCCTGGAAATCATTGAAGTGCTCCAACCCTTTCGGTCCAGAGTCCAGAAGTAAAATCTCGGTTAACCAGCACCTAAACAGGCAAGTAGGCGAAGCACCCTCGCAAGGTACAAAAGGAAAAAATCATGGAAACCTAAGGGTTAAAGGAACAGCTTGCTAAGGCCCCCTCCCCCCCCCCACAAAGATAAATCATCAGTAGAGATTCTGGGCCCTACCAGTGAATCACCATTTGTTGTAGCTGCTACAACACCCTCCAAAAATTCACCATCTAAAATTTTTTGAGCCCCTCTGAACATCGAGAAGCTAAGTCAAAATCTGAAGATCAAGTCTATTTCATAAAAATCCTTAAGTCGATGAGTCACAGTTTAGTTCTTTTTCCAAATTTGTGACCTAGCGACCTTGTGACCTATCAGGTCACCAGGCCGCCGGGTAACAAATCTCACTCAATTTTCAAAATCGCGACCTAGTGACCTTGCGACCCTTCGACTCTCCCAGGTCGCAAGGTCACACATCTCATAAGCGTGGGATATTTACGACGCCGCGACCTCATTTATTGCTCGCACGCGTGACATTCCTAACACAGACTTGTAAATTGAGCCCACCAGCCACCCATGTGTTTGTCTTTTCCCCTCATGATTTCTTCATCCTCATTTAATCCTAGTATTGGTTATGTTAAAATGGAACAAAATGGGCCGCGCCGCCGACAAAATCTTCCGATCATCCCTAGCGTGACTTCTGACCCCTGTGGCCTTGCGACCCATAGTCGCTAAGTCACTGAGTCACATCTCATTCAAAACTTGACGTTTGTGACCTTACGACTCAGCGACCCAGTGACCCGGTCGCAAGTCGCTAAGTCGCAAGGTCGAACCCTTCGAGAAGTTTGAGCCTCTGCGACCCAACGACCCAGTGACCTGGTCGCAAGTCGCTAAGTCGCAAGGTTGCACCCTTCGTGAAGTTTGAGCCTCAGTGACTCAGCGACCCAGACGAAAATCACTAATTCGCCCTTTCCTGGGTCTCAGTTGGGCAAAGTTAAAAAAAAAAGCAATACCTAGGCATTTGTTATTATGGCATCTGTCTTATCCTGGGACTATTTTATGAACATTCCAGGTGATTTTGAAGCAGAGTTAGAGTGTGTCTCCATCTCTTCAGCCTCAAACGACATGGGACCTTCGGCAGTTCGCAAGAAAAACAAGAGCCCACAGATAGAAGACACAGAAATGGAAATACCAATGTTTCCTCCCCCGATCTATGGGGACACCGTATGTAAATTTGGCAAAGGAGATTGCATGAGTTGGTATCAAGTCTACCAGAATTTCTAGAGGACCTCCCTGACCAGAAAGTATATGTACAAGTTAAAAGGTCAAAGCTTCACTACGCGGGTGCCCACCCTGCTATATTCCCATGTGCGGAAGTCATTGAATGGATCATACAGAATATCGACCCCAAGAAGTGGGTAATTCGAGACCACGAGGGAAGATCTTTTGCAACTCTAAAGGGCTCGGATGCGAATTTTTATTACGCGCTTCCGGAAAGGGAACAGACTTTCACAGAAGAATGGGCCACCACCCATGCGGTCCCCATAGTAGACACCCTGAAAGGATGGTGGGAGGAACCCGAGAAGTTCAAAATAAAGAAGGATCAGGAGTATCCAGTGGCGGGCCTCAGAAAGGTATACAAGCTGGTGGCAGCTATGCTTTGTAGGATATATGGTCGTCCTGATGCCACCACATTTAGTGGAACTTGGGTATCCCTGATGAACTATGTTACTGTATACGGCACTAGCACCGAGAAGAGGGATGCTCGTCCAATTTTTACATGGTATCCTATATTGGATGTGGTTGTTCGGTGCCACTTTGAGTGATGGGTGCACAAGCTGGGACTGGGGCGGGCATGCCCGGTTCACATAGAAATGCGGAGTATTTTGGGGACTCTAGAATCTGAAGTAGTATATCTGCGAATCAATCTCACAACTTTCATCCCGATTGCTCTACGGGAAATTGTTCGTTCAGTGTTTCGGGGAAATATCACCCTAGAGGTTGGTTGGGATACAACCTCCACAAAGAAGGGGCATGCCACTTTACAGAGACTCACACAACCATGCACGTTCAGAAAAACTAAATAGAGAAGAATGAGAGAGTTACCCGTAGGTCCT
Organism: Pinus albicaulis; assembly: GCA_034641835.2. Classification (NCBI taxonomy): domain Eukaryota; kingdom Viridiplantae; phylum Streptophyta; class Pinopsida; order Pinales; family Pinaceae; genus Pinus; species Pinus albicaulis. Next base: position 928,061,961 of record CM076583.1, read on the forward strand.
ACGTTTGAATTAGATCCACGTGGGGTCCAAACCCCCAGCAACCGTCCTTCCTTCTTAACCTGAAAAACGAGAAGAAACCAGCACAAAGGAAAGGTTGTACAGCATATATCTACTCTAAATGTTAGTGAGATTCATATAAAACATTAAATAAATCATAATGAATGCTTGTATAACAAATATTCTCATACATAAAAGCATACACTAACACGTTTATTTCGGGAACAGCATGATACTTTTGTATTATAAATAGCACGTACAAAAGTAATCAAGTGGAGAGATCACCTGATCCTTCCAAGGCCTTCGCAGACCGTCGTTTGGATCCGTCCAGCCCTTGCCTCGCTAAGACTCCTTCCAAACTGGTGCATACGAGATAACATATAAAGGGATGTGTATCTCAAGGAAACAAGGGTTTCCTATAATGAACTGGGAAAGTGCAGGAGGCACGGGGAATCGGACTTGGATAGGGAATACCAACAGAGTATAATATCAATAAATTCTCTCTCTCCCTTAGGCCATACACATGAGGGGTTTTTATACTCCCTCCAAGTAGTTTCAACAGTTGGAAACAGTTGGCCACGTGCTAGGGTGGTTGAACTACCTGAGTAACCATCAACCCAGCCCGAAAATAGAAAATTTTTATATATTTTTTCATAATTTTAATGGCATACACGGAAAAGTGCAGTTGGACTCGCGTATACACGCGGAAAAGTACGGGCATAGTCGCGTATGGGGATTTTTACACTGTTTTTAAGTGAATTTGTCCAAGTCTGTAGGAATGGGTGCCCAAAACCATCAAAGCAATCATGAATCATATCAAGGTGAGAAATCAAGTATCAAGAGACGGACGTAATAACAGAAGATGCAGATGCACTAGTTCCTGAGATTGGAACAATCCTATGCTCAATGCAAGGTGGCGAAAACTGGTCAGTGATACTCAGAGGAACGTTCCATCCATGGGTACAAAGGTGTCAAGTCGTGATAGCTAAGTGCATGCAATGGTTAACTTGTACAGAAAGTCAAGGTCAAAAGTTGGCTTAAACATCGAGTCCAAATGAAGTCGGCTAAAGGCCAGGATAAACAAGTACCCAATATGCAATGCAGTAATACAACTTAACGACACCAGGGAGCCTCTAGGGTATAAGCCAGAAAAATGATAAGTGATGAAGGAGAAGAATGAAGCTTCAACACAGAAGACATGGCGGGACTAAAAGAGGACTCCCGAGCCTACATAAAAAGCAGCATGGGCAACAAGTGATAGCGAGGAACTAACTAGGAAGCCCATGTAAAGGAAGGCTCTACCATCAAGTCATGATTAAAAATCGGCGAGTGAAATGGGTGTAATACTCATGACCTGATGGGATCGACCCTAAGGTAAGTGATCAGTATGGAGGCTAGAATGCAAGATGCAACGGAAAGTGATTCCCTAACCTATATGCCAGTGAAGATCATATACCTGCCGTGAAGAGTCTGAAATCATGGATCAAAAACCGGGAAAAATCTCAACATCGTCAAAATGTACCTGAAAACATACCAAACTGGGCACTTCCAAGCAATCGAGTTATACAGCATAAGATAGATCGAAAAAATAAGCATAAGGAAATTTTGCGAAAATTTTCAATTTTTTAGCCATAAATAGACAAATTACCTCTCATTTGGTTCATTATTACATAGCTGATTTGGAAAAAGTGTTCTGGAGCAAAAAACTTCTTTCGTCAAATCAGGAACAACCGACCGTCGGAACTCAGCAAAACTTCAGGTAGGCTCCTTAATCATTCTGTTTATTCATTTTGTCCGTTTGGAAATTAAAATTAAGTGATTTTTAGCTTTAAAACCCTTGCTAAAAATTGCGTATCTGCGCATACGCGGGTTTAATGAAGGAAAGTCGCATATACACGCGACTGTGCACAGGAAAAGTCACGTATGCGCAGGTCCGATTGCGAAAAAGCGTGGCTAATGCAAAATTTGATGAAATTTTTCAGGATGACCATCTCATGGAGGGAACGTGAGCATAGCACAGTAGACCAAGAGGTCATGCAGGACCGCGCAACACAAAACATCCTCCGAAATTGCGGATTGTTGAAATTCTTTAAAATGCCCAATATGAAAAGTAATGTGCGGTTGCTTGAAATGCTTGTAAATTACTGGGAACCAGATCAGGATTGCTTCATAATTGATCAGATGCCACTACGCATTGAAGTGGAGGATATATATTTCATCACTGGACTCTCCAGAAGGGGAGAACCAGTAGACCTGCACGGAAAACCCCTGGGAGGGTTAACCGTGGAAGATTATGTCCACGTATATTGTGTAGATAATTCCAAAAAGGTTGGAACGCAGATTGCAATTAGAGATATCAGGGATTTGCACATGAAGATCCTCCTTTTCACCATCAGCAGAGTGGCAGGATCTGCCTCACTACATCAGGCGTCCAGGACGCAAATGAGTATAGTTGTAGAGTGTTTGACTCATGTTTATGATTGGTGCACAGCCCTGCTACTGAACATGAAACAACAGCTGACCTCTATTCGCCAAGTAAAAACTAAACACTTTGGCTATGGTACCATTTTGACAACATTCTTCTTTGAGAGGATTCCAGCTTTGAGACCCAGAGTCATCTCGACTATCAGCAGCCCGCGGGACCCAAGAATTGCCTGTTGGGCAGACATGATGAAGAGATTGGGGGGCAGCGAAGTACCCCGAACTACCTGGGACGATGAGTTCTTCCTATGGTGGGGAGAACAGATCATCGCAGTAGACGACTATCCCTATGCCGGGATGGATTTCCGAGGAGATCCAGATCTAGTACTTCCACCTGGCACAGCATGGGGAGCAGTCGGTAAGTTTTGCAAAATTTTTTGACTTATATGATTTTTTTTGGATTTTTTCAAATATGTATGAAAAAATGAAAACAAACATGTTTTTGATTGGATTCATAGTGACTGACAATTAAAAATGATCATGTTTCAGATGTTGGACCAGTTCGTCCTGAGGGCCTACCGCGCCATAAGCACCGCAGAGGTGAGGCAGAGACAGTGGATTCCGACAGGACTCTCCAGGCCGTGCAGAGAAACTTGGAGGGACTGACCCGCCAAATCCCTATGGCTGCCGTGGAGGACTTGCCGGAAGCCGTCCAGAGACGGGTTGTAGGAGTACCCCGGGACTGGGTTATATTATTCCGCCGAGTGGCCATTGCAATTATGTTCTATAGGAACACGACTTTTGGGCAGGGTCCTCAGGAGTAGACAGATTTTATATATTAGATGACTGTATATTCTTTTTTGAGACTGAACATGATGGGGCATAAGCCCAAGTTTTGTACAAGATTATGGATCCAAATTTTGTAAAGTTTTTTGACACTCCGATGATATATATACAACGATATTTGATGTGATGTGATAAATGTATCAAATGTATGATGTTTTTTATGATTAAAAATTATTGTATTGAATGATTAATATGCCAATCTAAAGCTTGATTAGCTAATGAGTCAGCAAACCAATTGTCAGCTCGAGGAATATGAATGAATGTTAAAAATTGAAATGACCTTTGTAACAAATGTACCCTCAAGAACAATCGTAATAAAAAAGGATCTCGTACCCGATAAGTGTTGTTCAACTGCGACACCACCAGCTGGGAGTCCAAGAAAACTACCAACGAATCAACACCCAAAGATATTGCCTCCGAGAGTAGATGAACAACTGCAGTGTATTCTGCTATATTATTTGAAGCAGGACCAATGCAGACCCCTCTTGATACTAACAGTTGACCGGATGGATAATGAAGCACCCAAGCCGCGGAAGCTAAGTTCCGGGTGTGTCTACTAGCACCATCGGCGAAACCAAAATGAATCATGACATCCAACACAACCTGCCAAAGCAGATCAAAAACATCACCAACTCATCAAAAATCGAAAATCAATCAGAAATGTACAAAGCAAAAACTACTATATACAAAAGCAACATGCCAGGCCGAAGCCTAGGCATAATACTTCTTCAAATAGAGCCCATTTCGGGGCTCCGGCAACTCGTTCCCTTCGAAATCAACCAAGGTATAAGCTCCTTTCTTAAGGAATTTTTTAATGATATAGGGGCCATACCACATCGATTTAAACTTTCCTGCCCCCAAGGCATCTTTTTCTTGGGCATAGACCAAAACAAGGTCACCTTCCGAAAAGACCCTAGGCTTGACCGCCTTATCGTACTGAACCTTTACTCGGTTTTTATGCGCTTCATTCATCGTGGCGGCATCCCGACGCTGCTCATCGAGATGTTCCAGATGAAGAAGCCGTTCTGCCAGACTGGAAGTGTCTCAGGAAGAAGCTCAACAACTAATTTAAGGGAAGGAATCTCGCATTCAATGGGAAATACGGATTCCACCCCGTGTACTAACTGAAACGGAGTAAAGCCAGTTGCAGTTTTCACTGACGTCCTGTATGCCCAAAGTGCGGGATATAGCATAATATGCCAGTTGGATCTATGTTTATCAATTGTCCTTTGAAGAATTGTCTTCAAGGATTTATTCACGGCTTCCACTTGCCCATTGGCTTGAGGATAATATGGAGATGAATGCTCCTGCCGGAAACCCAATTTGAGAGCCAACTCAGCCATCATACCATTCTGAAAATGACTGCCATGGCCAGTGACAATCTCTCTAGGTATACCAAAACGAGCGATAACCTGGTTGAAAAGGAACAAAGCTGCAGTCTCACCATCGTTCCCAAAAGTAGGCATAGCCTTGACCCACTTCGTAAAGTAGTCTACCGCTACGATAATGTACTTGTGACCTTTTGCCGAAGGTGGGTTACAAGTAGTATAATCCATACCCCACTTTGTAAAGGGTCCGACAGTAACGACTGGAAAAAGCGGAGCTGGATGAGCGCGCATTTTTCGAGTATACACCTAACAAGGATGACACTTCTTGACCGATTCAATACAATCTTTGAAAATCGAGGGCCAGAAGTAGCCAGCACGCAAAATCTTTTGGGCTGTAGCAAGCCCTGATAAATGACCCCCACAAGCTCCACCGTGAGAATCATTGAGCACGGCCTCAGCTTCTTCGAAAGTTAAGCAGCGTCTTAGGATTGAATCAACCCCTCGACGGTACAAAGCATCACCAATAATCAGATAACTTTTAGCCAAGTGACGCAGCTTACAACGCTCATCTTTCGAAAAAGTAGAGGGAAACTTCGCAGTCTGGAGATACACAATGATATCCCCGTACCAAGGATCCTGTGAAGAGATAAGAAACAAGTGTTCATCTGGAAAGGACTCATCATAGATCATCTCTTCTCCACAGGGCAACTCGGAGATCAATTCCGCGAAAACTAATGATTTCTTGGATTTTGCAGACATGAACTCAAGATCAAATTCCTGTAAAATCACAATCCATCGATTGTATTTGCCCCCAATCACTCGCCTACTGAGGAAAAACTGAAATGGATTGGAATCTGCCAAAACATAAGTTTTGCGAAGAATAATGTAATGTCGGAGTCGCTGCACAGCATGAACTGCTGCTAAAGCTAATTTTTCTATCGGAGTGTACCGGAGTTCAGGTCCTACCAAGCCTCGACTAAGGTAGTATATAACATGCTCTGCAAGAGCATCATCCTCCTGAACCATAACCATACCGATGGTAGATTCTGCTGCTGCCAGATACAAAAGAAAATCTCTCATATAACGGTAGACTCGGAAGGAGCAGAGGTCAATGCCTTTTTCAAAGCATCGAATCTAGCGTTGAGCGTAGTCGGTCCTAAAGAAAGGAACTCCTTTCTTCAACAAATTTCATATATCCATTTGTAATCTCAAAGATAATTGATGATAAACTCTCCGAAGAAAGTTAGACTTCCTTGGAGACTTTGAAGTCGACTTCGATTGGAAGACTCGGGAGGCAACCGTAGTATTTCCTCAACCTTGAAGTGATATACCCTTATCCCTTCCCTAGACACAATAAATCCCAACAGCCGACCGGATGTAACCGCAAAAACGCACTTGTTCGGATTCAATTGACTTTTATAAAAACGACATCTTTCAAATATTTTCCTGAGGCGACCAGATGATCCATTTCTTTCGTAACGAGTACTAGATCATCTAAGTAGCTTCGATAATCTTCGATGTCGGGAAGGCGTAAGACATGGCCCGTCGAAAGGTAGCCACAAAGATTTTTAAGACCAAAAGGCATTTATATGCAAACGTCCCCGTGGACAAATAAAAGCAGTCTTATGTTGATCTTCAGGATGGATAGTAATTTCATTATATCCAGAAAAACCGTCCATGAAGGAGAAAATATCATTACCGGCACACTCGTCAATGATCTGATCGATGAACGGTGTGGGGTAATTATCTTTAGGACATGCCTTATTTAGGTCTCTGAAATTGATGCACACTCGAATCGTTCCTTGCTTTTTATCTACCGGAACGAGGTTTGAAACCCATTCAGTCAGAGGAACTAGGAAAAAGAATCCCGCGTTAAGCAGCTTTTCAACTTCAGCTTTGATAGCTGCTACCTTCCTAGGATTAACCGGATGAATTTTTTGCCTGACCGGCTTAGCGTTTTCATATGTCTTGATCTCATGCTGGACGATAGATGGGTCTATGCCAGGAATTTCCTCATAAGACCAAGAAAATACATCCCTATAATCTTTGAAGAGCTCGGTATAGATTTGAATCTCTTCACGGGAACATTCGGCTCCAATGAAGACATTCTGGACAATATTGGGATCCCTGGAAATGTTCACCGGGATAGTAGGAGAGATCACAGCCATGTTCCCTTCAGCATATACCTGTGTTGGTGCCAAAGGGCTCAAGAATGGGTGAACAGGACCAGGAGACTGAGGACTTGGAAAACTAGTTTCGACTTCGTTCAAGTTAGGTAGGAAGTAAGACCGATGATGCAAATCATCCCACGGCCTATCTATACCAGTCATGGCTTCCAGGATTTCCTCTTCAGATGGAAGAGTGGTATCAAGACAATCCTGGGCCGAAGAAGAAGTTAGTGTCCAAGCCGGAGCCACATCGCCATCCAACTCTTCCAGTGAAAGAGGAGCTGGGATGGTTTCTGCAGAGTCAACAATAGACTGATATGCAATCTCAGCTGTAGAAATCGGAAATGACATCCCACCCACTTGACCTTCCTCTAATGTGGCAGTAGGGGAAGGTAAGGTCCAAGGGTCCGAAAAATAATGAGTTCTAAAGAACTCTCTTAGAAGAGGAGCCTTGGAGGATGAAATAGCATTAATATGAACCGTAGGAGGAGGAAGATCGAAAGTAACCATCAAGGAAGAATACATTCGAACTCCTAAATTCTCAACAGGCACCTTAGTATTATCCAACTTAGGAACAGATGAGTCAGTAGACGCATTCGGGTCTACAGGAGGACAGTCCAGTTGGTCCACTATAACAATCCTTCCTTCGTGAGGGAAACAAATAATTTGAAATAATGAGGATGCAATAGAATCCATCTCATAAATCCAGTTTCTCCCCAACAGAAGGTTGTAGTCCAAGCTTGCATCAACTACCTCAACCTCTATATTCACAGTTTTTCCCCCAACAGAGATAGGCAAAGCTGGGACAATACCATGCGGTCTGTGAGAATGACCATCAAACGCAGTCGGAAGAGTGGTAGATGGAACAGATTTGGGAGATCCAATCATCTTCCAACATGTGAGAGACATCACGCATGTGGAATCACCCTCATCAACAACCGTTCGAAAGATGTTGCACTTCCGGTACGATGATTTAATATGAAAAGACATATGATGGGGGAGTCTCTTCTTAAAATTAGTCATATCAAATGTAATCAGAAGAGAATTTTTTCGATCAATAGCCCCAATGGCAGTGAGAAAAGCACTGCGCTGAGCCGGACAAGACTGGAGCACCTCTAAAGATGACATAGCACAAGGACTCTGCGCCAGATCTTCCACAATAGAGTAGTTCTGGGCAGCCCTAGGTTTTGGATTAATCGTCGAATGCTTAGTGGATGCTTTGGGCATCCGAGGCATAGGCTCAACAGTAGGCCTTGTAATGTGAAGTGGCTCAGTAGCATCAGGAACTTCCTTAGCTTTCGAAGATTCCTCTCCGCCATAATCATGGGATCTCGTAGCGATATCCGCGTGAGCACTTATTATAAAAATGTTCGATGGAATTTCCCCTTCCTGGGTACCTCCAGAGGAAGCCCCAGGATTTTGGTTCGCGCCAACAACTAATTGTTGCCCTTGGGAAAAAGGGTTTGTTAACACAGCCTGGGAACTAGAAGAACCCTGCTGAGATAACAAGCGCTGAGCATCCTGAATTTTAGGGCAAAGGTGTGTGAGATGGTCTCCAGCACAAAGCTTGCATGGAAACTTCACTTTCTTTTTCTCCTTTTGACCCTCACCAACATGCTCGTTGGTTTTATTTGCATTGCCCTTCCCATTCTTTGCCCTTCTTCTTGCTATTTCGTCCCTTCTTCTTCCCACCGATCATGGATTTTCAGACTAAGCTTGGACAACATTTATGGACAAACACCGGGAAGGTGATGGAATCAACAGGCACAAATTTCCAACTGTATGAGCAAGATTGCACAGATTGTAAAGACAACTGCTGCAGTTGAGAAAGCAGGCTGGCTGCACTACTACTGACCAATCCGACAAGTCCATCACCATGCGGACTGGGTTTAGTTTTCAATAAATCCAATTTGGAGCGAGGAGCATTGGGAAAATACTTATAAAGTACCCCAGACTGAGAATAGATCAGTTCTAACTGCTAGGCCCTAAAAATGGCCTGCTCCTCAGAAAATACCCCAAATAGGGATACATCTTTCGAAATATCTGACTGCAGTGATTTCAGAAACCACTCGAGAAGGAACTCACCTGGAATATGGGCTTTGATAAGCCTTTTCCTTCTCCTCCATTCCTGAATGTGATCAGAAATGTGAGTTGCCTCATCCTGCTTAAAATTACCCAGGAGTTCGGTCCCAGCCTCATATCTGACAGGCAACTGAAAATGGTTTAGAAATGTGACAGCCAGTTCTCCAAATGTGGCGAAACTGCCCCCAGTGAGCTCTATATACCATTTGGCATCATTTCCAGTTAGGGTGCATTGAAATAATCTCAACCTAATCGAGTCATCGATCAGGGAGTTCGACGAACACCATAAGTGGAAAGTGGTGATGTGGTCCGCCGGATCCTCTCCATTCTTACCTTCAAACTTTGGAATGTCTAAAGGAAGTTTGGTCGGGACCGGAGGCCACCCCGGACTATAACGAATCGGGTCATTAGTTAACTTCGACAAATCTGGCAAGTTTAACATTGCCAGAAACGGTAAACGAGGCGGAGCTTGAGGATTCCATCCTTGAGTGGATGGATTCCCAACATTCTGAAAAGAATAGCCTGGATTTGATGAGGCACCAGGCTGCCAGAAAGGACTCGTAGAAAATGGAGAAGAACCTCCTCCCCACGCCGAGTTACCAAAGCCCAGACCAGTTCCCCCCGCTGAAGTGTTAAATGAAGAGGAGAGCCCCTGATAGGGGTTCCAAGCATTAGACAGAGGAGAAAAGGTCTGATAAGCACTCGATGAAGGGAAAGAAGCATTCCCTTGATGACCTGCGTAAAACTGATTCCCTGCCCCCGCTGTAGTAAAGACAGGATTCCATCCCTTAAAAGTAGTCGAACTTTGCCCCCCAGACCAAGGGTTGAAACTCTGGGTCTGGGACGTAAACGGAAACGACCCTAAAGAAGGATTGGAACTAGGAATGTGTCCAGTCCCAAAGGGGAAACCCTGAAATGAAGCTGATCCACTAGCCATGTTAGACATGGGCGTAGATCCAGCTGCACCGGCGGAAAAGGAAAAAGAGGGATTTCCACTAATGGACATCCCTGAACAGAAGGGACCAGAATGGGAAGCATGTGCTTGGGTGAACCCAGAGCCAAACACAGCAGCACTAGAAGCAATCGAAGATGAAGCAATATTGCCCCCTGCTTCGACAGAAGCAGGAGTCTGAATGCCTGCAGCACTCACGACAGAAGCCGCGTTCCCAGTCGTGGCCATCGAAAGATAAGAATGATACGGAAGATCCGGCGGTCTCTCCGACTCCGGTCCGATGTACTGAACAACAAACGGATAATCAGGAGGAAGAGGAGATGGACCTGTAGCAGGAGGCTCAGGTACGTCTTCGATTTGAAAATCTTCTTCCTGAAGAAACAAAACTCGCGAGGTGAACGGAATGCTCCTCTCGGGACCGACACCAGAATCAGATATGAAACCTTCAGACCTTTGTGGAGGATCTCTCTCCACTGCGTCAGACTCCACAGGGTGGTAACCACCTGCTAAATCACTCCTACGCCTTCTCGAAGAAGGCTCTGGAATCTCGGGAGATAACCCCCGGATTCTCCTCGAACGTCGAGGCGCTTGATCAGCCACTTTTATAGATTTTATAAATTAGACTCAAAAAAGTGAAAAGCTAGGCAAGCTAGGAGCAAAGAGCACTCACTAAAAATAAAAATCCCTGAGATACAGTCAAGCAAACAGCCTCCAAGTATTTCCGCTCCGGGTGATGAGGACCGGACACCAAAATATAGGAAAGCGAAGTATAGGACCTCCCGAAAGCAGTCTGGGATGATTAGGGCCCAGAAAAACTAGCGAAGGTATCAGAAACAGTTACGCCGACCTCCTAACGACAGCCTTTGCCGGCTCAAGCACCCAAGCTTCGCAAGGGCACCCCCTAGAAGTACTGCTGAAAGTGATGCGACGTCTGCCTCAGGTACCACGGGTATTCCTCCCCGCAGTCACCTGTGTGGAACCTAGGAGTGGCAACTATGGACACAAATCCGTATCAGAAGCTGGGCGGAACGGTCTTGAGGTCAGATTCAGCCAATCGGAGAGGGGGTATCCCTCTTCTCAGCCTTCACTTCCCCTCGCGCTTGAGTCTCGGATGAGAGCTTTCCCAGTCCACCTTACGGAGTTGGATTTCGCTCAATTAATCAACTTCTATGTTTGTTTGAGAGGCCTTGGAGAGTTAACTCTCCACTCACCTATTCCAAGGCCCTACAACCTAGCTAGTTGGTGATTGACACTTAGTAAACTTGCTAGTTGATTTTAGATTAAATCGCTTATTTTAAGGGCTGTTATATTAAGTCACAAGGATATGGAGATGAAACGTATGGTGTTTTTGACGCAAAAGAAATTAATAAAAACTTAACTACATGCAAATGCAGTTCTTTGTCTTTCGATGAAGAGCAATCTCTATACAGGTTCTACGAGACTAAAATTTATATTTTTCTTTTCAAAAAGCAAACTCACACTCACAAAAACTAAGAAATTGACTAAATGATTCAATGCACCTAATGCAAATCACTACAAGCATGCAAATCCTAAGATGCAAATCTCTTAAAGTAGAGTGAAATTCCCAAAAAGTCCTTCAGTTTTAACTCATCTTTTGTTGCCCAGAAAGCTAATTCTCGAAATCAAGAACTCTTAAAATAAGGACACCAAAAACACTTAAAAAAAAGAAGAAGAAATCAAGTGACAACTCCTCCTCAAAATCAAGCCTAAAACTAAAAGCAAGAAACCTGACAAGCTTCAAAAGTTGTAGCAAACGAAAATGAAAATGCAACAACAAAAGCAAATAACAAGTCAAAATGTTTTTTAAGCCTTTGAAATGAAAAAACAAAAAGCAAAGCAAATGTTTTTTGAGCTTTTTTGTTTTATAGGGAAAGAGCTCGAAAAGACCAAGCACAACTATCAAAATCCAAACCAAACGAGACCGAATTCCAAGCACAAACTTCAAGAATGCTCCCAAACCTTATAAGGCTAACTCGTAACAAGATCAATAAGAGCAAAATAAGACCAGAAAACTCAGCCACCCAGCCTAGACAAATAGTGCAAACTTGTCGCAACCCAAAACTCCAAAGAAGTAAGAAAAGCTCTTCAAAAGTTGCAACAAAACCCTAGCCTATGGAACTCAAGAAAATCAATCAAAAACGAAACAAAAATTGCAATGCGAAGCACAACACAAAGATAGGAGCGAGTCAGTGAGCAGAAGCTCTCTGTTCTGATAAAGCAGAACAGCCAAGAATGCTCAGAAAGCGATCTTGGAACTCAATCCAGAAGTGCCAGCACCAACAACAACACTTTGCCCGAAAGACTAGTTTTCACTCAAACGAAAGAGAGAAAATACATGAAACCACTTCCTTTACACTCCAGTAAGTACAGAGACACTGTAGAAACAGGCCTCCACAGCCAGAAAGGACCAAAAAGTCAAGAATCCCAAAAATTCAAAATCAGCCTAGGTATACGCTACTTCACAGTGATGCAACCAGCGTGCATACGCGTCTGTGCTAAGGGAAACTCATGTATACGCGGGTTCCTTTAGACAAACTTGCGTGTATACGCGACTGTGTGCAGAAAAAAGCGCGTATACAAAGGAAAATAATGAAAAAAAAAAAAGGACAAGCCTGGAAAAGACACCAGGACTTCAGACTGACTGCAAGAAAGTAAACTGGACTGCAAATGAAAGTTAAAACTGTCGGCAACCTACCAAACAGCTGAAACAACCCAACAGGAGAATCACAAGAATGTGATCCCGAGTGGAGTCGCCAGTTCTGTTTCGGCGAATATCACCCTAGAGGTTCGTTGGGTTACAACCTCCACAGAGCAGGGGCACGCTACTTAACAGAGACTCACACAACCATGCACGTTCAGAAAAACTAAATAGAGCAGAGTGAGAAAGTTACCCGTAGGTCCTACGGTTGAAGAAGATCCTGCAGGGTTCAAACCCCCAGCAACTGTCCTTCCTTATTAACCTGAAAGACAAGAATAAACAAGCACAAAGGACTGGTTGTACAACATATATCTACTCTAAATGTTAGTGAGATTCATATAAAACATTAAATAAATCATAATGAATGCTTGTATAACAAATATTCTCATACATAAAAGCATACACTAACACGTTTATTTTGGGAACAGCATGGTACTTCTGTATTATAAATAGCATGTACAAAAGTAACGAGTGGAGAGATTACCTGATCCTTCCAAGGCCTTCGCAGACCGTCGTCCGGATCCGTCCAGCCCTTGCCTCGCTAAGACTCCTTCCAAACTGGTGCATACGAGATGACATATAAAGGGATGTGCATCTCAAGGAAACAAGGGTTTCCTATAATGAACTGGGAAAGTGCAGGAGGCACGGGGAATCAGACTTGGATAGGGAATACCAACAGAGTATAATATCAATAAATTCTCTCTCTCCCTTAGACCATACATATGAGGGCTTTTTATAGTCCCTCCAAGTAGTTTCAGCAGTTGGAAACAGTTGGCCACGTGCTGGGGTGGTTGAACTACCTGAGTAACCATCGACCCAGCCCGAAAATAGGGAATAATTATATATTTTTTAATCATTTTAATGGCATACGCGGAAAATTCTAGCTGGACTCGCGTATACATGCGGAAAATCACGGGCATAGTCATGTATGGGGATTTTTACACTGTTTTTAAGTGAATTTGTCCAAGTATGTAGGAATGGGTGCCCAAAACCATCAAAGCAATCATGAATCATGTCAAGGTGAGAAATGATGCTATAACACTCGTGTCCATGATTTATTCAATAGAATACCCTGCACTTTGAATCTGGGAAACATATAACGAAGAATAGTCCTCCAGAGGATGGCCGTTCCATTTGACCAGATACTTCAGATATTCTTTGTTTTGTGTTTTCTTGACCACCTGTGTGTCTAAAATTTATTCAATCTCCAAAGGTTGTGCTGGAGGCTTTTTTTTAATCCATGCTTTCTCTTTATCCTTGGTGTCCCGTGTTCATCTCTATGAACTTTCTCCTGCATCAAAAATAGTATATAGGTACAAATCTGCCACATTAAATATGGGTGAGATTCCTACACCCAAAGGTAACTACAACTCATAAGCATTTGTAGAAAAATTTCAAAGAATTCTACAAGGCCCGATATTTTTCATCTTAAATTTGTTGTATTCACCTTTAGGAAATCTATCCTTTCGAAAATGTGCCAGTACCGAGTCTCCTACTTTGAATTGTACCTCCCACCTTGTCAATTCTGCTTGCTCCTTATACTTTTGGTTGTTGTCTTGTAGCTTCAACTCGACCTGTTCATGTAGATCGTTGACTGCTTTTGTGAAGTCTTCACCATCAACACTCCTGTGTTCTAACTGACTCCACGTGAGTGCATTCCATATAGGATTTGGAAAGAACTTCTACCCATGCTTCTGTTGGGAAATTCATTGTAAGCAAACTCCACTTGTGCAGGCAGACAATCCCACTATCTCAAATTTTCATCAACCAGACTCCTCAATAGATTTCCTAGACTCATGTTCACAACTTCAGTTTGCCCATATGACTGTGGATGGTAAGTAGAACTGAAATTTAGATTGGTGTCTAACTTCTTCCACAATGTTCTCTAGAAATGGCCTGCGAACTTTACATCCATGTCTGAGATGATGGACTTTGGCAAGCCATGTAATCTAACTATCTCTATAAAGAACAAATGTGCTACATGTGTGGCATCACTTTTCTTTCTACATGGAATGAAATGCGTCGTTTTGGTGAAACGATTCACCACCACCATGATGGAATCGAATCCCCTCTATGTGTTTGGTAGACCCAAGACAAAGTCCAAACTGACTGAGTCCCATGGTCTATTCAGAATTGGTAAGGGTTTATACAACCCTGAATTTTGACTGCATCCCTTTTCATGTTGACACACTTTACATCTGATTGCGAACCTCTGTACATCTCTTCGCATTCTTAGCCAATAAAAAAAGTGGCTCAGTTGATCCAAGGTCTTATCTATACCAAAATGTCCGCCCAAACCTCCACTGTGATTTTCCTGGATTAAGTTCTCTCACATAAAACATTTCAGAATACACAATTGTCCGCCTTTGAAGAACAACCCTTCTTGTGTGTTATAATCCAACCATGGAATATTATCCCACAATAGTGGGTTTTGGAAAGCTTCATAAGCTTCATTAAAATCTGCATCCACTTCATACAAGTATTTGAGATGCTCAAACCCCAACACTTTCGCTGCACTTTCTTGAAAGATCAAATTCCTCCTGCTCAATGCATCTGTGACATTGTTGGCCTGACCACTGATATGTTTCAAAACAAATGTGAAAATCTGTAAGTACTCCACCCACTTCGTGTGTTTATGATTCAGCTTATGCTACTGCATAATATACTATAATGCATAATTATGTGAAATAAAACAAACTCATTAGCCAACAAATAATCTCACCAATGCTTCAACGCTTGGACGACTATATAAAACTCTTTGTCATAAGAGGTATACTTCTACCTTCTCTCATTTAACTTCTTGTTGAAGTATGCTACTGGATTATCTTCCTGGCTGAGTACTGCACCAATGGCTGTCCCACTGGCACCACAACGAAATTGGAAAATTGTCTTGAAGTTTGCCAACTTTAGGATTGCTTTTTCTGTAATCTTCTTCCTCAAAAACTGAAAACTCCTCCCAAAAAATTATTTCCAATAAAAAGGTGCACAAATACCGTTGAAGTTCTTAATAAACTTATGGCAGAAACTTTCCAATCCATGAAAACTTATAACTTCAAACAAACTCTTGGGAGAATGCGAGTTAACTATGGATCCAACCTTCTTTGGATCCATCTTCAATTCATTCTTAGAAATTAAAAATACTAGGTAAATCATTTATTTCTTCTAAAAGGAACATTTTTTCATATTCATTAATAACTTATTCTATTGCAATTTTTCTAGCACATACCTGACATGCTGTAAATGTTATTCCTTCGTCTTGCTGAAAATAAGTATATCATTTAGATATACAATAAAAAAATTACCAATGAATTCTTTCAACATCTCATTCATCAAACATAAGAATGTACTGGGTTCATTTCTCAATCCAAAAGGCATGACCAACCACTCGTACAAACCTTCATTGGTCTTGAAAGTTGTCTTCCATTCATCACCTTCTGTAATCCTCATCTGGTGATAGTCGCTTTTTAGATCTATCTTTTAGAAGTATGCTGCTCTACTCAGAAAATCCATCATATCATCCATCCGAGGTAAAGGAAACCTATACCTAATAGTGATCTTATTTATCACCTAAGAATCAGTGCACATCGCCACTCACCTCCTTTCTTGGGAGCTAAAACAGTCATAACAGCACAAGGGCTCAAACTTTCCCGAACCAGTCCTTTATCCAAAAACTCCTGCACTTTCTTCCTGATCTCCTCATTGTCTTTCGGACTCTTCAGGTAAGAAACCTTATTCAGAAAACTGGCTCCTAGAATAAAATCAATGTGGTGGCTATTGCTCCTCTTTGGTAGTAATTTATCTGGTAGATCATCTACCACAATATTACTAAACTCTTGCAGCATGTCCTATATTTCCACAGAAGAATCAATAATTTATGTATGCATTAATGCTACTCTAAGCCTTCGCACAACTGCATAATTCACTTCATTCTAATATGTCAAAGAAACTCCTTCCCACCTATCAACAATGTCTTTGTACCACTAGTTTCTACAGTCTCTTCTTCTTTCACGGGAACTAGCATATGATTTGTCCCATTCTTCACAAATCTATAATGATTCTTCTCCCCATCATGGAAGACCTTTCTATCATATTTCAATTTTTTTCCCAGATGAATATGGCACACGTCCATAGGCATAATATTGCAAGCTACCTTGTCTTTGTACTAGACAATGTGAAACTCCACCTCGCATTACTCATCAACCAACAATTTCTATCCTTTCTGCAACTAAGACACCTTATTTGGAGTCAGATGCTTTGAATTCTTCAAATCCAATTTCTCCACCATCTCAGTGGCTACCAGGTTATCAATGCTTCCACTATCTATGATCAATTTGCAACATTTTCCATGTTACTTACACATAGTCCAGAACAATGCTGTCCTCTGTGTCAAGTCAGCCACCTCCTTGGCTGGTTTTATCAAAACCTTGTTCAACACCAAGGCTTCTCCTGTTTCAGGCACATTCTCCACCTCTTGTGGTGATGCCTCTTCTTCATCAGGTTGAACAAAATATGCTCCCATTTGTCCATCTGGTTCATTTTTAGGACATTCAAAAGAACTGTGTCCCCAATTGTGACACTTGTAACACTGGTAGTTATTACCCGTACCTCTACCATTACCTCTTCCTCGCTAGTATGGCCTTCAACCTCTAGTGTTACCTTCCTTCTCAGTCTGTCTCGAAGCCTTCGAACTGATGCCTTATTCATTACTGTTGGCAGTGCAACCTCTGCCACAAGACTGTCCTCTTGCTCTACTAGAACCACGTCCACTTCTTGCATTCTACTTCCTGGAAATATTTTCCTTTGCCTTCAAAGAACATTAGTGTGCCTCCTCTATAGTTTTTGGGGAAATAATACTTATCTCATGCAATATTTTCATCCAGAGACCATTTACAAATATAGCTATCTTCTCAAGTGTATCTTCAGCATACCCAGACCTCAAGTTCAATTTATAGAACTATTATGTGTATTCCTTTACAATCATTGTTCTCTGTCTCAGGTTCTACACTTGTTTGTAAAGGGAAACTTGGTAATCTTTAGGAAGAAAATTGCTTTTCATTTTTTCAATCATCGTGTCCAAACTCCTGATCAAAGTATTTTTCAGTCTTCTCCTCTCTGCCTGTACATTGTCCCACCATAGTGTTGCATGCCCGTTCAACTTAGTGACAACAAAACTAATCTTCCTGTCCTCGCTAATTTCCTCATATTAAAAGTATTTATCCAACTCACTTATCCAGTCCATCAGTGCTTCCGTGGATAAATTTCCATCACAATTGGAGAGCTCTGGCTTTGGCTTACTGCTAGCCATCAAAACAGATCACGGTAATCTGAGTTTTGGTGGCTCGTTCTCTTGCTCATCTAGTTGTGCCTCTGGCTCCTCATCTTCACTATCATCTCCATTTTCAGGGTCCCTATGCCATCCTCATTCTATTGCTACTAAACATGCTGATAATACTCTAATATCTTCATGCAACCCTTCATCTTCTAGTCCTCTTCCAGCTCTTTCTCGACCTCTTCTCCTTGCTTTAGCTCTTCCTCGACCTCTTCTTCCTACTTCCATCTTCACTTAGGAAGGAAACTGCTCTGATACCAATTGATGCAAACCTGTTGCAATATGTCAGAATACAGTAAGGAATGTGAATTATTAAGAGTTAATAAATATCCCATTTATTTTTAATAGAGATCAACATACATACATATATACGCGATCAACAGCGGAGTGTTTATAATATAAAAAGACTTAAGAAAAATACCCAAACCAATGCACAAAACAAATGAAATGCAAACCTGCGGAGTTCTTCCTAGAGGGTCCCACTGTAATCTCTGACCAATCAGCGTACAATCACACTTTTCATTCCCTACAACTTAAACTTGAAACATTGAGCGTTAAATCTTAAGTTATGATTGATGCGATGTTTCACTGCGTCGACATGTGGCTTCTCGCACTTCGCATCGAAAACTTTTTAACTTCCCTTGCGATGGATCTTAACATTAAACTCATGAATTTTGATTTTCTATTTCCACTATCAACTTCCACCGTTAGATCTCCAACAAATCTGACGGCCTACGTTATTTCTCCTCTGTACCAATTCACATCACAAACTAAATTCTTTAACCTATGAAATCTTATTGTTGTTTCTTATTATTTGCGATGTACGATAACGTTTGGCTGTGACGTGCATTTATCACCATTGATCAACTTTTCATAGATGGTCGTTGTCAAACCTCCAAGTTTGATTGGGGTTTGTTCTATGGTTAACACAATACACAGTTTAACAAAGGAAAATGTAAGATTAATGCCTTGCTGTGCTTGCAATCCAATTGTTATTCTCACTATGTGTCTTTAATACAAGCATTCAACTTCAATAAATATTCAAAGAATTAATTTAAAACAGGGAGCCCGATTAAGAACCAAAACACTTAGACATTATTTGGTAAAGAAATGTTGTTTAAAATATAGAGATCCCAATCACAACACAAAACACTTAGATAATCTGTAAAATGGAAAACACAAAGCCAAGCCCTCTAACAACTATTTTTTACATTCACTTCTACTTATTTATCTCTTCTTTCTCTCTACGTATGGCAGAACACCACCATGGTGGATTTGGTTTGATTTTTTCCTTCTAAAAAATCCCCATATGGTTGGGAAACTGTCATTCAGTTTCGAGAATAGTTTATTCAACTTATTCAACTAAATTCTCAACTAATCCTAAATCAACCATTCTTTTATTATGCACATTACGTATGTTGAGTTAGCCCAAATTAAAATTAAACAAAAAACTTTAAAAACAAAGGAATAAAAATTCTTCAAATGCTTAAGACTATTAGCCCTCTTTCCAAGCCACAACATGTCACCAACTTTGTCACATTTTTGGCCCTATATTAATGCTCCTGCATCATTTCTACCTAAGGTATATATGTATATGTATATTTATATGTACATATGTATAAAGACACTTTATGTGGAGAGTGAGAAAGTTCATAATAGATATTCAAACAATTTATTTAGGTTCAATATTACAATATTTATAAGAGAAATATTTATTTATTTATTTATTATTATTATTTAATCTCTCTAAAGTTATATAAAATTACATATTTAAGATAGGTATCTAAATATTGTATTTATTACTTGAAGAATGAAAGTGAAATATCAAAAACTGAATTAACTGTCACGTTAATATATTTTTAATTGTTTATTTATATGGTTATTTAATTGTTTTTTTTGTTCTAGGGACATGAGAAAGAAATATTTTTACTATTTTTTATAGAATGTGACATAATTATACATGTCTCTCACACTAGATTATAGAATGAGTCTCTCGCCTCAACTAGAAGTGAATGAGAATAACTATTCTTTATTATAAGAAAAGAGGCTCCAAAATCTATGAGTTAACTGAGAATAATAACTTTCTTAATTTATTTGTAAATAACATAGACATATGCTTTACCATTTGAATCTATGCCTAAACTCAATGAGAATAAAAGTTCTTCAATTCCTTGGAGAAATAGAAACAGTACCCAGTTTCACAACATTATTATTGAAAACTTACTTATAAATGAGTAAAAATTCATAAGGCTAAATGCGCATGTTTGTTATTTTATTCTGGAATTGAGAAAGAAATGAGCAATGTGCCAACTCTTTAAATACTTAATTATTATACAAATTTGAGGTTTTTAAAATGTGTTAATTGTAGTGGATATAAGGGAAAAGATGCTTCTTAGTAATTCAATATATATTTTCTTTAATGTTTTCACACAAGGAGTAGTTTAAAAAATGGTAATTGATTGATTAGGAAAGTTCTTGTTCAGTCTTAAAAGGAAAATGTGGATATTTTTTCTATAAATTCAATGTTAATATGTATGTATTTTCAAATCTATAAAGGATATAACATGTACATTTTTTTAAGATATTAATAATGAAGTCTTTTCCTGTAGATATAAAAATAGTTTATTTAAATATTTTGTTTTGATTTTTTAATAAATTTCTCAAATTATAAAAATAAATAAAAATTTAAACATATATAAATGAGGTTTTCATGGAGTTTGGGGCTCAATAAAAATTTACCCTCCCATCACTTAATCAAGAAAAAGCTTACCCTCAGCCCAACTACAACATGCAAAACACTAAACTTCACAATGCTCTTAATCATTGAAAAAATTGATATGATATTTAAGGAACATCAAAGAGCCTTCACACCTTTCATTAACAACACCACTACACAAAATTTCCCTAATATATTTGCATATTATAGGTGTGTTTAGGTAAAAACTATGTGAGAGATATGGAAATTTTAAAATAAGAAATGATAAGTTTGTTTATTAACATTAGAACTTCTTTAAATTTTTTTAATGAGAAAGAAACATATTTACATGGGTTGATGCACATATTAAATTTTTAGAGACCATTAGATATGAAGTGGTCCATGTCTTTTCATAAACATATTTATAGGCCATATTTGTTTTAATTCATTATGCCAAATACCTTAAGACTGGGTTGTGAGTCCATGCAAAATGGAAAAAATGTCAAACATGAACCATTGAGAGGGCCTCACCCTCCTAGGAAGAGGTTTAACCCTCCCATTTAATATTCTACCATTTTAGATAACATTTATTAGAACCAAAAATTAATTTTTCCAATTTGTTTCTAATTCATGTGATGGTCATTTATGATAATCAAATTATTAACTGAAATGATCTCTATACTTTATTGATCACACAAATGACTATTCTTGAGATCCTTATATAATATTATGGATGATTATTTTTTTTTATGTAGTTTATTATATCATTTTTTTCTCCATAGAATAATTTTGGCTATGGAGTTTTTATGGTTCAATGGTATTTCTAAACAAATATAAAAATAGAAAGTATTAAAATTGATGATGATGATTAATATCGATGAATACTATAATTTTTGTATAGAACTTACATGATAAAATTTTTTAATTTTATTTTTTAATTTTACTCTTACATTTGAAAAATACTTTAAGAATTTATTTGTTGTTTTTTATTTCTTATTTTACATTCTCATTTAATTTTTTCAATGCCCAATCTTGAGTTATGTCACATTAAAATTAAAATAAAATATTTTCTAAATATAAAAACAATGTCTGCTATTTAAAAAAACAAAAGTGAATGTACATGTTTCGTATAATTATGTTGGCCATAGTAAAAAATAATCACTATGTGAAACTCGATAAGTTGTTGAGTACACGCTTAACCTTAAATAAAATATTTTGATATCAATATAAAACAAGTGTTGTAGGACATCGTAATCCTTGCCATTCAAGCAGGAATTTAGTTTTAAAACAAATTGTGAACTGATATGAGTGGAATAATTAATTGTCTACTAAAGGAAATGGACTTGCATAAATTTTGGTTAGTAGTAACCACTAGTAAGTCTGCACATTTACATTTTTTCTCTTACTTGTTAAAGTGTTAAATAATGCATAAATAATGATGGAAAATAAATATTATTAAGTATATTGATTTACATCTTGTTTTTATCCATGTTTTATGTAAATATTTGGTTAAATTATCGCTGGAAATAATTGATGGTATGGAAAAAAAATTGAAGCCATTATCTAAATAGCATTGCATTGTGTAAAGACTGCAACAAGACCTTCAAGTTATGGGCCAATCAAATGTTTGAAAAATATGTTTTTTTATATAATATTGAGAAATAAAGATTAATTTTTCATTGTTAAAAATTAGAACTTGCATTAGCCAATACTAAACTAATAGTAATCAACAAAAAAATATCACAATCTAATAATAGTACAAAATGAACTTTTACTAAAAAACAATAGATTTCTAATAATAGTACAAAATGAACTTTTACTAAAAAACAATAGATTTCTAATAATAGTACAAAATGAACTTTTACAAAAAAAAAAAATAGATTTAAAATTTATAGCTTGACGAGTGAGATTAAATTTGTTGGTTTTTATTTCTTTCTTAGTAAAATTAATTTAAAATAATAATAAAACTTCCATGAAAAATACATGCATAAATTACGGAGTTGACTTCTGCACCATAAAACATACCTATTTTCTCTTTCACTAGAGGAATTTCATGTTATGGCCGTGAAAATGCGTGTACCCTTGTAGGGACGTACCGAGTAAATGAGATTTAGTAAAAGTATCCTATGGTCATAATCTGAACCTTTAAGCTTCAACCATAGATGAGAACCATCGTCTCTCACCATGCTTGGCTACCAAGCGAACAAAAAAACTAAGTTGCATGACCTAAATTCAAGTCTATTTAATAAAATTAAAGAATTATCCACCGCTATATTAAAATGCAGGTGTCTACCTCCCATACTATAATTTGTGTTGGAGTTAATGCTTACATTCCATATTTTAGAAATTGGTTTGTGATGGTTGAGAAATTCTCTCAACCTCTCTGTCTAATTTAGGAATAAGTTGGATCTCAGAAACTCTATTTAATAGAGTAATCTGAATGTAATCAGGGTGTGTGAGTGTGTGTGCACATACACCATTTGTGCATAATCTGATTGTGTTTCTGTAATTGTGTCATTTTATCGATTTCTATCATGGTATCGGAGCACATGATCAGAGGCCCGTGTTTTGTGAATCTAAGTCTTTGGAGAGTGCAAATTAATTTCCTGTGTTATGTCTAGCATGGAGCCTAAAAGAACAAAAAAGCCTCAGTATGGAAAGCGGTACCGTTAAATTGTTATCTCTGCAAGTGGAGATCTGGCACTCGGAGACCAGATCGGACGACCAGTCGATCATCCCTTTCGATGAATTCGAATTCACGCAGCAGAGAAAGTGAAGATTGGATGTCTTTGGCGTTAACTTAGATTTCAAAATTACATTTTAATTTTCACGTCCCACAATTTTCCAATGCAAACAGGTACGAGATTAAAAATGTTAGGCGGAAAGTCTAATTCCAGGCCTGGTCCTATGTGAAGAAATCATGAATATGTCTGCTGTCTTTTGTGTTAGCTACATGTGTATTGAAGCCGACATCACTGGTCTCCTGCGAATTACAAGAATTTAATACTTGTAATTCTTTGCGTTGGACTTTCAATGCTGACGTACGCTTTGGCGTGCTTTGGACAACCGGATAGAAAAACAACAGCAAAATTTCAAAACGAGTGATTGGGAATTATTTATAATTGTGGGGTATAATTATGGCAATGATCCGTCTGTACTCCCAATGAGCTATGGTGTATTTTGGTCAGAGATCAGCGCAATCCAGATGCTGTGTGACCAAGATGTGACGTTGTTGAGGGCGAAGAAAGCACTGTGATTGGGAGAATTCATTAAAGCACTGACATTTGGGTATGTACATGAGTGGAGAACCTACTCTAATTGTGCCAACAAAACCTGACCATATTCATGTTGGTGTTTGGAGTGGAGTCAAATAAGCAAGATCTTAGGTTATAGCTGAAGATCCGTGACACTTATGGTATAAGTAGCATAAAAAATTGCAAGAGTATTAAAGCTGTTTGCTGGTGGCTGGTGTTGAAATGTTGTAGTTTAGTAGTATTATAAATTATTTGTAAATTAAGTGAAGTTGAATATTTTAAAATCAGATTATGAAGGTCTTGATATAATAGTTGAATCTAGATACATTTCGTATTTAGATGGCTCTTCTATATAACTAGCGAATACAGCGGTTTTCACCCATGTATCTTGGTAGATGGGAGCTCGTCCATAAAATGACTAGAAGTTCAACTATGTGTTTGAATCAGTACTTAAAGATCAAGTGGCAGTAAGGCTCAATATGGATAGTTGTCCAGATAGTATGGCATTTGCGGATCTAGGGAAGGATCCCTCATTAGTGGTAGACATGGAAGTGGTTTCCTAATGAGGTTATGCGACAGATTGAGATGTTGTCCAGTAATTGACTTCGGGAGGTCCTTGATTCGGGAGTTGAGGAAGGGAACTCGGGAATCCAACTTGCCAACTACACCTTTCCGAGGGTTATGAGGCAACTTGATGGAGCATCTACTGATAAGCTTGATTATTTTGTTATTTTCATGTAATGTAATCATTAAGGGGGGATGTTGGAGTTAATGCTTACATTCCATATTTTAGAAATTGGTTTGTGATGGTTGAGAAATTCTCTTCTCAACCTCTCTGTCTAATTTAGGAATAAGTTGGATCTCAGAAACTCTATTTAATAGAGTAATCTGAATGTAATCAGGGTGTGTGAGTGTGTGTGCACATACACCATTTGTGCATAATATGATTGTGTTTCTGTAATTGTGTCATTTTATCGATTTCTATCAATTTGAGCCAGAAGACCATGTACTATATAGCTCTAAATGCCTGCACATTAATTAATGTATAATGAGTATTTATATTCATGAAGATAACACAAATTAAATTTTGACAATAAAATCGACATACCTCTACTTAGTATCTAGGTTAGAAATTAATCCAACAACGAAAATAATAAAACTTTATTTTTCACTTGACAGAGACATTTTTGTATACATTCTCACTATATAACTTAAAAATAATGTGATAATGCCACACTTTCATAAAAATAATCTTTAATTTGATAAAACTAATATTTAGTAAATAATTATGAAACAACCAATGAGATTCATGCTCGTGTGTTAAACCATATATGCTTTTATAGAAAAAAAAATGTAAGAATTTTAATAGTAACTCACAAGGTTTACATGAAATTTTAAAATTGAATGGGAAAGGTCATGTTAATATTAGGAGAACTGCACTTTTGTTAAAAAATATTATATAAATTAATAAAAAATTTAGAAAATCCTAGAAACCACCCATTTATAGTATTCCTAGAGTTTTAAAAGTTAATCTTACTTTATAACTGACTGAAAATCATGAATCACTTTGGAAACTATTCAAAAGCCACTTTTGAAAGCTTTTCCCCTTATGGTGTTGAATGTTATGCACTTGGTGTGATAGAGACCTCTATGCAAGACTTATTTCGATACTTAAGAGAACTATAATCTCTGTCACTAAGACCAAGGCATGGAAAGACATAAATTTTACTTTACTTCTACTCAACATAGAGAACATGAAAAGTTTGACAAAAATAATATCATTACGAAACAAATCTGCAAATAATAGCAATGGAGTGCTTCGAACTTGAAACCCCATATAGGACACCTATATGTTATCGCCTTCTCCTCCTAGGACTTATTCTGTAGGTTACTATATTTTTTAGAAGGTTTAACTCCGAAAGGTCCTTAGGTTTCAATAAATTGAAGAAATATGATTGATATATTGACAATGATGAATTCTTGATTGCTATTATTTCTGAAAAAATAATAATCAATCATTCTGATTAACGGCACGAATATGTACAACAAATAGCTAGACTTATTACTGACGATTGATTATTTTTTGATAGATTAGGGTACTTTGTAAGCGACTATAAGTAATGCAAGAAATGTCTCAATGAAGAAAATCAGGTGAATTGAGATGTAGAGGATTTAGCAAATTTGATAATCAACATGAGTGATTAAATTGAATATTACAAAATTGCATAAGGTGTATTGATGTGAATTCATATTCAAGTTGCAAAGAACCCGTTGAAAAGAACGACTGCATGTGATTGCATAGTAATGAGAGCAATAATACATGTACATGGTAGTTGCACAAACACTTGTGAAAACTAACACTTTCCACTAGAAGTAGTCTAGGAATGTTCTCAACAAAGAATAGAACGTGAACCAAGTTTTTACGGAATTGGTCAATTCGGTAACTGATGTGAGTGATTAAATTTTATGTTACAAAAAAAAGTATATTTTAATGGTTGGGTTATTAGACACATGAAACTATGATTTTAAAATTTTTTTATAGGTGCATTTGTTCTTCTCTATGTGAGCATATGGACACCATTTTCGCAGAGAAAATGATGATGATGGACACATGACATAATACTGTGGAGTGGAATTTGAGTTTGATTAATCTAGTCGAGCTAGCCACCGTGATCAAAACCTAGTACGAGGGAGGTTAGGTTATGTTAGAAAGATACAAGATATCATTGAAGTGGAATTCTCTTCTTTCCAATGTGTTATTTTTAGGTGCAAGTGGTGGGAAACCTTTGATTACAATAATTTAAAGGAAGATTGCGATAGTAGGCTGATATGTAGCAACTCTAGAAAGATATCCGATGAAGCTAAGGAGCCTTATGTTTTCCCCAAACACTGCAACCAGGTGTTTTTTTACCCAGATGTGTTGGACAGATATTGGTGGTTCGTATTGAGACATGACCCTATATGAAAACATATTTTTGAGAATAATAGTGTTATCATGACAAGAAAACTTGATGATAATGAAGTTGATCATGAGAAAAAATAGTGATATGGTACATGTGTTATTTCATCATTTATACTATTTAAGATGAGTTTTTATAAAGAAGAGGACTTAACCTTATAAATAAGACTCTTTTTTCCAAACATTAGAATATGTATTTTGAATTAAATAGTTTGCATTGTGTTAATTTTAAAATCATTTCACTTGATAATTTGCAATTATGTTGATCTTGAAAGAAATGCACTGTATTATTTTTTTTATTTTTTATGTCAATTCCAAAAATAATACAACTACTTGATTTCTTTAAATGGTTTTTCACCATATCATTACTTAAATAAATGCAACCTATTATATGTGTGTGTAAGTGTGTGTGATGTCTTCAAAATTAAAAAAAAAAATGTATTAATGTATATTGTTATTTTTGGTATGTAAGATCATAATAAAATAATGATAATTCTAAACATGAATTTATTTTCATTATTTTCTAAAATTTATTATGTTGCAAAAATTCATATTATTCTAGATTTATTATTTTACAATTATTTGTATTCATACAAATTTATAATTTTATAATTATGGTAATTTAACAATATGTAAGGTATACATTTTACTTACAGTAGTTATGTTTTTTAATCAAATTGAATCATGACAATACATACAATTAAAATTACAATTTTACAATTTTACAATACAATTAGAATTACAATTACAATTTTACAAATATTTTACATACAATTACAATTACAATTTTTCAATTTTACATACAATTATAATTTTACAAATTTACAAATTTCACAATTAATAAAATTGAAGCATGAAAATACATACAATTACAATTTTATAATTTCACAATACAATTACAATTACAATTACAATTTTACAAATATGTTACATACAATTACAATTAAAAATAAAATTAAAATTTTACAAATATTTTACGTACAATTAGAATTAAAATTAAAATTACAATTGCAATTACAATTTTACAATTTTACAGTTACCAATACATAATATTTAATAAATATCATGATTTAATATTAAAAATAAATACCGCGATCATGATAACCATCGTACAAACATAATATATTAAAATACACATTCAAGTTCCCTAACATCATCTAATCATTGTGATTATGATCATCTAACAAAACACAATTAGTGTATAACACCATCATAACAAAAACATCAAATATACATCTCATGTCCAATAACTACTATAACATACACATCTATCTGCAAGAAAATTAAATGAACATATCTAACATGACCTAATAATACACACATCCTGATGAACACCAACATGTAAATTAAGTACATTAACATGAACATAAAGTACATGCACTATACATTTATATGCAGTTCTATTACAATTTTATATATTTCACACACACACACACACACACTATATATATATATATATATATATATATATATATATATATATATATATATATATATATATATAGTGTGTGTGTGTGTGTGTGTGTGTGTATGTGAAATATATACAACTTTAATAGAACTACATATAAATGTCAAATATATTATGGTACTACATCAATAATATAACTAGTACTTGAGGCCTACTTAGTCAGTGGTGTCTAATGATCAGATGGATGTGCCTGATAAATTAGCGGTGTCTGCTCATCTGATGGTGCTTGCTCGTCAGATGGACATGCCTGCTCAGAAGGTTCTTTCTTAGATGGTTTCTACTCAGGTTGTGCCTGCTGAGATGGTGCCTACTCAATCGATGGTGCATGCTCAGAAGGAAGTGCCTGCTCAGGAGTTTCCTTCTTGGATGGTGTGTGCTCAAGACTAGATGCCTCCTAATATGGTGCTTGCTCAAAAGATGCCCGCTCAGGACTAGAAGTTCGTTGCTCATCTCCGGTGCGAGGTGACAGAGGAGGAGGTGGAGTACTAGAATGATCACTCCCCTCGTAATCATGATCATTCGATGAGTTTCTGCGTCACACATCTCCATGGTGCCTATCCCTCCTAGCCTCCAGTAGCCTAGAAGATCCGATGATATGACACATAAGTCTCATCATATTGCGGGGCATGTCCCTCCAAAGCTCTGCGAGTGTACAATCAGGCTAGATCTCTCTGATAGTCGTAGGGCGGAGTCCCTCATCGATGAGGAGCCTACAAAGTCAGTCACCCAACTCCATCCCGAATCAAATGTCCACCCTACGCAACATGCCTGTGGGTATCTGGACCCAAGGAGGTCTGTCACCCTGATCCGTGACCTCTGCCATTTCATCGTCATTTACATGATCATCTGGTGAAGGTGGAATCATGTCCCCAACGAATGTGCCAATATCTACAAAATATATAATACACAACAATAATTAGACAATTTCATGAAACAATTTAATAATAAAAGTTAAATAATGTGTTAGAATAAATTTTATTCTAATTATTTAATACAACAAAATGAAACTATACTAATTTAAAGAAAACACTAATATTACATCTAGCATATAGTGTCTCATCCTATGTGAAGAGGATGTTGGTGCACCATCGCCAATCCAAACCCACGTAAGGACACATCAGCATCACAAACATGTGATCATCAACACTAGCTAGAAGCTCCAATGCATCACTAGAAATCCTGGTTGGATACTCGGATAAACCCCTCTTGGGCATCATCTCGCCCCACATCTAATTTCGTACATGTAACATTGACCTACAAGGCTGGAAGAAAAAAGTAGGCCTCATCTCCAGAAACCTCTCAAAAAATAAATGAAGTAATTTTGAAGGAAAAGGGAAGGTCAAACTACCACGTGCCTGAGAACGAAATCTATCTAATGCTATACAAAACTCCTACAAAAAAATGGTTGACAATATAACAAGTCGTGGCATCTAGAATAAAGAATCAACATAAAATAAAAGAGGGAAACTAATACATTGGTCATCATTGGTATAATGTGCAATGGTCATCAGTAATTGTGAGAGGCACCCAACCTGATCTGGACCAAAGGAAGTAATGCGTAGTTGACCACGAGAAACTAGAAAATCTATAGGAGAAAGTATATCATCCCTAATGTATCTCTGAGAGTAGGTAAAATGACTCCCTGTTTCTTAACCGGTGGGGGACATCTGGGAACCGGGGAAAATGTTCCCTATCCTAGATAGGCCAATAATAAAATAAATGTGCTCCTCAGTGGGATGGTATGACTAGCTAGGACCAACCTAGAAAGTTTGTTAGTGGGTAGCACACCTGTAGATCATCTTTCCTAATAACCCACTATGCCCCTTCAGATATGTAGCATCCTCGTAGAACTTAGGAAGGCCTACCTCCCTTAATAGCTACTGGGTGGGTGTCATAGTAGGGAAAGGGTACAAAAGTATCTCCCTCTCCAATGCCTCCTGTTAGCCACCTATAATATTTTGTTATACCAAAAGGTGGCTAAGATCTTTTTTGAGCCTCCAAGGAACAAATTTTATCACTAAAAAATTGTTGGCTCTTGAAGTCTCTTTAAGGCCTCATGCCTCTGTCCAAAATCCTCATTTGCTGTCCCATTTTTTATACTCGGGAATTTCTGCTGATTCCAACTGAAAGACTACTAAAAGATCGTCATTTCTCCTCTTCTCAAAACCTTTCATCTGCTCCCCTTTTTCTCCATCAAAACTACCTTGTTTTCATAAGTCCTCTTCTTTCCATTTATGAAAATTTCCCCTTTCATAGTTAAAAACTCACTTTTTAACTATTTCGGAAGCCCCAAATCCATTAAAATCCTTGAAAATTTCTCATAAAAATCAAAGTTTTATTACTATGGACCTAAGCCCCTTAGGCTAAGTCCTAAACCACTTCCCCCCACATGCCCATGTGTTAAAACCAAATGCCAAAGCTTTCGGCGCTAATCGCAAATATCCAAAGGGTGCATGACTTTGAACCATTACAAAGCTCATTTTCCTTTGTAAACCCAAAAACCCACTTTCCGAAAGTTCTAAGTTAAAACTTAAAACCATGTGCTGAATATAAATGGGTTGATTGAAAAGAGCCGATCGCGCAATCGCAATCGGAAACAATACAAATGGGTTGATCGGAAAGACCAGGCTTAATGGCCCGATTGCGATTAGCCCTTGTCTTTATAACTCTCGGGCATATTACATTCCGTGAAAACCCCCGGCCCCGCAATCGGGCGCCTTTTTCCTTTACCTATATATTTTCCGCCCAATCCGTTAAACTTTTTTTATTCACAAAAAACATTGGTTTTCATGTGTTTAAGGGTTTTTTCCGCCAGTGCGTAGGTCG
Organism: Pinus albicaulis; assembly: GCA_034641835.2. Lineage (NCBI taxonomy): Eukaryota > Viridiplantae > Streptophyta > Pinopsida > Pinales > Pinaceae > Pinus > Pinus albicaulis. Next base: position 928,093,005 of record CM076583.1, read on the forward strand.
TAGCAATCCTGACCGTTGATCTAGTCCTTTGATCCAACGGCCTGCGCTCAATCGCATCGCAAACTCTCAATCGCAATGCTTCAAGTGTGCCCTCCGATCAATCGCAGTCCATACCTCCGATCTTCCGATCCTGCTCTCCCTCCGATTTATTCTTGACCGTTGATCTAATCCTTGATCCAACGGTGCGCGCAAAATCGCATCGCAATGTTTCACCCCCTTGCAATTACCTCCGATTCATTCCCTGCCGTCGATCTGGTCCTCAGATCAACGACCAGCGCTCAATCGCAAAGGGCTCAATCGCAAAGTTTCAATCTCATGTTGTTTTGTGACCTCCCCGATTGCGATCCTCCGATTAAATCTGGGCCGTCCATTTCCCGCCTATCCAACGGTCCTTATTCCCTCCGATCGCAAGTATTACCGCCATTTCAAAACTCGCTAATTCGTTTTCCGCCGTCGATCTGATCTGCAGATCAACGGCTAGTGCTTAATCGCACTGGAATTTTCAATCGCATCCCCTTTTCTGCCACCCTCGATTGAGACCCTCCGATTAGATCTGGACCGTCGACGTGTCCAGATCGGACGGTCCAAAACTGCTCCTCCTTATTCTTCTCCCGCTATCCTTTTTGCCTTTCTATGCAGATCTCCACCGTTGGTTGCCTTCATCCGACGACTACGCTCCTCTCCTACCTCCTGAAGCAGTCTAACCCATCTCGCAGGATTTTTTAATTGTTTTTTGTTTTATGCAAGTGTTTTCAATGGTTTTCCGTTGTATCACAAAGAAAGCCGAGGGTTGGGAAAGACGTTTCCTGCGCCTTCGAAGCTACTAAAAGGAACCATTCACACAGTTGGATTCAATGATTTGTCAATGTTTCATGAGCATTGATGCCGAAAAGCCCAGCGCGGCCCTGCACATCGACAAGACACTATTTTATTCGAAAGAATAGTTAAAGAGTATCGGTTTTGAGAATAAAGCACAGCAGAAGAAGATTGAAGACAATATTACGGGGATTACGGCTAAGACAGTTATCAAAAGCCTAATCCCCGACTCAAAACACAGTTTAAAGAAAACCTAAAGTGTTTTATCAAACAGAAAGCCTCCACCGCCACAACTTGAGGCAAATTGATTCCTCAGCTACCAAAGAGCCACCTGTCGCCTCAAACCATTCAGAACAGAGGCCGAAGTTATTTCTCGAAGAAATATCTGCCTCCAGCATTGCCAAGAAGTTATTTCTGCAAGGAGACCAATGAATAAATATCTGCAGAGTTACTCCAAAACATACACAGAGCTTCAAAGTCAAACAAAGCTTCCACCAAGCTTTGATATTTATTGTGGAACAGTTAATGTAGTGATCCACTTGTAAATTCTTCCCTCGAGCCTCTCAAAGGGCCGAGAAGTCTTCACTCTGCATTAATTGTCCTTGAGATATTTTGTTAAAATCTCACCTCCTCATCTTCCTATAAGTACTTCTACAGAAGATGAGAAATTGTTGGTTGCAGAACTTTGAAATACACTTGAGCTCGAGACTTCTATTTGTACATAGTGTTCACTGGCCCTTGAAGCTATGTTTGTGCTAGAGTAGTTAGGTTGAATAGTGAAGATGATTGCTGAACTGAAACATTGGACTTGAAAATTGTAACTGGTTTGACATCAATATAAAAGCTGTTTCTTGGGATCTTGGTCTTTATCACTGGTGAAGTGCTTCTTTCTTTGTTAATCGTTTTCCTTCTATGTATGCCATATTGTTCATTTTCCCTCTGTAAAGAACAGTTTAAACAGGGTTAGGATTTTCTGTATAGCAGTAACCTTCTCTGGTTGAGAAATCTTTATCTTAATGTTTTCTTCAGATTTGTTTATTTAAGAATGATTCAATACAGTTTAAACAGTTAGGAATGTTGGCGTTCCCTCGTCCTTATGTTTGCTCAAACATTGTTCTCGAATGTTATTTCCATTATTTGCTATTAAAGTTAGACTAGAGAAGATATGGTTTGCCCTGATTCCTAGATTCTTTTCTCCAAAGGCAGATTCTGAAAGTTTCCCTTGGTGTTGACTGAAAGTAGACTAGGTTTAAAAGTACTTTATCTGATCTTAAGTTACACTTTGTTTTTCTTATGTGTTTTCATACTTTCTGAAGGTAATTATGTGGATTACTGGATTGTTTGTCAATTAAGCTGCTTTAATAAGAACTTGCCCAAGAAGTCTATGGTTAGCCCTGTCCTTGGTTGGTTTTAAAACGGTTACTTAAGAGGCTTTTCTTGTTTGGACTGACTATAAATCCTCTGAGAAATTATTATCAGTTTCCACCCCTCCAACATTTTAATGTTTCCATTTCATCATTTTAATCTCAATAATCTTGTGGTATAGATGACTTGCCCCTTGGATCACACTTGATGTTGTTGTTCAATTAAAGCCGAGATATGACTCCATAGCCCAATGGACTAAAAACCAGCGTTATATCTATCTATCTGCCAAAACTGTTCTATTTGCTTGCAACTTCTCACTTTTGAAACTTTTTGCACTTAGGACTTTCCCCTCAAGTAACATTTCATGCTCAACCATCCAAAACAAAACAAAACAAAACCCTTGGCCTTCATAACTAGCCTAATATAATTACCTTAAGCTTTTCAAAGACAATATCCATCTTTGTACATATTGGAGAGATCCCTCTCCGGATTCAGGAGGGCTAGATCCTAGAATCCCAAAGTTGGTTGAAATGATGTTAACTCTGTGATTGGACTCTCCCAATCTTGCTAATAAATTAGAGAGACCTAACATATCTAGCGACTCCACTGGGGAAAAAACTCAGAGACTTTTACGTTCAAATCTATTCGAGCACTTGCTTTATTAACCAGCTTGAGCCACCAGAACCTAACATTTCTGGTGACTCCGTTGGGGACATCGAACCCAGAAACATTTTCATTTAAAGATAATCATACGACGTCAGAGATTTGGTTCATAGAGCATTTTCTTTATTAACCAGAGTAAAAAATAGCCTTTTCAAGCACTGGCTATTATAGGTAATCATGATGGAACTTGTTTGAATCAGTGACAAACTAGGTAAACCCTAGGTTTCTCTTAAGACTTCATCTAAACCTTGAAAAATCAGCTGGCTTAGCCATAAGAGTAGACTACCTTTGTCTCGCAACCTTAGATAAGTTTTGAAACAAAGTTAGGATATTCTTAACAACCACAAAACTGAAAAATGACTTAGAAAAACCTAAAAATATTTCAGATTGGAATTAAATAAACATGGTGGTGGACCATAAGACCTTTTACCTCTGAAAGGAGCTAAAAATTTCCACTTGGCAACTCCACAATCCTAGCAGACCTTAAGACTCCACTGGGAAGAACCCTTATCATTATAAAATCATTCAAACTCAGTTAGAGGACTGTGGGATTTAAAATTATAAAAACAGATTGGTTAACCTCTCCAAGATTGTCATATCTGGTTGAACTTTTCTTGTTTTAGGTCTAAACAACATAGCATAGTGGCTTCTAAAAAGATTCACACTAGAGCCCATCCAGACCCTAACCCGCCTGAGATAGTTGATAATCCAGAAAGTATCCTTTGGAAGTCTCCTAAGGTTAAATTATTAATTGTTTTCAGATCACCCTTGAGAGCTAATTCAGTCCCTGAAAATCTTTCAGCTCTGCAACAACCACAAGCTGACTTAGTGAACCCATTTAGGACTAGGTCATTTGATGATATAATCCAATTAGACTCTGAATCTTCACTTTCATCTCCTAAAATAAGTGAACATCCTGGTCGCAGGGAAACAACACCTCGTGATTTACATTTCCTTCACAATTTAGGTGTCTCTCATCCAAGATCATCTCAACAGTCTACTCCTGGTCCATCCACTTCTACTCACCCTACATCCACTGTTCAAACCACTTCACCTCACCCCACTTTCCCTTTTATAAATCCACCTCCACCTCCTGCTATGGCAACATGGTATGCTCCCTTAGTCCTTCCTGTACCATTAGGCAATCTTCCATAGGACTATCAGTCCAAAATTCCATTATATGATGCTAGTAATACTATAACAGCATCTCAACATGTGGACAAGATGAATGACTACTTTGACAGAAACGAAATTGATGATGATTATGTCAAGTTGAGACTATTTGCTCAAAGTTTGGGGGGAGAAGCAAGAAAATGGTTTAAAGGTTTAACCCCCCATATTATTAACGATCTCCAAGCCTTCCATCAAACATTCTTAAACAAATGGGAAGTGAGAAAGAATCCTCTCCAAGTCCTTGCTGACTATAACAATCTCCATAGGAACCCTGGGAAAAGTGTACAATCTTATTGTACCAGATTTAACAGCGTCTATAATGCACTTTCCCCTGAACTAAAACCTCCTCAGGGCTCAGCTTTAAACAAATTTCCTGAAGGGTTTGATCCAGACATGACATATTCACTTAGAGAAAGAGTTTTTGCAACTCTTGAAGACATGCAAAGGGGTGCTCTTTTTGTGGAAGTAAACTTGATGGAGAAAAGAGCAAGAATGAAGAGTGAGAAGAGAGTATCTTTTAGAGAGGAATCCACCCCTTCCACTTCAAGCTCAAAGATGGAGAGAATGATGGAAGAAATGATGAAAGAGATGAGCATAATTAAGAGAGCACAAGCAAATCAAAATCAAAATGCTCCTCAAAATAGGAACCAGAATCAGAATGTTAGAAGGAACCAACCTCCAAACAGACCCAGGGATGATGATCAACAGATCACCCCTCCCTTTCATCAAAACTATGTAAGTGAGGTTGAAGAAACATAAGACATAACAGAGGAAGAGGATATCAACATGTTTGGGGAAGAGGATGATGACTTTGAGGTTCATTATGATAATAAACAAGGTCTTTACACACCTTACGATGGCAAAAGAGATGATAATGAAAATTATTATCAGGACATGGAAAATGTCGTCATAGAACCTCAAAGAGAATATGACCTTAGAAGCAAGACCAGTCAACAAGCCCCCAACACCAAAACCTCTGACAAATCCTCTCAAAGCAGCACCGTAGCCAAACCCAAAACAGCCAAACAAAAAGACAAAACAGTGGCTGTTAATTCTAATAAGGATAAGGAGAAAAACACTCAAAATTCTGAAAAATAGAGTGAAGACATCATCAGTACTAACACTTCAGCTAGTACTCCTTCTACAACAGTTGTGTCAAGTAAAACAAATCAGCAAGCTGTAATTGTTGATAGAGTGACAGCTAATAAGGTTGAAATAAGTGCTTCAAAGAATCAAACCCCTTTCAGCCTAGAACAGGAAATCTTAAAGATCAAAATCTCTGTTCCATTAACTGAGTTAGCTGCCCAACATGTATATAGGAACCAAATTTTGAAGGCTTTAAATATAAAGGAGAATGGAGATACAGTTAATCTTAGTGACGACCTACCAGAGTTGATTTTTGGCCCTAAGATTGAAGGGAAGTTTCAAGACGGACCAGTTCCTCCCTTTTATGTGAGTTTGAACATTCATGACAAAATTCTACACAACGCTATGCATGATTCCGGGGCTTCTCATAATTTAATGCCTAAAGCTATGATGGAGAGCCTTGGTTTAGAAATTACCAGACCCTACAAAGACCTATACTCCTTTGACTCAAATAGAGTAAAATGTCTAGGATTGATCAAACACCTCTGTGTTAACCTAGCCCAGATTCCAGCCAAATGTTTACTCATGGACAATGTTGTGGCTGATGTCCCCCCAAAGTATGGAATGCTATTATCAAGATCCTGGGGAGCTAAGTTACAGGGGACTATGCAGATGGACATGACATATGCGACCATCCCGGTTTTCAATCAGACCAGAAGACTTTACAGGGAGTCTCATATGCAATACATGGTTACAAGTCAAGACAGACCACGAAACTCTCCTATATATTCTGTCAATATAGGCCTTGATTCTTTTATCATGTTTAACAATGAAACTCCTAGTGAGTAAGTCACTTTAACAGAATTAAAGGCCGACAGGGAAGAAGAGTATAATAACGCAGAAGTGTCCAAACAGTTTGCCACATGTGAAAACATTAGTAAACAAAGCATAGGTCTTGATTTACCGGTTATGAGTCCATTATTTTTAGGACTTAACAACCCAGAAAATACCCCTAACGTTTCTGGCATCATCCCTCAATCTATTGAAGAATTTGAGGAGTCAAAGCAAATTCAATTGGGTGCTGCTAATCATGAACAGTCAGAAGGCACCATAGTTAAAAAGGACAATCACCAAACAGACGAAACCGAAGACAGTCCTTTATGGAGTATGTATTTTGATGGGTCATGCACTAGAAATAATGTTGGTGCAGGGGTTTGGATCATTAACACTGAAAACAACCACACAGAATGCATCTCATGCAAATTAAACTTTCAGTGTTCCAACAACATAGCAGAATATGAATCCCTTCTCTTAGGCTTGCATCTCTTGAAGAAATTAGGAGCCAGAAGAATTAATCTGTACGAGGATTCTGAGTTAATCATTAGGCAAGTCAATGGGGAGTATAATGCGAATCATCCTAGACTTAGAGCCTATCGAAATGATGTCATGGATCTGTTGACAACATTTGAGGAGTCAAACCTGAGGTTCATCCCAAGGAAAAAGAACATTATGGCCCACAATTTAGATTTTGCGGCCAGGACATGTCTAACGCCATATGAGACTGGAGACAACACAACTCCGATAAAATTTAGACCGGCAGTGCCTGATAACGAAAAATATTGGCAATTGTTTAACAATGACAAACAAATAGAAGACTTCATGCAATTCAGAAATGAGTTCGAACTGCACAGTTCAGATTCAGATTATGATACAGACTGCGGTGAAGAAAACTTTCTTGGTGAAGAAGAATAGTCTCCTCAACCTGCCAATATTAACCTATTGTCTAGCAAACCTAGGAGAAAAACATAATTAAGTGCAGAGTTAGAAACGGAAGAATTACAAACTCTGCATTCTAAAGATGAAAATTTGCCAAGTGGTCTAACGCCTTTAGAGGAGTTGTTCGATTTTAACGATGTGGCCAATAAACCAAAACTGGAACCTGTAGAGACTGAAGTAGAGGAGTGCAATATAGGCAGTGAGGAAAAACCGAAAATGATCAAACTGTCCAAAACTTTGCCAGCTCACATTAAACTCAAATACATAGAGCTATTCAAAGAATTTTCTGATGTTTTTGCATGGAGTTACGAAGATCTTAAATCCTATGACACTGAAATAATACAGCACAAAATCCCTCTTAAATAAAACCAGAAACCATTCAAACAGAAACTGCGCAAAATAAACCCTGTCCAGTTGCCATTGGTTAAGAAGGAAATCATGAAGATGCACGATGCTGGCATTATTGTCTCTATTAGATATTCTGAGTGGGTATCTAATCTGGTGTCCGTTAGGAAGAAGACTGGAGAAATCAGGCTTTGTATAGACTTTAGAGACTTAAACAAAGCTTCGTTAAAGGATAACTACCCTTTACCAAAAATGGATCACATTTTACAAAGGGTGGTGGGGTCTAAAAGGATTTCGTTGCTTGATGGCTATTCAGGGTATAATCAGATTTTAGTTCACTCTGCTGATCAATTAAAGACAGCTTTCACTACTCCATGGGGAACTTTCATGTATGTGAAGATGCCTTTTGGTCTAATGAACGCTGGAGCAACCTTTCAGAGAGCCATGGACATAGAATTCTCGGAAGAATTGGGCTTCTTCATCATTATCTATCTAGATGATGTCACTGTGTTTTCAAAAACAGATGAAGAACATTTAGAACATTTAAGAAAAGTTTTCAAGAAGTGCAAAAGGTTTGGAATATCTTTAAACCCTAAGAAGACACTATTCGGTCTCCAAAAAGGTAAGCTTCTTGGACACATTATTTCAGAAGAGGGTATAAAGATAGATCCAAAGAGGATTGAGGCTATATTGCAAATCTCTCATCCTCGAAATATCAAAGAGTTGCAGTCTTTCATTGGAAAGATTAACTTTTTGAGAAGGTTCATCCCTAACTTAGCAGAGCTCCTTAGAAATATCACAAACATGTTGAAGAAGGAGCAAGAGATAAAATGGACCTTGGAAGCAAAGACATCCTTTGAGCTGGTGAAACAAGCATTAACCAAAACACCGGTTCTCATAAGCCCTGATTTTTCAAAAGATTTTTATATCTTCTCATTTGCATCGGAACATACCATTGCTGCTGTCCTTTTACAGAAAAATCCACAAGGACAAGAGCAGCCTATTGCATTCTTTAGCAAGGCATTGAGGGATGCCCCTTTGAAGTATAATATTATGGAAAAGTAAGCTTTTGCTTTGGTTAAAGCATTGAAAGACTTTAGAGTATACATCCTTCACTCACACATCATTTCCTTTGTCCCTAATTCGGTGGTTAAAGACATTCTAACGCAGGACCCAGATGGCAAGAGAGGTAAGTGGATTGCTGTTATTCTCGAATATGATTTAGAGATAAAACCCACTAAACTCATCAAAGGCCAAGGTCTAGCTAGATTAATGGCTGAATCCAATTTTGAAGTTCTTGATATTAATATGATTAATGCTTTGGACAGCCAAGAATAATTCTCAACTCCCATTATTGAAAACCATTTTATGAATTCTCCTTGGTATGCTGATATCGTTTATGTTTTTCTTAATTTAAATACACCTCCTGGTTTTTCGAAAACAAAGGCAAGGTTCTTAAAACTGAAAGCAGTAAACTATTGCATTGTAGATAGGTGTCTTTATTGGAAAAATGCTAGTGGTATATTGCTTAAATGTTTGCCCGAGTTTGATGCAGAGAAGGTTAAGCAGGAATTTCATGAAGGAGAGTGTGGAGGCCATTTGTACTGGAAGTCAATAGCCAACAAAATTTTGAGGGCTGGTTTCTATTGGCCCACCCTTTTTTCTGATGTTCACAAAATGACAACTACTTGCCATAAATGCCAATTGTTTGAGGGCAAGAGAAAATTATTACCCCTTCCTCTGCATCCAATCACTGTTGAAGCTCCTTTTCAACAGTGGGGACTTGACTTCATAGGTGAAATCCATCCCTCATCTTCTGCCCTGCATAGATGGATCCTTACTGCCACAGACTATTTCACTAAATGGATAGAAGCCATTCCTTGTAGGCAAGCCAATGATTCAGTTATTATAAAGTTCATAGAAACCAATATCCTCTCCAGATTTGGCTGTCCTACGAAGATCATCACAGATAATGCAGCAGCGTTTGGATCAAAGAAAATGGTTGACTTCTGTCATAAATACCAGATAACACAAGGGCATTCCACAGCCTATTACCCTCAAGGTAATGGACTTGCAGAATCTTCCAATAAAAGCTTAGTGAACATAATCAAGAAACTGTTGGAGGACAATAAAAAGTCTTGGCACACAAAGCTATTCCATGCACTTTGGGCTGACAGATTAACTTTGAAGAAATATATTGGTATGTCACCTTTTCAGCTTGTGTATGGTACAGATGAAATCTTTCCTAATAGCCTTGGTGTACCAGTTATGAAGTTTATCCAAGAATTGCAGACTGAAGATAATGACATGATCAGAGGAATAAATCAGACCATTCATCTTCAGCAAATCAGAGAGGAAGTGTACAACAAAACATTGCAGAAACAGGACAGCATTAAGAAGCTTTTTGACAGAAGAACACAGGCCAACAATTTCAAGATTGGGGACAAAGTTTTAAAGTGGGACTCAAAGAGAGAAGACAAGGGAAAGCATGGTAAATTTGACAATCTATGGCTTGGCCCTTACTCTATTCATTCAGTTGCTGGAAACAATGCATTCTTCTTACAAGAGCTGGATGGAACAGATTTGTTTGGGGGTCCTATCAATGGCAGGATGCTCAAGCATTACTTCTCTTGATTCATGATATATTTTTAAGCCTTCTTTTTTATTTTTTTTCATTATAAATATTTCATCCACCATTGCATTCAAAGTTATGAAAAATCAAAAAATACAAAAACAAAGAAAGAAAGAAAAGAGGGAAGAAATGAAAAACAAGAAAGGCACAGCCCCATGCCAAAAAGAGAAATAAATCTGAAAGTGTGCAAGCTTAAATGCCACTCTTGCAAAACACACTTCTAGTTAGTCAAACTGTTTAATCTTGACTAATTAGCTTTCAATTTTCTGCTGATAGGGTAGTGAATTTGATTTGCCAAACTGTTTAATCTTGGCTTATCGGTAGATAGATTAGGATAGAAATTAAAGGTTCAAACATGTTCAAAATCTGAACCAAAGTTTCCAAAGAGAGATGACTCAAAACTGTTTTATTTTTCTGAGTCATAAAAGAGAAAAACTGGTTCTTATTTGCCCAAAATCTGAATCAGATATCAAGTAAGAGACAGCTCAAAACAAAATTAAAAACAGAGTTGTAAAGAAAAAGAAGGCCATAATGAGAAACTTTCAGATCTTAAGTCTTCCATTTTGATTTAATTTTCTGCAAATAATAATCTATGTGCAGCTTGTTCTTATGCCATAGATCATAGCAGGTCAAACAACTCAATCTTGACTTGACTATTTTTAAAATTTTTGTTGTAGAATTTAGAGAATGAAAGTTTGTTGGACTGTTTAATCCCAACAGACAGTAGACTAGGTAGAGAAATATCTGAGCTCAAATGTTTAATCTGAGTTCAGGGAGAAATAAGGAGTAGAAGTAGATTAGATTTCCTTCTTTCAAAATAATAAAATGTTGTGAATAGAGTTTGCCAATCCAAGTGCACTCTGATGAAGAAAAAATGCTAGATCTGTAGGATTGGGTAGGTAGCAAGCTGGTTGATAAAGGTCCATTGTTTTCATGGCTGCCAAATATGTTTTTAGAAGAAGATCATTCAAGCACAGAAGGACAGCCCAATGGATGAGGCAACTAATCAGCCTCCCAGAAATCAAGTCTGAATTCTTGATGCCTTCAAGAAGGCACCATCCCCAAGTGGAGCCACTGTTAGCCACCTATAATATTTTGTTATACCAAAAGGTGGCTAAGATCTTTTTGAGCCTCCAAGGAACAAATTTTATCACTAAAAAATTGTTGGCTCTTGAAGTCTCTTTAAGGCCTCATGCCTCTGTCCAAAATCCTCATTTGCTGTCCCATTTTTTATATACTCAGGAATTTCTGCTGACTCCAACTGAAAGACTGCTGAAAGATCGCCATTTCTCCTCTTCTCAAAACCTTTCATCTGCTCCCCTTTTTCTCCATCAAAACTACCTTGTTTTCATAAGTCCTCTTCTTTCCATTTATGAGAATTTCCCCTTTCATAGTTAAAAACTCACTTTTTAACTATTTCGGAAGCCCCAAATCCATTAAAATCCTTGAAAATTTCTCATAAAAATCAAAGTTTTATTACTATGGACCTAAGCCCCTTGGGCTAAGTCCTAAACCACTTCCCCCCACATGCCCATGTGTTAAAACCAAACGCCAAAGCTTTCGGCACTAATCGCATCGCAAATATCCAAAGGGTGCATGACTTTGAACCATTACAAAGCTCATTTTCCTTTGTAAACCCAAAAACCCACTTTTCGAAAGTTCTAAGTTAAAACTTAAAACCATGTGCTGAATATAAATGGGTTGATTGAAAAGAGCCGATCGCGCAATCGCAATCGGAAACAATACAAATGGGTTGATCGGAAAGACCAGGCTCAATGGCCCGATTGCGATTAGCCCTTGTCTTTATAACTCCCGGGCATATTACATTCCGTGAAAACCCCTGGCCCCGCAATCGAGCGCCTTTTTCCTTTACCTATATATTTTCCGCCCAATCCGTTAAACTTGTTTTATTCGCAAAAAACTTTGGTTTTCATGTGTTTAAGGGTTTTTTCCGCCGGTGCCTAGGTCGTAGCAATCCTGACCGTTGATCTAGTCCTTTGATCCAACGGCCTACGCTCAATCGCATCGCAAACTCTCAATCGCAATGCTTCAAGTGTGCCCTCCGATCAATCGCAGTCCATACCTCCGATCTTCCGATCCTGCTCTCCCTCCGATTTATTCTTGACCGTTGATCTAATCCTTGATCCAACGGTCCGCGCAAAATCGCATTGCAGTGTTTCACCCCCTTGCAATTACCTCCGATTCATTCCCCGCCGTCGATCTGGTCCTCAGATCAACGACCAGCGCTCAATCGCAAAGTTTCAATCGCATGTTGTTTTGTGACCTCCCCGATTGCGATCCTCCGATTAAATCTGGGCCGTCCATTTCCCGCCTATCCAACGGTCCTTATTCCCTCCGATCGCAAGTCTTACCGCCATTTCAAAACCCGCCGATTCGTTTTCCGCCGTCGATCTGATCTGCAGATCAACGGCCAGCGCTTAATCGCACTGGAATTTTCAATCGCATCCCCTTTTTTGCCACCCCCGATTGAGACCCTCCGATTAGATCTGGACCGTCCACGTGTCCAGATCGGACGGTCCAAAACTGCTCCTCCTTATTCTTCTCCCGCTATCCTTTTTTCCTTTCTATGCAGATCTCCACCGTTGGTTGCCTTCATCCGACTGCTACGCTCCTCTCCTGCCTCCTGAAGCAGTCTAACCCATTTCGCAAGATTTCTTAATTGTTTTTTGTTTTATGCAGGTGTTTTCAATGGTTTTCCGTTGTATCACAAAGAAAGCCGAGGGTTGGGAAAGACATTTCCTGCGCCTTCGAAGCTACTAAAAGGAACCATTCACACGGTTGGATTCAATGATTTGTCAATGTTTCATGAGAATTGATGCCGAAAATCCCAGCGCGGCCCTGCACATCGACAAGACACTGTTTTATTCGAAAGAACAGTTAAAGAGTATCAGTTTTGAGAATAAAGCACAGCAGAAGAAGATTGAAGACAGTATTACGGGGATTACGGCTAAGACAGTTATCAAAAGCCTAATCCCCGACTCAAAACACAGTTTAAAGAAAACCTAAAGTGTTTTATCAGACAGAAAGCCTCCACCGCCACAACTTGAGGCAAATTGATTCCTCGGCTACCAAAGAGCCACCTGTCGCCTCAAACCATTCAGAACAGAGGCCGAAGTTATTGCTCGAAGAAATATCTGCCTCCAGCATCGCTAAGAAGTTATTTCTGCAAGGAAACCAATGAATAAATATCTGCAGAGTTACTCCAAAACATACACAGAGCCTCAAAGTCAAACAAATCTTCCACCGAGCTTTGATATTTATTGTGAAACAGTTAATGTAGTGATCCACCTGTAAATTTTTCCCTCGAGCCTCTCAAAGGGCCGAGAAGTCTTCACTCTACATTAACTGTCCTTGAGATATTTTGTTAAAATCTCACCTCCTCATCTTCCTATAAGTACTTCTACAGAAGATGAGGAGTTGTTGGTTGCAGAACTTTGAAATACACTTGAGCTCGAGACTTATATTTGTACATAGTGTTCACTGGCCCTTGAAGCTTTGTTTGTGCTAGAGTAGTTAGGTTGAATAGTGAAGATGATTGCTGAACTGAAACATTGGACTTGAAGATTGTAACTGGTTTGACATCAATATAAAAGTTGTTTCTTGGGATCCTGGTCTTTATCACTGGTGAAGTGCTTCTTTCTTTGTTAATAGTTTTCCTTCTATGTATGCCATATTGTTCATTTTCCCTCTGTAAAGAACAGTTTAAACATGGTTAGGATTTTCTATATAGCAGTAACCTTCTCTGGCTGAGAAATCTTTATCTTAATGTTTTCTTCAGATTTGTTTATTTAAGAATGATTCAATACAGTTTAAACAGTTAGGAATGTTGGCGTTCCCTCGTCCTTCTGTTTTCTCAAACATTGTTCTCGAATCTTATTTCCATTATTTTCTATTAAAGTTAGACTAGAGAAGATATGGTTTGCCCTGATTCCTAGATTCTTTTCTCCAAAGGCAGATTCTGAAAGTTTCCCTTGGTGTTGACTGAAAGCAGACTAGGTTTAAAAGTACTTTATCTGATCTTAAGTTACACTCTGTTTTTCTTATGTGTTTTCATACTTTCTGAAGGTAATTATGTGGATTACTGGATTGTTTGTCAATTAAGCTACTTTAATAAGAACTTGCCCAAGAATTCTATGGTTAGCCCTGTCCTTGGTTGGTTTTAAAACAGTTACTTAAAAGGCTTTTCTTGTTTGGACTGACTATAAATCCTCTGAGAAATTATTATCAGTTTCCACCCCTCCAATATTTTAATGTTTCCATTTCATCATTTTAATCTCAATAATCTTGTGGTATAGATAACTTGCCCCTTGGATCACACTTGATGTTGTTGTTCAATTAAAGCCCATATATGACTCCATAGCCCAATGGACTAAAAACCAGCGTTATATCTATCTATCTGCCAAAACTGTTCTATTTTCTTGCAACTTCTCACTTTTGAAACTTTTTGCACTTAGGACTTTCCCCTCAAGTAACATTTCATGCTCAACCATCCAAAACAAAACAAAACCCTTGGCCTTCATAACTAGCCTAATATAATTACCTTAAGCTTTTCAAAGACAATATCCGTCTTTGTACATATTGGAGAGATCCCTCTCCGGATTCAGGAGGGCTAGATCCTAGAATCCCAAAGTTGGTTGAAATGATGTTAACTCTGTGATTGGACTCTCCCAATCTTGCTAATAAATTGCAGAGACCTAACACCTCCCATTGTTGTATCATGTTATAATTTCCCTCCCTCTACTATTGTTTTTGTCTTTCCTCTCTTTATTAACATCGATAAATGAATCACATATTAAATACATCAGCCTCCCTCATACATAAAACCTGATTTTTTTTTAAATGACAAATGTATTTACAAATATATAAATACAAATTTTATTAAAAAAACAAAAAAAAAACATTCAGTGCACCCAAAAAAATAGTCAAGCACCACCATCAGTGCGTACCTGTCTATCACGCACTACCCATGGTGTGCATGAAAAAAATTCGCGCACTGCGAAAACAACAAATATGTTTGCTCGGTGCATTGACCAAACTATGTGCCCTGAGGCAAATGTTATAGCACAACGCACAACCATATGAGAATATTTTTCCACTATAAGTGGTGGTGCGTTCTCGTAATATGGACACACTGGGTTGTTATGTCTATTTTTACATAATGGCTGGTGCGTTTTGGTAAATGACCACACCTTCATACATAAAGTGTTATTTTTAATATTTTAAATTGTCGATGCAGCTGGCAACTGATACACACTATACTATTTTATTTTTAAAGTGGTTGCTTTTTCTCAGTATCGTACTGGGTTATCACATACACTGCGCAATGCAATTTTCATTAACACCGTTCATGGTGCGGGATGTAAATTTACAAGGAGCATTGAGAATGGTGCGAGTCGAATGGTTCAAATGCATCACGCAGATTTTCTTTTTTCTTTTAAAAAAAAATGCTGCATAATAACTCAATTTAAGAAATTAATATGCTAAAATCTTAAGTTGGTGAGAAACAAGTATATTGACTACACATATGTGCATTGAGGAGACATCTTTGCAACATAATACTAAAAACTAAATTTTCCCACCATTTTGCAAAATTCAATGTCCACAAAATGAATAATGGATGGAAGCAATGCAGGCAATGGGAGCACTGATGATAGGGTGCCTCAAATAAGGCAAACTCATATTTGTGCTTGAGAGCTCTACGACACTGTAACAAGTAAAAATGATTTTTTTACGACTGGTATTTTTTTGTAAATTAACCCTTTTTCGGTGCGCTCGATTATGAGACGCACTATGTAGTTGTATCGATGGCACACCACACTTCTTTACGGTGCGTTGGATTACTGAAACACAGTGTGCCAATTTGTATGGAGAGCATGATGTCTTGGTGTGCCATTTGATAGTACGTATCAGTGCACTTTATATAAAACACATTGGTGCATTGTATTATGTGCACCGTTGTTTTCGTAGTACCTAAAAATAACTCCGCAATGCTTCTTTATCCTATACTATGCACTGATGTGTTACATATATATCAAGCGCACTGGTGCGTGGTATGATTAGAAACACACCGTAAAAAAACATCCGAAAAAACCTCCACCCACCAACCTCCTCTAGTGACCTCTGCTACAAACGGATATCTTGGCTATTTTTATAAGGGCTTACTCAAAAACAGGCACTAAAGGGTATTTTTCTTCTTGTGATTATCCATGATTTTATTATTTAACGAGTCATCCTAGACTTTAATTGGCCAAGTAAAACTCAACTAAGGAGTCTCCAAAATTGAAGTGTCAAAATTGGCTAGAAAAATTGCTAACTTGACAAAATTAAAAATTTTAATTAAAAATTATAATACTAAATTAAATTTTAAAAAAATATAATTGACTGATAATTAATTATCTTATTTAATTAATTAAATATATATCACTAAAAAATTAATTATTTAATATACAAATTAATTAATTAAATATAAAAATGAAATTACAAATTAATTAAACTAAATAATTAAAATTAATTAATTAAAGACTAATTTATACACGTAGTAAGATTATTCAACGTAATGAATTAAATCAGTTAATTTATTTAATTACAAATTAGTTAATTTAAATTATTAAAATTCCAAACTAATTGATTTAAAAGAAAATTATATCAAAATAAAGTTTATTTCCAAGTGGCTTTTTGATCCTATGAGAATGGATCGAAAGAAATATAGGAGGGTATTGTTATATGACGTGGAGTATTGGGTATCGGACACGTGAGCCAAACCATCTACCAGAATATCAGATATCACGTATTGACCGATATCGGAACTTTTAAAATTAGTGTTTTGACATGAAACAAAAAGATGCCTAGGTCCGATGGTCATATTGGGATTTTTATTTATCGTGAAATATTTATATGGGATTTTATTTTTATTACGATTTTTATATCCAGATTTTTATAAAAAAAGAGACGGTCACTCGGAGCTGGACTTATCCATTATAACTACAATTATTTGCTAACTAAAAATACAAAAAAAATGAGATACAATCACTTTGTAATTTTGAGATTTTAGTTTTCGTAATATATATATATATTTTTTTAATTCGAAATTGGAATAAATTATTGAGATCCCAAAAATACATATTTTTAATTATTTTACAATTTTGTTGTGTCGATTTTATAAGGTCGTTAGTGAAAAATTAATATGAGTAAAAATTAACTATGAATTAATATTTACAAAAATTAAAATAATATAATTTAAAAAAAAATTTAATCGAAGCAGTAAATATTATCGAACTTCAAATGAGCACCATGCAAGTATCGATGGAATGTTAGCGAAAAGCCAAATTTAATGGAGTAATAAAAATAAAAATCCAACGAAAATGAAAAAATGGCAAAATTGTAGTACACTTAACCAAAATAAAATATTGAAAAGGTGATTTCACCAAAAAATTGTGGAAAGGGTCCCCACTACTTAAAATAAATAAGTCAAAATGGGGTGTTGAGTCTTCACTAAAACAAGACCCTACGATTTGAAAGCTCCAACAAGACCTTTACATTCATGACCACCCATGAGCGAGGCCAATCTACCTAGATGCCCCATGCTACCAACATCCAAATGGAAGAAGCTCTTTGAATTTCTCTCTTCCTATCCTAGACCTCTGTTTCCCACAACACCAAAGCCTCCACAGAATCCACCTTCTCAATCAATTTACTCCAAGAGGTCAAAGTCTTCACCTTAGCTCTTTCCCTCTCCCAGCAAATGAGCCTTCCATCCCTCCAAGCCAGAACATAAACCCATCACCACCTTTATGATTGCATCCGTATGCATGCATGACTCCAGCCGCGTCCTCCCATCATAAATGCTTGATTAGGAGACTGAGGGTCATGGAAACCTTTCCCCAAGACCCATTCCATCTACCATAACACCCCCATCGGTAATAATATTGATTATAATTAAAAAGAAAATAAAAAATGAATGTACAAATTTGATTAGTTTTAATTAAAAAGTTTATAAAACATCAATACTCACATCCTAACTTAACTTGGTTCATTGTTTATATTACAACCCAATATGAAGAAGACGTAGTAAAACTCTTTTACTCTCACTCTTAGCCATAAATAAAATATTTGGATGTTCTTTCGAATCAAAATAGTTTTATGTAAAAAATAAAAAATAGATTAAGCAATTAAAAGTTAAAAAATGAATAGTTTCACTTTTGAAAGCAAGGAATATGTATAACTTTATACTTTTTAAAAAATATGTCAATACATGACTACACCTATGTTAACTAATTATCAACTTGATGTATACCTTCCTACATCCATTTAACTCGAATATATCATGTGTGTAGAGAGATTAAATACCTAGAAGTGAAAACATTTCATAAGTTATACACTCCATATATATATATATATATATATATATATATATATATATATATATATATATTTATCTAATGCACAACTTTAATAATAGAGAACAATAAACATATCTCTAGCTTGATTAAAAAATATTAATAAGTAGAACATAATAATGTGTTTAAAAAAATAAAATTGTTGAATATATATATAATATTTTTTAGATTTTTTCCATGTAAAAAAATATATATTTCCACACTGAAGTGAAATTTACATTGTCACAATAGGTTTGTAACTTGATCTAATCTAGATAATGATCCAAGAAGAAAATTCTAAGAAAAATAAACTATAATTTTAGACAATTAAACATCTTTATCAAGATAATTATACATATCAAAATTTCCTTTCTTTAAAGATAGATCTCCATCACTTGATTTCCTCATTGTCTAGGATTTCATAGATGCCAAATGAATGAGATGGAGATTTTAGAGCTTCTTTAAAAATATGATCTAGTTTTGAGTTCAATTCCCTCAAGATATGCTAGGAAAAACACCATAGCATCTTGTTTCATTCACTATATACATTCAATAGGATATGTTCCATACAAGGGGTTTTAATGAAAAACTTGTTATCAAACTAATCAATGAGAAGATTTGAATCTCCCATGATTTGCAGCTTACATTTTTTTTTAAAATTGGTGGCATATAACAATGTCCACAAAGTCGTAATTACTATTTTGTGATTTTACAAAAGGTAGGGGAATATCAAATAAGCATATGATGATTTGAATTAAAGAAGATAACAATACCAACACCACACCACAGGTGATGTACCTGGAATTCTCCATCAAAAATTACCCAAGGAGTATTGAGGAGAAATGGAGGAATAATTGGAAA
The DNA here is from genome assembly GCA_034641835.2 of Pinus albicaulis. Classification (NCBI taxonomy): domain Eukaryota; kingdom Viridiplantae; phylum Streptophyta; class Pinopsida; order Pinales; family Pinaceae; genus Pinus; species Pinus albicaulis. The sequence continues at coordinate 928,112,118 of CM076583.1, forward strand.
TTTTTCCTTATTTATTTTCGCTATATTCTTGAAATTCCTGCAGACAGATTCAATATTTCCCATAACTACCTTGGATAAAATATAAAAACCCTGAAATATACCTTTACTTTGAGCCCACCATATAGATTTAATGAATTCTGTTGAAAGGACTTGAATTTATGTCACTAACGAATCATTAATTCAATCAAGGGCATAGGATGTTAAGGAGGTATAATTCCATGACATGGATGATAGTTTGAGAAGGGTCTTGATCAACTACCAAATCTGCGAATAAAAATTGAAATTAAAAAAAGGTGTAAAGTGGTCTCTTCCTAATATTTACAAACACACATCTGTTGGGGCTCGAACAACCTATTTTAAGTATGTTTTCCCACATTAATAATTTGTCATTAAAATTAATCCATATGGTAATATTAGCCTTCATAGGCCCATTTCTTTCCATAAAACCCACTACCACCACTTCATTTCTCTATTAAATATACTTCTATTTTTTCAGAATATGTGAGATTTGCTAAGTATTTACCTTAGACAACATTTTTTTACCATTCAAGGATATCATCACTTTCTAGATACAAACAAATAAGAGATCAAGAAAACATATTTATATATTGATTCCAATTTGTTGCTTCCTCTCCTTGGAGGCCCAAATCCATAGATCACCATCATGTACTTAATCTTACTTCTTGATTAAGATTTGATTTAGCATCTCCTAAATATAATATACATCTATTGTGTAATTAAGAGATCGAACCATCCAAGAGGAGGTGGGAGTCCCCTTCTCTAATATAGGGGTACTGAAAAATATAAACACTCATCCCATTCCTAATTTTCCACCCAACCAAACTTACGATTAGTGGAAAAGGCTTCGCCATTGCCTTCTAGACAATTGGTGCACTTATAAAATGTATTGTTGGATACCTTATCCATTCTATGATTGATTTACCTCGAAAATATTTATATCGTATTGTACTTCCCCAAATCATTCTATCATTTAACAAACTTCGAATAATTTTCACAACTGATGACTGGTATAACAATGACAAATGTTTCAAGCCCCAACCTCCGAGAAATATTGGTCTAGAAATGGTAGTCTATTTTACTAATGGAATACCTCAAATTTTTTTCCCAACTGACCACGAGAATCGAACAAAAAGGATTTTAATTTTCCCCAATATTCCCTTAGGTACATCCACAATTTATTCCCAATACACAAGAATGAATTCTAGGATGGACTTTACCAAGATCAAATCCCCCACTCTAGATAAGACTCTATTGACCGAGACATCAATCGTGACTTCAAATTTCTTGATCACTCATTACCAATCAACATTCTTATATGCATTTGGTTTTAGATAGAAACCTAGATACTTTAAACATTACTCCAAGCCTCGATTTTTTAAGGAGAAGAAACAAGGAATGTTGTTGACTAATGCATTCAAGATGAAAGCCCAATCTATCAAATAATTTTCCTAGTTAATATGCATTCCTTTGAGAAATTCATATTTTTCCAAGATTATTTCTATGGATGATAATTTATGCGTAGAACCTAAAATAAATAATGGGATATCATCGATGAATAATAGTAGCATTCCCGCGTACATTTATGAATAGTAAATATCCTCTTCCAACTGCATCCATGATAAACATACTCAAAATTTCAATAACTAGAAAAATGAGAAGAGGAGACAATGGATATCCTTGTATTAGTCCCATATAAGCTTTGAAGAAACTAGATGGGCACCCATTTATTAAAACTTCAATATTGATAGATTTAACGTAGCCTAAAATCCAATTGGTCACTTGAGGGATCATTCTCGGACTACCAAAACATAACCTTAGAAAGGACCAATTGAACTGGTCATAAGCCTTAGATAGATCAATTTTGATGGCAAAGGTTGCAATCTATTGGGTATTTATCGAGTGCATGGCTTCTTGAGATAGGTAAATTGCATCATGAATCTAGTGATCCTAAAAAAATCCAGTTGTTCTTCTGAAAGGACTGAACTAAAAATTAGTTTCATTATTCCAACAATAATTTTTAAAACCACCTTATAGATAAAATTTAAACAAGATATCAACCTAAAACCATTGAAAGGGACTGATTCAGTATTTTTAAGAATCGACCAGATAAAGATCAAGTTTAACGAATCCAACATATACCCTTTCTCCTATAATTCCTTTATTATTTTTATCATATCAAATTTTAAATGATTGAAAACGTCGAGTAAAATTCCACTGTAAATCGATCATTCCCTAAGTTTTTGTTCTTTTTCATACTAGAAAGGTCCAATATAATCTCCCTCTCCGACCTTTGCTTCCAAAACCTCATTCATCTCTTCCATAATAACCAAAGGGAAAAAATTTAATATGTGTAAAATCTCCATAATTGGACAACCCCGTGGCTTAGAGAAGATGTTACCAAAGTGGCTAACCCTCGCCTGACCATTTTCCTTGAAAGAAGAAAACATATCTCTAGAATGATTTTTACCTCCCAAATGGAGTTTGTGCTCTTCTTGAAATTGGAAAAATTATGAAAGAACTCTATTATTATCACCTTCAACAATCCACATAACGTGAATTTTCTAACACCACAATTCTTCTTTCTAAGCTAAAAGTTAGCAACATCCATAATGATCTATGAGTGTCTAATTCTTATGCATAGAAAAGGAAAAAAGTATTTTAAAATTGATATGTAAATTTCATCAAATTTTTCTCTAGTTTCCACAAGAGAAGATTTATGTTTCTTTACGAAAGATATACTCCATTCCTTGATTTTATCCATAAGTGTCTTTGAAATTTTAGAAAATTGTTGCATGAAGGAAATATTTACGTCATGATCCATAGCCGACGAGTTGGATTCAACCAACTTAATAAAATCCTCTTCTTTGAGCAAGGAGCTATTAAACTGAAAGTGAGCGAAAAGTAATTTCTTTTGAGATTCAATTCAAAGAAAAATTGGATAGTGACCATAAACCGCTGGAGACTCCATCGAAGATTTGATAATGACATTGGGTGAACATATATATATAAGTGATGAAGTCTTTTTGAGACTGCACTGTCCAAAGATCTAGAATTTCACCATGTAGGGACAGGGCTTTATATCGACCATAATTATAGACTCAAAAATATGAATGAATAAGGATCCCAAATGATCCAAATGAGCATTATGGACCCAAACTTTGTATAGGGAGGTCGTAACATTGAGATCTCCCTCGTGATAGTCTTTCTAACCTTAAGAACGTTCAATTCCACCACCTTTTCCCAAAATTATTTACGTTCAGAATATGGACCATAAAAATTAACAAATGTCCATCCAAAAAACGAGTTTTTATCTCTAGATCAACCTAGATATATTTATTTCTAGCAAAAGATGACAATAATGAAGAAAAGGGCTCAAGGTAGTGATTAAACCACACGACAAACCTCCAACATCTAAGGAGCAAAAAAACCACACCGTGAGCCATGGCTTCATAATGGAACAAACTTTTTCTCTTGTCATAGTCTATTGAAAAATGATTATGCCTAGATTTTGAATAGAAAGGATCCAATTAAGGGAATTCTTCATGGGGGTTCTCCCAAAGCCCCTCAAATTTAAGGAAAGAACAATAATCTCTTTGTCGTATCTTGGGTTTTCTTCGTTGTAAGTGCCTCAATTATGGCGTTTTTTTTCCTCTTTGGCTCATTGTCGCGGTTTCAATATGTGGGGATTTTTCCAACTTGCCCTAGTTTTGGTCTATCTTGAGCCTAACCACTTTAGAAGGGAGAGTCCTCCTGCAAATGAGAACATAAGTCATAATTTCTATGTCCACCATCTTTAAAGGAAGAAATCTTAGGATTTGAACAACAATCACCGTCCTTCCCCAACGATTAAGAAGACAAATACCTCTCAAATGAGGAAACCACACAAGGCACAAAGAGATTAGGATTAGGAAGAGGAACCATAGTGAATAAAGGAGAAAGAGGGGAAAGTCCTAGAGACATTATATGAGGGAATAGGTTGATCTTAACACACATATAAGGTAGGCACAACCATATTTAAAAGAAATCACATGTCACCTTCATATTAGGTCGTATAATGTGTCTCTTTGCACAATACGAAGAACCAGCATAAAAAAAATATACAAATATATATTTCAATGCAAAAAGAGAAAAAAATGTGGAAAAAAAAAAGTTATTTCATAATGAGAGTAAAAAGAAAAAAAAAGTGAAAAATTGAAAGGTACTACCAAACTTACAAAAAAAAGAAGAAGAGGTCCCTGGTTGTGACTTGGTTTACGAAGAGGAGGATAAGTCATAGACACCCACAGGTTTATTAGTTGTTCTCTTTCCTCTAAGATTAAAAAAAAAAAGAGATCTATCTATAAATCATTCAACTTTTTATATAAAACTATTATCTGGCATTTAAAATAATAATAATAATAATAATAAAATCAATATGTATTATAAATAAAAATTTCAATATGTATTGTTAAATAATATTGATATGTATTTAAAAATATTTTAATAATCAAGATTTCAATAAATGTTTAATGTGGAAAATATGATTTATAATAAATATTTTTATACCTAAAATATTTCAATATCAAACTATGTATATATTGCTAGATCTTAGACTTATATGATGCATAATAATAATGATATTTCCTTTCAGATTAATCACATTTTTAGAATTTGGTCGATGTTTTGAACCATTTTATCTAATGTCATCTAATGTGGTTTACCCTGACAAAGTGTAACTTATCGAAGAAATACCCCCTGGAATTCACCAAAATAAGACAATACAATTTCAAGATTATTGTTTTTTAAAATACATTTTTGAATGTGCAAATGGCTTCAACAACCTAAAAAAACTTTTGGACACTCAAATTAAGTAGATTACTCAATTTAAACTCAAGTTTTTAAAAATATCTTGGACTTTGATTAAAATTAATAGAAAAGTATCATTGCATGTATAATTTAGACTACGCCTATATTATATATATATATATATATATATATATATATATATATATATATATATAGTCCGTGGGGTCTTGGTTAAATGGTGATAGGCAGGCTGTTATAGCACTCATCACAGGTTCAATGGTTAAATGGTGATAGGCGGGCTGTTATAGCACTCATCACAGGTTCAATTCCCTTCCCCGACCGGGGTGATGTATCTGCACATGTTGATGAAAATGGAGTGAAAAAAAGAAGAAGAAAAAAGTGAAAAAATGAAAGGAACTACCAAGCTTACAAATATATATATATATATATATATATATATATATAATTGAAGAAAATAAAAAATTTATAATTAAAACGATTCAATCAATTTTGATTCTTTTGAGATAATTTATTTTAGTCATTTGAAATTTAACAAAAATTTATTGGAATTACAAAATTTAACTTTATAATTTACATAATCAATTTTTTGGATTTTTAAAATATATTTATAAATTCATAAGTAAAATTTAGTATACATATATGGAATTCATTAAATGAAAAAAAATAAAAAAAATAAAAAATCTTAAAATGCATATTTTATTTCAAAAAATGTATAAGCTAAATATATAATTAAAATTAATTTCAAAAAATTTATAAACTAAATATATAATTAAAATTAATTTATATCGATGTGCAATTAAAAATATGAAACTTTGAAGACTATCAACAAGACGAAACCCCCTACACTTGCGTGACTTAAGTTCCAATATTGAGATTTTCACGGCTCAACTAATAGTATACCGCTCTTCCAAAGAAAAACAGCCCCGCAATTTCTCTCAAACTGCATGGAGAAATCATGGGTGTTTATTCCAATAATTCGACGGAGCGTTGGAATTTTCGTGAAATCATATGATTTTGAAATTTGGACGGACCCGCTGGGTGTTGTGTTACATTTATTTGCTTCCACGCTCCTGTCTACTGAAAAAATAGTTGGAATATTTTAAGTGGAGCGGTTAAATCTCTTGAAATATAATTTTATTTCAAATTGGAGAGGTTAAATCTCTTGAAATATAATTTTATTTGAAATTAAATTTTTATGTGACAAAATATTTAAAATAAATCTATATTAATTTAAAAATTTCCAATAAAAGGCGATGAACACGAGGAAAATGACCCCGCATTTTTCTTTCAACGTGTTGCTGGCCACTTGATTGATTTAAATTCCAAAACTGAAGTTTTAACGGTTCAACTCATAGTATACCGTTCTTCTATAGCAAAAAGGTCCCACAAGTAGAAAATTCCCGCAATTTGCAGGAAGAATTCATATCATAATTCAACGGAGCCATGGAATTTTCGTGGAACCATATGATTTTGGAATTTGGACGCACCCGCTGGCCGCCAGGAATGTTTTAACTTTTAAGTTTGTCGTAAGTTCGTGAACCTAATTATTAGGGTTCTGTGGTTCCAAAGAATCACAAAATATTCACACCTCTTTTTCAGGGACCCGTTGCCAAGGTGATCAGTATACTCAACTTATAGCATCTCAATTTTCTCGAAAATGATGTTGGGTGGATTTTGGCGTTTTGTAGTGCACAGAAACCTCTACGTCTGAAAATGGTAAGGAATGTACGCTTTCAACATAAAGTTGCGGTCGCGGTGGCTGGCTACGGATTTTACTTTAATATAGATTGATGGCTGTTGGTTGATGTCTTCGTGATATATTACAAAAAGATTTTTGTATAATTTATCGATGGATCACGAAGCCAAAAATTCATAGATTTGTTATGTTCAGAAGATTGTATTAGTCTAAATATGCGTCTATCTCACAACAAAAAAACACTAGACTTACATCAAAATTTATACGGAGAATTTTGGGTAATTATTACATATGAAAAGATTTAGCAATTCATAGTGTTATTCTCCAATTAGAATGGAATCATTGACTAAGTACCATTTTAGAATTAGAATAGTTTAATGGAAAATTAATAAATTGAAATTAAATAAAAATAAAATAAAAAACATAACAAAATTAAATTACATTAAATAAAATATAATTGAAATTAAAATAATTAAAATAGTTATATTTTTACTTTTAAGTTAATTTAGTTGTTATATTATAACTACTAGTTAACTCTTCTCTTCATCTGTTTATGTTTGATACCAGATCTGATCTGTCATCTTGTCTTGAAGATAAACCACACTAGTTGGTTCCAAAGGGGTCCATTAAGTCTTTTTATATGTGTTTATTACCTAAATATCTCTCTACATAAATTATGGATCACAAAACCCAACTTTCAAATTACATCGAAATTGTTTTCTAGTCAAGGTTTTCAAATTTTATATATTTTTATATGCATTGAAAAGTAAAAAATGATTGAAAGCGGTCATATCTTTCATGCAAAGGTGTATGCTTCAACACACAGATTACATTCACTCATTACTCTATAATATAGAGTTTGCGCGATCTAACTTATTCCTAATTTAGAAGGAAAGGTTGAGAGGATTTCTCAATCATCACCAAGAACTCATAAACTGACATTACATATATAGCATGTAAGCTTTAACTCCAAATGCCCATCTTTATGCTTACATTACATAAACTTATTCAAACCACCATAAACAAAAAAGTACACAATCATTTTTTAAATGGTTTACAACTTGTAGATCGGCATTGGCTCCATCAGGTTGCCTCATGACCCTCGTAAAGGTGTAGTCGACAAGTTTCATTCTCAAGTTTGACTCCTGAACACTCGAATCAAGGACCTCCCGAATTCAATTACTGAACCATGTCCCAAGCCATGACATAACCTCATTAGAATACCACTCCCACGTCTTCAACAAATGAGGGATCCTTCCCTAGATCCACAATTGCCATACTATCTGGAAAACCATCCATGTTTATCCTTTTCACTGAACTATAGTTGTTGTAAAATAGTTTGAGAGGTTCAAATTCTTCATTGAATTCATCATCAGAATTCAATAAATATTTATATGTAGTTATTTTTTTTTATTTTTTTTTACCTTTTAACAAATGACCAGCATGACTTTTTCAATTCCAAGTTGTATGCCCAATTTTCATACAATAATAGCATTCAACCTCAATTTTATTTGCATTTTTTTCTCATCCTCGTCTTTGAAAAAAATGCATTTTCTATTTGAGAATTTCCTTCTCTATCCTCTAGTTTTAGTCACTTTTCCTCTTCCAAAAGTGTTGCAATTGTCTCATCCAATTTTTCTTGAAGACATTTGACTCTCAGTGAAGACAACATTACTATAACTTGAAGGTAAACTATTTAATAAGATGGAGTTTTCCTCTTCATCTTCCACCTTACCTCCTGCTTCAGATAATTGTCTTAAAAGATACATTAAATTATTTACATGACGTGACATACATGTTTCCTCATTCATTTTAAGTCTAAATAATTTCAACTTTATAGAAAAAAAAATATTTGTACGTTCTGCACCAAACAGTTGAATCAAGTGTTCCCATATGTCCTTAAATGGTTTGGTGAGATCTACAAGATGTAACTGTGAATGTGAAAGAGCAAGTCCAATAATGGAATTAGTTTTATCATATGTATTTTTCTATTCAAGTAACTATTTGTGATTTGTAAGTTCCACTTCTAAACACTTCACTATGACCCACATATTTTTCTTCATTAATTGCATTTTAATTTTTACATTCCATGACGGGAGGTTTAGACAACAATTTTTTTCTAAAACCATAATCTCCATAATGAAAGAATAAAATGAAATTCCTTTTTAAAATTCAACACTGATGTATCTTTTTGCAAATAATAAATGCTTCGATTGTATCAATGCCTCGACAAATCCTTTCGTTTCCTTAGCACATATTCAAGAAATTGTTGAAGACTACACTAATTTCCCTCAATGTGTATGATGCAGATACATGTATGTTATTTGAAGATTTAAGTACTTGGATTAATATCATATGAATCCTATAGAACCATGGAGAAATTGTGTAGAGAATGTAGAAGAACAATACCACCAAAGAGCCTACTGCTAACACTGTTTGGAGAACTATTAAAAAACTAGAGTGTCAACATTTTATTAGAAGCGATCCACCACTGGTAAATCTTGTGCGTTCACTTGAAATCTGCTGCCAACAGTTGTTGTCTATAAGACTCACTGAGGAAATCCATTGAAGTCTTGTTAGCATCAATGACCTTCCATGTCAACTGTACATCCTGTCAATGACAGACGGATCCTAGCCATATCTTTAGCAACAAATTGGAAGTCGAGCCCTCTCCATGGTGATAGCAACAATGCATTATGTCACACCAATTAATCCATGATGAAACTAGCCCTGGTATCAAGTAAAAAATGATTGAAAGCACTCATTTATTTCACACAAAGGTGTATGCATCAACACATACAAACATTACATAAAGCCATTGCTCTATAATATAGAGTTTGTGATATCAAAATTTTTCCTAATTTAGAAGGATAGGTTGAGAGAATTTCTGAACCATCGCCAACAACTGATAAATTAACATTATAGATATAGGATCTATGTATTAAATCCAAGTTCAAATCAATTTAGAGAAGTGTTTCCTTAGCCTTAAGAATATTCTCATTGTGGAGACATTTGGATCCTAAGGCTGAAAATAAATCAATTGGAGATGTTAAGGAGTCAGATGAGGGAGGAGCTTGATAACTTGATAATTTGATTTATTCATTCTCAAACATTATTTTTTACATTTCCTCTCTTAATTCTTGAATTTGTTACCTTTCAGAAATGAATATTTCCATGGTGGAAGTATAACTTGAAAACACATAAACTTGTTGGAGTTAAAAGTTAATTAGTCTCCCATTGAAAATATTCTATTATTTTCATTCAACTAGATATGTTGTCCCAATTTCCCATTATGGAGTGATAGGCCATTTTATATCCCTTTTATATCGACTTTTATCTCGAAAGGGTATAGAGAATACTCGAGAGTGAACTTTCAGGAATAAACACAAGATACAGGTGGTTTCTTTCCACTTCTAACAATAAATATAAAGAGAAATAACACAGAGAAAGAAACCAAGTGAATTTTACTGATTCCCAAATGCACAGAGGAAAATAGTTTATATATCGATTGGCATAAGTTCTTCCCAACTTCATTGTGTAGAGTATCCTATCAAAGTTCCAATTTGTGTGTAGTAATCAAAAGGGGAAGTAGGATGCATGAGTGTAACAGAAGATGAAAGTGCGAGGGAGATCTACATGATTTGGCATTAAAACTTCAATCATTTCAACTACTAAATCATCTATCCAGGATGCCACTTCCCAAACAAGAGGTATGTGTTGGGTCATGCTCATGGTAGGGAGGAAGGAATCCTAACGATTGAGAAGAAAGGTTCCAGTTGGATGTATTATGGTTTGGTTTGCTAAAATTCCAAACCCTTTTTTGTTTTGGTTAAGTATATAGAAGAATTCTAAATTTTTAATTTGGATTAGGGCTAGTTTGATATTTTGAAGATGGGTTTGAGTCTATCATCCACTAAAAGTGAATGAGAGTGGATTGATATTTGTTATTATAGAGATGAACCCCAAAAACATATGAGTTAGTTGAGATTAATATAATAACTTTCCTATTTATTCGTAAAATATTTAATCCTCCACTTTATAATATGAATATATGCGTAGACTCAATGAGAATAAAAATTATTGAATTCCTTCGAGAATTAGAAGCACCTGCATCTACCTCTTGTAACAAGTTTCACAATATTATAATTGAAAACTCGTTTATAAATTGGTTTACATTTTAAATTTATAAGAGTAAGTGCTCATGTTTTTTATTTTTATTTTTGTATTAATAAAAAAAAAGTAATGTGACACTTATTTGAATAATTATATATTATGCAAAAGTGAGGTTTCTAAAAGCATATACATGCATTAATTGTAGTGGCTACAAGTGAAAGCGTTATTCCTAATTAATGAATTTATGTTTTATTTAGAGTGTTCACAAAAAGTTGGTAGTTGAAAAAGTGGTAAGGGGTTGATAAGGAAAGATTTTGCGCACTCAAAAAAAAAAATGAATGTGATTATGTTTCTATAAATTCAATTACAACATATATGTGTTTTCAAATCCATAGGGGTATAGTATGTATACATTTGTAGAAGTTAGTAGTAGTGACGATATAGAGATAGGTTTACTCCAATTTGTTTATTTATTTGCATAAATTTTCAAAATTATTTGTTTCCAAGAAAAAAATCGAAACTTTCCATTATAATTAATAAAAATTTTACATAGTACATGCATTATGCATTCTATCTTATAGTGTGTCATGAAGGGCACACAAAAACTAGATCCATACAACCATTTTTATCACAGCCAAAAACATAAAAAATGCATAAATACTAGATATCTGCTTGTATGTTGCTAGGGAGAGCATTCTATCCCTCGTAGCCTCACCATATCTCCTAACCAGGGCTCCTTAGAAGGAAAACATCCCGCAGTGTGAGCCAAGACACAAAAAACACCTACCAACAGGTCGCGAGCTCCCTCTTATGAGGAAACAAGCTCAAACAGGGCCCGTGGCCAGTCAGAAGTATATGAACATGTATCTGATATGTATAAATTGTCTTGAAAGAAAAAAATAGTGAACAAGCGCCTCGATCCTAAGGAAACATATACTATATAGATGATAAACAAACTATAAACTGAAACGATAGTAGCCCTATCCAGAAACCCATAGCTCAATGTGATCAGAGATAATTGGAACGGTCTAACTCGACCAGACCCTCTAAACATGTTTATTTTATTTTCCAAATGCCCAGAAATTGCTATGGCCCTCTTTAGAAAGGAGGTCTGTTGCTTCATTCCTCTCCCTGTAAATGTGACAGACAAAAAAGTAAGTAAAATAATTGTTTAAAGAGCATATTTCTTCTAGGATTGGAAATAAGAGAATGCTTTGGCACTTAAAATATTTAACGAACCACTTGAAAATATTCAAGGAATCCCTAAATATATGAATTGAATGGATGACCAGCTGCCTTAAACAGTACAGAAGCAGTTGCAATGCTTTAAGTTCAGTGAAATTGTTTGTCCCATTCCCTAGACCCACCGATGCTTCCTTACAATTCTCTTGATTGAGCTGAATCACTATTCTTGCACCGCATTTGTCCTAATCATTTGACGCTTCATCAAAGAAATCCCATCGCATGTCCCGTCTAATCTATTCCTGGAAAACCACCCTCGGATTATGAGTTGATTTTGATTCTGGAATTTGTGCGTCGATGGCCATACTTTCCATGACAATACTATGAATATGAGGCTCTTTCTCCTAGAAAATTTCCCTGTTCCTGGCAAGCCAAATCCCCCATGAGATTATCATAGGCAAGGCCCTCCAATTTTCCTCTGACCTCTCGTGCTACAAAGACCTCCAAGCTTCCCCAACCAATCTTCCTTCCCATATTTAGATCTTCCCTGTAGTAGTCAGCACTTCACCCCAAACAAATTTTCCAAAACGACAATTAATAAATAAGTGTGAGACCGATTCCGACTCTTGTTAGCAGAGGGGGCACTGCCCCAGCCCGATCTTCTTCATTTTTACCATATTATCCCATGTTGAGACTTTATTGTTGAGAATGCAAAAGAAGAAGATCCTACTTTTTGCCGGACATTTCAGTTTCGAGAGTTGTTTTTCCCACCAGGTAGGAGCATCCCATCCTTTTCATATGGGATCGGGAGCCATTTCATGGGCTTCCAAGAAGCAACCAATAGTTGCTTTGTCAACAACAAGCAAAGTATGTGGCAGCTACAACAACAGCAGTTCAAGCAGTTTGGATGAGAATAATGTTGAGGAGCTTGTGTCATGAACAGGTAATATGCACAACAATTTATTGAAATAATAGCTCAGCAATAGCATTGTCAAAGAATTCAGTGTTTCATAAGATAACGAAACACATTGATGTCAAGTATCACTACATCAGAGAGTTAGTGAGAAATGGAGAAATTGTTCTGAAGAATTGCAGAACTGACGAGAAATTTGCTGACATTTTGACCAAACCATTGGGGCAGAAAATTTTTAATTATCTCAGAGAATGTCTAGGTATGCAAGAGAATAGAAGTTGTAATTAAGGAGGAGTATTGAAAATTAATTCCAACTGCAAACATAATAGAATAAAGATAGAAATTCAAATTTTTGATTTGATGGGAGTAGCAAAGTCTTGATCTATTTTTTACACTCAACCTCGCATTAAATTTCTGGGTTTGGATCCCTGCATCAACAGCATGGAAAAAACCATCTTCCAATTCATAAAATCATGGTCTGCACCATGTTACCTCCTGCTGTAACATCACTCACCTAAAAACATTTGAAAAGAAGTACGAAAGGACATTTTTTGAATTTTAAAATTTTAGGTCATAGAGTTTTATATTATATGTAATAGACAACAGTAGTTTTTTTTGGTAAGTTGAAAACTGTAGAAGCAGAGTAGAGACTGTGTGTTGAAGAAAGAGAGAGAGAGAGAAGAAAACAGAGAAATCTTGAAGCGTTGTGTTTGGTAGCAGCAAAGAAAACTCTGTGTGTTATGGAAACTAAGAGTGTGTGTTGCCGCAACTGGCGCTGTGTGTGTAGCAACAAAGGAAGTTGTGTTTGTAGCAGCAGAGTAACACTCTGTGTCTTGCTGCAACAAGATCTGTGTGTTGCCGCAACTGGAACTGGGTGTTGCCGCAACAGAGACTGGGTGTTGCTGCAACAAAAATCTATGTAAAAACAACAAATGAAAAACATAGTGAGGAGTATTTTGTAATCCAAAACACAGTAGTTATGATGAAATATTGTATTCTGTAAGAGTTTTTTTTTATGCTTAATGAAATAGAGTTTTACTCTATCTCTCTGTCCACATTTGTGTTATTAAATCTCTGTGTTGATTTGAGGACTATTATTTCCTCTATGTGTTTGAAATTATCAGAAATTTTCAACATGAGAGTACCAACGTGAGAATCGTTTTGAAACTGGAGTGCTATAATTCGCTGCATTGAAACTTCATGGTTGGCACGTTAGAGCCCCCCAACTATGAGTGTTTCCTTGGGATTGCACTTTTCCTGAATCTAATAGGAGCTATTCCATGATGTAACAGTCATAGGAACTAGAGGAGGGAGAGGGGGAGGGCCAGGGGCAGCTAGGGCCTATGAGAGTGTTAGTGATAGGTGGAGATGAGGAGTCTACAAAAGGGGAGTACAAGTGAAGATGCAGATAGTATGTTTGGCAGAAATTCGATATAAAGGTGTCTGACCAAGCTTTTGAGTAAGGAGAAGGAATGACTCTAGTGGGGAGAGAGAAAAATCATAATAAAAGTATTAACAAAGTTATAATTTTACTAAATTCTCATTTTTTTAGAATTTATATTTAATAACAGTTTTAACTCTCATTTTGAAAAGTGGTGCTTCTAACGGTGCTTTCTTTTGGTGGCAATTTTAAATCTTCTTATCTATAAATTATTCACATATTTTCAAATATTGATTTTTTTTTTTTTTTGCATCTTCCATATTTATCTAATTTATATTAGCATATATTATATTTCTTGGATTTCAAAAAAAAATTTAAATATTTTTTTTAAAACAACAATAACATTAATAAAAAAACACTTTTCTTAAAATAAACTACCATAATTTTTATTAAAAAAATAAAGAAAACTAAAAATATAATTAAAAAAAAAAATCTTGAAAATATCATAGATATAAAAATAATAAATTATAAAGATAATAGAGAAAATATGTTTATTGTAATGTTGAATGATATTTTATTTTTTATATTGTATCATGATTTAAAATTGAAATCTGAAAATATATAATATAGATAAAGGCTATTGAATAAAATGATTCAACCAAATCCATTCAATAATAAAAATCACCAAGAGAAAAAAATGAATGAAATTAGCAAGGAAAAAATCATAGTAAAATACACTGTTACTATTTTTTTTTTTTAATCTGCTAGTTTCCTTTGAACCATAATAAGAGTTTTTTTTTTAATTAATTATAAAAAGAATCCATAAATTTGGATTTTGTTTTAGAAAATTAATTTATGAAGACACTTTAAAATTAAAAGATTTTTTTTAACATTTTTTAATTATGAAAATTTAATTTTAAACCACATAAAATTATTCATCCAGTAATAAAAAATGAAAAATTCAAATTTTAAAAATTCAAAAAATAATAAATTTAATATTTATTTTTACAAAAAATTTAACAAATTTTGGAAATAGTTTATAAAAAATTGAAAATTAATTACGAAACACAACATTTTCACCCAAACTAATTAAACTAATTACAATATACTTTACTTATAAGTAATATAAAAATACAATAAAACTTAAAAAATAATAATAATAGTAATAAATAAAATTTATTAAAAAAATATACACTGCAGTGCACTCAACCTCAGGACGATGCTAGGCCAGACCTTGAATCTCCCACCCTCATCCTCGATTTCCCTCGAGTGGGAGTTAGGCCGTGTGAGTAATCTGTCTTATTATTAATTATATATAGGTTTACTGAATTAAGTTTCTATTTTAAATTATTTTAAAGTTTTGTTTTTATTTTATTTACAAAATAGCGGAGAACGGCAGATTTTTAATGTTTAATTTGAGATTTATTTAAAAAAAAATTAAATCTGGTTCTGATGGTTTCTTGGATTTTAGTTTTTTTAAAATTACATTTTTAATGCTTTATTGAAAGGGGCTGCTATCGATTTTCTATCGGTAGAGTAAGCTTTTCATTTTTTATCGGTAGATGGTTTATTTTTAGGTTTGGGTTGAAATGACACAAGTTGAGTTAAAAAAAAAATTGATAGTTAATATTTGAAATGAATTATAATTTTTTTTTCAATCTTAATAACTATTCTAAGTCGGGGATTTGAACTTTAAATATCTTATTTTTCTGAGGACTCACATTACTTGATCATCAATTGAACTGTCTCTTTGCACAAACGAGTTGCAATTTAGCATAAAATGAAAATAAATAAATTTTCCTTGGTAGAACAAGAGTAGTAGTAAGCTTTACTTAGATGGTTCGTTTTTAACATTTTTGTTGCAGTGGTACATTCGCTTTGTGTTGATATTTCAAATGGTCTATAATTTAACATGAAATGAAAATAAATAAAATTTCCAATGATATTAGTCTTTTGTTGGGTTTTTAAAGTCATTGTGGAAAAATGTAATTTCAACTCTAGAAAAAAATATTATGAGTACCAATATTTTTTATTTAGATTTTTTTTTTTCATTATTTTTTATAAAAAAATATGGATTTTTAGAGTTAAAATTCTTATTTTGTTAATTGATAGGAAATTCAATTCATTATTTAAATTCTCTTAAAAAAATATCAATTTAATTTTGTTGAAGCAAAATTTCTTTTGATTATTAAAATTCTCTTTTATGTGGCTTTTAGTGCATTATAAAATTTAGAACTAGCATTAACATTATCTAAGTATTATAAATGAAGATATTAGACTCCAAAATCTAGTTGTGATTGATGAGGAAGAATCAATTCAAGGATATTATATATTTACATAAAGTGAAATTCTATTATCAAACAAGCCATTCAATTAGATTTTAGCTACTCATTACACTATTGCAAATTATTTGATTTTGATGACAAATTTTGATTTAAATATTAGTCAAACTATATAAATTAAATAGTTGGTCGTCATTGATAAACATTAATCCATGATAGATATCAAAACACTTACTTAATGATAAATCTCAAATTATTAAAAATAAATAAAAATAAAAAATATACTAAATTATAACTTTATTTTAAATTAATAATATTATAAAAATGAATCAAATCAAATCTTTTGAAATTTTGCTCCGCCATTAATAAATATATATTAATTTGAAAAAAAAAAGTCAATAAAAATATCATATCAAAGTTTCCATTAATCTGTATGGAGAATTCATGGGAATTTATTCATTTCATAATTCATCGCCATTAATTCAACTTAGGGATGGAATTTTGGTGGAACCATATGATTTTGGAATTTGGAGGGACCCGCTACGTGTTGTCTTATCTTTACTTTTACGCTCTCGTCCACTGAAAATTAATTGGAATGTTTTAAGTTTGTCTTAAGTTTGTGACACTGAAAACTTAATTGGAATGTTTTAAGTTTATCTTAAGTTCGTGAATCTAATAGTTAGGGTTCCTTGGTTCTATGAATCACAATATATTCACAAAAATTTCTTTTTCATTGACATGTTTCCAAGGTGATCAGTATCCTCAACTTATTGCATCTCAATATTCTAGAAAAAGAGGACAATTTCAATGTGAAGTGGCGGTCTAATATATTCACATAACTTTCTCTTTTATTGACATGTTGCCAAGGTGATGACTATATTCAACGTATCGCATCTCAATATTCTAGAAAAAGGGGACACTTTCAACGTGAAGTGGTAGTCTATTGAATATTCTTCAGTATTATTTCTGTAATCTCAAGCAGTGGATTTTACTTTAATATAGGTTGATGGTTGTTGGGTGATTTCTTTTGACATTCGTTGACTAATAGTAGTCTAAAATAAAGAGGAACAATTAGCATAAACAAACAGAGCCAACGTATATATATAATTATAATTATAAATGAGAAACAATAAAAATTAAATAAACAAATGCAACACACACAATCGTGAGACAAAGCTCACAAAAACTTGTCATTAGCTCATTGATGACATTACATATTTATAGCATAGGCATTCACCTAATCTTCCTATGTTTGAGGCAACAATCCTGAACTGGTGGAACTAAACTCTAATTTAAAACTCTCGTTCAACAAACTATAACCACTCCTATTTCTACATTATTCTAGATTATTCTCACATCCTCCCTTAATGGAGAAATGGATTTTCTACAACACCTAATTTACTTCTAAAAACTTCAAACTTCAGTTTACCAAAAGGCTTGGTAAAGATATCAACCATATTATCCTTGGTATTACAAAATACTAAATCAATTTCATTTGATTCAATCATCTCTCGTATAAAGTGGTATTGCAGCTCAATGTGTTTTGATCTGGCATGATATATTGGATTGTGTGTTAATTTGGTAGCACTTTGATTATCACAATTTATGCATGTTGAACGACTTTTCTCCTTTTCGAGATCTGCAAGAATTCTCTGCAACCAAACAGCTTCATAGGTGGCATTGGTCAAAGCTTTTTACTCTGATTTTGTTGATGATAAAGAAACAGTTGGTTGTTTCTTACTACTCCATGACACAACCCCTGATCCTATATGAAATTCATAGCCAGAGGTAGATCATCTGTCATCCGGATTTTCTACCCAATCTCAATCAGAAAAACCTGTCAGTGCAACATTAGATTCATAAGTATACATAATACCTAAATTGATTGTTCCTTTTAAGTATCAGAGAAATTTCTTTGCAACGTTCCAGTGATTTCCTGAAGGCTTAGCAGATACTGACTGAGTATGAAATGTCTGGTCTGGTAGTGGTGAGATAGTTCAGACTTCCCACCAACTGATGATATAAAGTTCCATTTGCCTCTTTAGTTCCATCTTCTTTATACAATTTTGCATTCTGTTCTAATGGAGTTGACATAGCTTTGCAATCACTCATATTGAACTTTTTAATAATTTCCTTTGTGTATTTACTTTGAGTGATCAATGTTTTACTAGGCTCTCTCCATACCTCAATTCCTAAATAGTAATGCAATTCAGCGAGATCTTTCATTTCAAATTCCTGAGACAACTGAATTTTAATTTTTTCAATTAACTTGTATGCACTGCCTGTCATAATGAGATCATCCACATATAAAGATATTAAAGCAAAATTTCCTTCTTCATCTTTCTTAACATACAGGTTAGGATCATTTTTTCTTTTCACAAACCCATTCTGATGAAAGAAGGTATCAATATTTACATACCATGATCTTGGCACCTGTTCCAAACCATACAAGGCTTTTCTTAACTTGCAAACTAGATGCTCTTGTCCCTGTTTGACAAACCCTTCAGGTTGAACCAAATAAACTTCTTCCTCTAAATCACCATTCAGAAAAGTAGATTTGACATCCAATTGATGTATATTCCAATTATGCTTTGTAGCTAAGGCAATCAGCACTCTAATTGTATTCAATTTAGCTACTGGAGCAAAAGTATCTTCATAATCAATTCCCTCCTATTGAGCATATCCTTTTGCAAATAATATTGCCTTAAATTGATCAATGCTACCATCTGCTTTAAATTTATTTTTATACAACCATTTGCTTCCAATTAGAACTTTTTTTTCAGGGAGTTCAACTAATTCCCATGTTTGATTTTTCATAAGAGAGTTGTATTCATCATTCATAGCATTTCTCCATTGTTCATGCTCTTTAGCTTGTTCATAATTAAATGGTTCTACAACATTCATGATATTAGACATCAAGGCATAATCTCTATACCTTGTAGGAAGCTGGGTTTTTCAGGTTGACCTTCTTGGTTCTATAATACATGATGGAGTTCCATCCATGATACTCCTGCTTTGAGGTGAATCTTCCTCTCGTGATGAATCACTGCTGCTAGATGTGCTCATGATGATTTCTTTCTAATCTTGAACCTGTACCTATACCTATTCCTGTTCCTGTTTAACAAAAGTATCAATTTTGACATGATCATCTTTAGATATATGCCAAGCATCATTTAGTGTATTACTTTTATCAGCCTTCTCATGAAATACCACATCTCGACTTGCAAACAGTTTATGTGAACTGGGGATCAAATATTTTATACGTAGAAATTATATAAATAATATGTTGTATATCCAAGATTCTCCTAATCACACACTATTTTAACTTCATGCACAATACAAAATCTATTCCACCATTGATCATCACATGCAGAAATTAAATAAATTGGAAAGCACACATGAAACCATAAAAATCCACCCACATTAAAACGGTTGTTTTATGGGAAAGCCTGAAGCTAAAAACCCCAACTATCTGTATATAATATATGTCATAGAGATCATGTAACAATCCTCATACAAATTTGAACATGTCAGGCTCTCAGTACAATACAATCGCTACACACTAATCAGGTCCGATCTAGCAAATCCATGCATTGATCTCTGCCACCTGCTAGCCTACCTCTACTGCACAATATCTGTTGAAGAATGACTCTGAATGAACTCGAATCCACCTTGCTTTCACTACGCAATCCTCATTAGAATCTCTATTGAGTGTTGGATGCAATCAATGCATCATTATAGTCACAACTGATAGTCATCTTTCCCTTTCACCTATCTCTCCACTGGTCTCCACTGAAACTGTCCATGCAATGTAGTTCACTAATGTATTCTTCAGTTGATTAATGAGTTAATATTTAGTGAAATAATTAATAATTAATTCACACCACTCTCACTAGTGTATCAATCAGTTAGACTAGATACAACTAGCTCAACTATGTCTAACTGAGTGAAACTGAACAAAAATCCACCAACTACTTCTACAACTCCACCAAACTCTGTCACGTGAGTTATAACTGAAGTCCTCCATGTAATATCTCCAGTAAACCCTCAGGAATAACGTAATTCCTTCTATCAACTCCTGTGACACATCTATGCACTTAACTGACGCGCTCCAAGAGAATAAGATAATGTTTAGAGTCCAAATATTATTAAGAGCTAATAATATTAGACATATCTACTTTTAGACTAGCAATCTAAAAATAGATTCTGCCCAATATGTCTAAAAATAGAAGTCCATCTATTTTTAAAACTTGACCAACCATCCACAAATATCATCTTGCAACTCATATAATATGATCGACATGTCTAAAAATAGACTTGCACCAAAAATAGCCTGTGGGATCATCATCTTGTTGAATCTCAACACTCCCTCTCAACAAGATAGGGATTATCTGCCACCCTGATCTTATCTCTATGGTATTCAAATTTGCTCCTGGTGAGCGCCTTCATCAGAATATTTGCATCCTGATCCTCCGTGGGAATGTAAGAAAGCAACATGATCTTCCTCTACACAAAATCTCTGATATGATGATACTAGATGTCAATATGTTTAGATCTATCATGAAATACTGGGTTAACCGAGAGTTTAATGCAACTCTGATTATCACAATATATCACAGTAGGATCTAAGTGTGAACCAAACAACCCGACCAAGATCTTCCTCATCCATATAGCCTCGCATGCAGCCAAACTTGCTGCCATGTACTTGGCCTCCACTGAACTGAGTGCCACGGATCTCTGTTTCCTACTGTACCAAGAAAATGATGTAGACCCAATACTGAATATCCCTCCAGATGTGCTCTTTCTTTCTGTTGGACTCCCTACTGAATCTGCATCTGTGAAGCCATGCAGCTTCACCTCATCTGACTATCGGTACCATAATCCATATCCCGATGTGCCTCTGAGATACCTCAATACAAGCTTGCTTTCCTTCCAAAAGAGCTTGGTAGGCTTAACCATTGCTTGTGAAAGCTAGTTAACAGCATAGCATATGTCTAGTCGTGTATTGACTAGATACATGAGCGAACCAACCAACTTTTGATAAACAGTGGCATCCACTACCTCTGCTGATGTAGCATCCTCTTTCCTCCAACCACCAAGAAGAGGAGCATCGATAGGCTTGCAGCCTTACATGTTGAACTTCTCTAGTATCTCCTAGGCATACTTGCCTTGAGACCCAAAAATTCCATCCTTCCACTGCCAAATTTCCAATCCCAGGAAATAATGAAGGAGGCCCAAGTCCTTCATCTCAAACTCCTTTGCAAGATCTACCTTGCATGAGTGTATCAACAGTTCATCACCTGTTAGTATCAAATCATCTACATAAATTACAATGATAAGCAACTTATCCTCCACCACAATCTGGTATAGGTTCGGATCCACCTCACTCTTGGTGAAACCAAGTCTGGTGAAATAACTGTCTATCCATGTGTACCAAGCACGAGGTGCTTGTTTGAACCCATACAATGCTATTTGCAGCCTGCACACATGCGAATCATTGCTGAAGATTCTGAATCCTTCAGTTTGCTCTGTGTACAACTCCTCCTCAATGACTTCATTAAGGAATGCAGTCTTCACATCCATCTAATGAATATGACAACCCATCTGCATTGAAAGAGCAAGGATGGTCCGTATGGAAGAATACCTTGCGATAGGTGCAAAGGTTTCTTCACAGTTGATCCCCTTGATCTGTGAGAAGCCCTAGGCAACAAATATTACCTTGTAATTCTCGACGCTCTCGTCAGCATCTTGCTTCACTTTGTATATCCATCTCGAACCTACCACTGATTTCCCTTCCGACTTTGGGACAATCTCCCATGCATTGTTTCAGACAATCGAATCATACTCTTTCACCATGGCATCTACCCATGCGGGATCCTCCACAGCTTCCGCAAAAGAGGATGGTTCTGTCACGATACACTTTCTCATCAAAGCCATGTATCCAGTAAATCGGTCAGGTGACTATCTCTGTTTGTGCTATGATGTAGGGGCTCCTACATTTTGCGCTTCATCAAGATTCAGTCACTCATCTTTTGTAGTGCGCTTCCGCCCTCTGATGATTGGCGCTGCATGAGTGGTTTCTTCCACTCCATGAACCTCCTCTTGTGGCTGATCCACGTCCTGATGCTCATCTTTAGGAACCGGTAGCTCCTCATCTGCATGCAAGTGTAGCTCCCTCTCAAGTGACAACTTCATGGCTTTCTCCTCATGAAATTTGATATCCCGTCGCACAACAGTCTTTTGATTGTCTGGAAAATACACACGATAATTTTGGGGTGTTTCTGTGTAACCCACAAATATCCCAATCTCTTCGCTTGGCTCCAGCTTCTTCCTAGCATCCTTCGTCACATGAATGTAAACAAGTGAGCCAAAAATCTTCAAATGAGAAATATCAGGCTTCTTACCAGAAAATGTCTCTTCTGGTGTACTCATGCCAAGTACTCTATGAGGACAACGGTTTTTCACATAAACCATAATGTTGCATTCTTCAGCCCACAAGTGCATGAGAAGGCCCTTATCATGCAGCATCGCTCAGGCATCACCCACGATCATTCTGTTCTTTCGCTTTGTGACCCCATTCTGCTGTGGGTTATGAGGCACTATGAGCTCTCTTCAAATTCCTTCTGCGCTACAAAATTCTTTGAATTCGCCAGAGATGAATTCACCACCATTATCGCTCCTAAGAGCTTTCACCTACTTCTCTGACTCTTTCTCAACCAGTGCCTTGAACTCATAGAACTTTGAGAATGTCTCGCTCTTCTTTTGCATGAAGAAGATCCAGCACTTACGAGAAAATTCATCAACAAATATCACATAATACCTGTGCTTTTCTGTCAAAGCTATTGAGAAAGGTCCACACACGTCTGTGTGAACTCTCTCAAGGATCATCGTGGCACGACTATCCTTCTCATGAAAGGTGGTCTTCACAAATTTTCCCAAAGTACATCCCTTGCACTGATCTGACTGCGCAAGTGTGCCCTTTGGAAGCCTGATAGAAATCTGCTGCAAAATTTTCAAAGCGCCATGTTGAATATGGCCCAACCTCCTGTGCCATAATTTGCCCTCATCCCAGCTCACCACTCCTTCTGCTTTGCCTGCTATTACTACACAGCCATCTACCTGCAATTGATAAAGGTTTTTAACTCGAAACACTATCCTCCGGGTTTCACCAGTTGCTTTACTACACAGGAAAGCCTTTCCCTCGCTAAAACAACATCATAGCCCTTGTCTTCCAACATTGCCACAGATATTAGATTCTTCTTCAATCCTAGAACATACATGACATCCTTCAATATGAAAGGTTTACCAGACTCCCTCTCAAAGGAAATAGTCTCGATACCAGTCGCACTGTATCTACCATCATCGCCCATCTCGATGTGCACTCCAATATCTTTCTCATCCAGATCGGTAAACAAATATTTGTCTCCAATCATATGGAAATACACACCAATGTCAAGAAACCACATTGATCCCATCACACTTGAGACCAAGCATGTGATCAGAGAAAAATCAAGCTCAAACTATGAGGCCAAGGCCTCTCTAGCTGCAGATCCAGCATCCTACATATTTTTCTTCTTCTGTGGACAATTAGTGGCGTAATGTTCTTGTTGGTGACAGTGAAAGCACTTCGCCTTGGACATGTCTTGCTTCTTGGCTTTCGCACCAGATTGAGAAGGATTTTACTTTCCCTTCCCTTTCCTTGCTTTGGCAGCCAAAGCGCAATTTTATTCATCTTCATTCTTCGAAGAAGATCCATCCCTGGTGCCCCCCCTTATCTCCTCCTGCACAAGATCTAACCAAAGTCGCTCCCATCCCAAAAATTTCTCCTGACTATTGACAGAGTCCTCGTAGCTATGCCAACTCTTCGTAAGCCAAAGGAGAGCCAAGCTCACGAAGTATTCTTCATCAACAGTAACCCCCACACTTCCCATCTCATCCTTGCACTGGAAAAACTTCGTGAGGTACTTGGGTATGTTGTTGTCTTTCTCCATTTTTATTTTCCTGAGTTTGTCTTTAAGTGCCAACTTCTTCTGGTCGCTTCTGCTTTGGAACAAGTCTGTCAAAGCTTTCCACATCAAGAATGGAGAAGCTTTACCGTCAAGTCTGGAAACTATGTGATCCTTCACACCTTCTAACAGAATCCTTCGACACTTTGTTTTCTTCGTTTTCCATGCATCAAGTGTGACAACATAGCTAGAAGCAGGTTTTGGAATTTCTGCATCTATGAACTCCTTCAACCCATTATCATCCAGCACCACCTCCATCGTATCCTTCCATGTAATATAATTTGAGATTACCTCAAGTTCATACTCTAATTGCAATCCGTTGAAAGACATTTCAATGAATGCTCAACTTAGACACCAAGAAAACACTGTAGTAAATTCAAATTCCACTAGCACAAAACTCGACCGCTTCAATAATTGAAAATTATTTAATCATTATCACTTTGATACCATGTAGAAATTTTATAGCTAATATGTTATATATCCAATATTCTCTTTATCACACACTACTTTAACTTCATGCACAATACATAATCTATTCCACCATTGATCATCACATGCGGAAATTAAATCAATGGAAAAGCACACATGAAACCATAAAAATTCACACACATTAACACAGTTGTTTTACGGGAAAGCCTGAAGCTAAAAACCCCAAATATCTATATATAATATATGTCATAGAGATCATGTAACAATCCTCATACAACGTTGAACATGTCAAGCTCTCAGTAAAATACAATCGCTTCACACTAATCGGGTCCGATCTAGCAAATCCATGCACCGATGTCTGCCACCTGCTAGCCTGCCTCTACTGCACAATCACTGCTGAAGAATGGCTCTGAATGAACTCAAATCCACCTTGCTTACACTGCGTAATCTTCATTGGAATCTCTACTGAGTGTTGGATGAAATCAATGCATCACTATAGTCACAACTGATAGTCATCTTGCCCTTTCACCTATCTCTCCACTGGTCTACACTAAAACTGTCCATGCATTGTAGTTAAATGATGTATTCTTAAGTTGATTAATGAGTTAATATTTAGTGAATTAATTAATAATTGATTCACACAACTCTCACTAGTGCATCAATTAGTTAGACTAGATACAACTAGCTCAACTGTGTCTAACTAAGTTAAACTGAACACAACTCCACCAACTACTTCTACAACTTCACCAAACTCTGTCACGTGAGGTATATCTGAAGTCCTCCATGCGATATCTCCAGTAAACCCTCAGGAATAACGTAATTTATTTTGTCAGCTCCTGTGCCACATCTATGCACTCAACTGAAGTGCTCCAAGAGAATAAGATAATGTTTAGAGCCCAAATATTATTAAGAGTTAATAATATTCGACATATCTATTTTTAGACTGGCAATATAAAAATAGAGTCTGCCCAATATTTCTAAAAATAGAAGTCCATCTATTTTTCCAACTTGACCAACCATCCACAAATAGCATCCTACAACTCATAGAATATGATCGACATGTCTAAAAATAGACATAGTCTAAAAATAGACTTGCGCCAAAAATAGCATGCGGGCCCACTTAGTGAAGGAGACTCTTTTCACTAAGGTCCTCATCTTGTTGAATCTCAACATTATATGCTTTCATATCTATACAATACCCAATAAAAACTCACTTGATTGACTTTGCATCAAGGTTTCTTATGTTATCCTTAGGAATATGTGCAAAGGCAGTACATCCAAATACACTTAAATGATTGCCATGAGGTTTATGACCATAAAGAATCTCAAAAGAAGTTTGAAAAGCTAATTTCTTAGTGGGACTTTGATTCTTCAAATAAACAACAGTATTAATGGCTTCTTCCTAGAAACCATTAGAAATGTTTTTACCTTGAAGAATACTGCAAGCACACTCCACCAGTGTTCTATTCCATCAATCAAAAACACCATTTTACTGAGTATGAGGTACTGTGAAGTGTTGTTGGATCCCATGAAATTTACAATATCTGTTAAACGCTCCTAATTTATATTCACCACCCTGATCTGATCTGAGAATTTTAATGTATTTGCCTGTTTGCTTTTAAATCAAAGTTATGAATTCTTTAAAATAATCAAAGACATCACTTTTTCTTCATATGAAATAAACCAATGTATATCTATATCTATCATCAGCAAAAATAAGAAAGTAGGAAGCACCACCAAGCGACCTAGTTTGCATAGGTCCACACACATCAGTGTGAATTAATTCAAGTATATCATATTGTCTTTTCTTTGTATGAACGGGAAAATCCTCTCTATGCTGCTTACCAAGTGCACAAACTTAACATGGTAAATGTTCACACTACATAACAGGAAGACCTTCAACCACTGTTTTTATTTGCAACAAAAAAAAATCGTTGTAATTTAGGTGCCCATACCTGTGATGCCATAACTCTACTGTTAACATTGTTGTGGATGTCAATGCAACATGACGCTTCATCGTCACATCCAATTTATACAATCCACCAACCCTGGTACCTGTGGAAACAACCTTGTAGCGATCCTGAACGTATTTGACAATACACCCCAATTTACCAAATTCCATTTTTAAATTATTATTAGTGATAGTTGAAACAGATATCAAATTATTTTTAATACTAGGAACATACATCACATCATGAATCTGTCTCATTTTTCCATTAGGTAAGTACACACTCATTACGCCATAGCCTTGGAATTTATGTGACCTATTATCTCCTAGGTAAATGTGTGTGCCATCAGTTTTCTCGTAATATTTATCATATCATTCTTTATGACAAGTCATATGAGCTAATGCACCAGAATCTATGAACCAAGCATTCTCATCATCAATTTCAGCAGACAATGCAACATCAGAAAGAAACAATTTAAGATTTTTACCTCTTGCAATCAATGCCAAATAAGAACCATTTCAATCCAGTTCAAATTGTTTCATTCTCTCTTCTTCTTGAAGAATAATTCCAGCCAATTCATCAAATGTAGGAGGCGTTGGTCTAGCTGAGAGTGCTAAAATAAATACTTTATAGTCTTGGACTAAACCCTTCAAAGCAACAATTACTAAATCGCTAGTAGACACTTTTTCACAAATGTCACCAAGCTTATCACTTAGGTCTTTAATTCTAGAAACAAAGTTGCTGATGCTTTCATTGGATTCCATTTTGATAGATAGTACCTTATTTTTTAAAAATAAAATGTGGTTTGCATTAGTAGTTTCGTACAAACCTTTGAGAGTTTCCCACGTGTGCTTTGAAGATGTACAGTCCCGAATGTGAGGAATGATGTTGTCCTTTACAAACATGCGCAACAACACTTTCGCTTTCATTTCTCACTTATCCCAATCTAGAATTGCGGCGGTAGTAGTAGGTTTGGGCTCATCACCTTTGACAATATTCAAGAGGTTGTATGCCTCAAGAATGGTGACCAGCTTAAACTTCCAATTAACGTAGTTTTCGCCATCAAGTTTGGTGGACTCATTTAAATATGAATCAGCAAGAGGATTAGCCATTGTTTTCAATAGCAATATTTTCCAGATTACAATCTTCTCGACCATATCTCAAACAAATCCTTACTTCAAATTTCACAGGAGGCACTCAAAGGCCGCTCTAACACACCGGAGGACACAACACGAATGTGCCGATTCAGCGATCTCTATTTTCAAATTGATTGAAATTGCATTGAATAACTTGGGTTGAATGCAGATTAACTGTCATTCCTCACGTACTTGGGTTGTTTATTTACCTCAATGCCGCTTGATCTATGCTACAAACTAATTCTTATTGAACGCTTATTCCCAACACCAGCTTTGCTCTACCATATGCAACTTAATCTCCTGCATAATTCCAAACATAATGCTATGACTTAACTCCGCTTACAACATTTATCAATCCTATTCCTTTTTCTTCATCTCATCAACACTCGAGTGTTGCATTCACACTGCTGTGTGCTATGCGTTAACTGGTGATGATACGACTCTTTATGAATATGAACTCGTCTTCTGGATGCAGAAGAAAATCTAACAAAAAGAAAAATAGAAAAGGAATGAAGAGTGGTTGCGCGTCTACAAACCCAAAAAGATATATGCTGCTCAGAACGCATAGCAAACAATTGAAAAATGAAGCAAGGCAGGAAGATTTCCCAGTCGCGACAGCAGCGTGAGATGGATTCCTTCACGTTGGATCTATTGACACCATTGGCTCACCTTCTCGATGTGATCTCACACACAGACTCTTATGGTGATTTCTCATACACGCTGCAAAGATGCAAAGAATTTCACTCAATTCTCAACCTTAAAGCTCTGATACCAAATTAAATAAACAAATGAAACACACAAATTGTGAGTCAGAGCTCACAAAAAATTTTCATTAGCTCATCAATGACATTACATATTTATAACATAGGCATTCACCTAATATTCCTAAGTTTGAGGCAACAATCTTGAACTGGTGGAACTAAAATCTAATTTAAAACTCTCGTTCAACAAACCATAACCACTCTTATTTCTACATTATTCTACATTATTCTAACACTAAATATGTGTTTATATCAGAATATTAAAAACTAAATTTATATTAAAATTGCCTTTGTCAGGTTTTTAAAATTTTACATATTTTTATTTGCATTAAAATGAATTTATAGAAATGTTGTTCCAACATGAATATCATTCTCATTGTGTAAAGACATTTTGATGAGAAAGTGGATGAGAGAAATCAACTAAAACTATTGAAGAGTCAGACGAGGGAGGAACTTGTTAACTAATTTTATTTGTAATACATTAGTGCCTACATTTCATCTCCTAGTTCTCAAATTTGTTACTCGAGAGAAATTAATATTTCCATACTAGAAATATAATTGGAATCCACATGCACTTGTTGGAGCTAAATTTACTTAACCTTAAATTTTTGGAGCGAATCTTATATTATTTTCATTCAACTAGAATTTTTGTCTCGATTCCCCTCTATTCCCCACTATACAGTGCTAGGTCATTTATATCCCTACTATATCATCTTCTATCCTGGAATGGTTTAATGAATACCTCAGAGTGAACTCACCAAGATAGACACTAGCGGAGATAGACACTATATATATGACATTTTCTTTTTGCTACCATGAGAAAGACACAGAGATAAAGAGCAAAAAGAAAGAAACCAAGTGAGTTTTATTGTTTCCCAAATGCCTGGAAGGAAATAGTTTACATATCGATTGCCATAAGTTGGCACTAGCTTATGTCTATCACGCATGACAGGGAAGGAAACATCATTGTGTAGAGTATCTTTGCAAACTTCAAATTCGTGTGCAGTGATCAAAAGGGGAAGTGATATGCATGTGTGTGACAGAAGATGAAAGTGTGAGAGAGATCTACATAGTTTGCCATAAAAACTTCAATCATTCCATTTGCTAAATCATCTATCAAGGCTGCCACCTACAAAATAGGAGGCATGTGTTGGGTCATACTCATGGATAGGGAGGAACGAATCCTCATCTATGAGAATAAAACTTACAATTGGATGGAGTATGGCTTGATTTGCTAAAAATTTGACTTTTTATGATTTGGCTAAATAGATAGAAGCATTATAAATTTGAATTCAAATTACCATTACTTTTGATTTTATTTTTTTTTAAATGGATTTGATTTTTTTTTCACAAGCATAGATTTATCTAAAGTAAAGATTTAATATAAGTATGAAAGGATCAAATTTACTTTTAGAGTGAAAAAACAATGTGTAATTTTTTACTATTTAAACTACATTTTATATAACAATGATATTATATAACATGTGTATTGAGCCGTTTTATATTAACTCATATTAAAATATTTTATTCATAACTCACATTGGATATTTTTTCACATTTTTTCTCTCTCTATATATATGTGTATATAATGTTGATATCAAGAATTAAAATATTTTTGAAAAGCACAAGGTTTAAACATAGTAGTTACATATATTTTTTTAATCTATAATTACTTTACATGATATTAGGTTATAAGTAAAACTAATTAAAAATTCATAGCATATATTTTTTTCTCTTTTCTATTATAAGACACATTTATTTTATTTAGAGAATATTTTATTTTTATTTTAAAATGAATGGGCATACTTACACATCACTTCCACACTGGACTGGTTCTATGTCTTACACATGTTGTAGAACCAGTAGACACATTTTAACCATAGATCTACCAAGATCCTAGACCAGTTCTTACACATGTTGTAGAACCATAAGACCACATTTTAACCACAGATCTACCAAGAGCCTAGAGAGATTAATATCTTATATTAAAAATTAAATGAGTTACACATTTTCCTTTTATTAAAATATAATTATTCTACTTTACCTTTAATTACTTTTTCCTTTCTACCTAAGGTTTATATATATATATATATATATATATATACACTTTCGGTGGAGAGTGAGAAAGTTCATAATGCATATTCAAACAATTTTTTTAGGTTTAATAATGAGATATTTATAAGAGATATAGTTTTTTATTTATTTTTGTATTATTAAAAGTGAAATATCAACAACTGAAATAATTGTCGTGTTAATATATTTTTAATTGTTTATTTATATGGTTATTTAATTGTTTTTTTGGGTCAATGTGAGGGATTTTTTTTTTTTGGAGGACATTTCATACTTACATATGTTCTTCAAAATGGATTGTAGAATAAGCTTCTCAACCCAACTAAAAGTGAATCAAAATAAATATTTTTAGTATAAAAAGAAAGTCACCAAAAATATAAATTAATTGAGAATAATGCAACTTGCTTAATTTCTTTGTAAACAACATAAACATGCTTTATCATTTCAATCTATACCTAGACTCAATCAAAATAAATATTCTTCAATTCCTTCGAGAAGTAGAAGCACTAACCAGTTTCACAATATTATTCTTGAAAACTTGTTTATAAATTAGTACATTTTAAATTCATAAGGCTAAGTTCTCATGTTTGTTATTTTTATTCTGGTATTGCGATTAACTCTTTATATACTTAGTTATTATACCAAATTGAAGTTTTTAAAATGTGTTAATTTCGGTAACTATAAGGGAAAGGATGCTTCCTAATTGTGACAGCCTCATTAAGAGTTAGTTAGCATAAATAAGCTGAAAAGACAATTTGTTTATTTTATTATTTGTTTACTTTATTTTATTTTGGTAAAAGAAACTCAAAAAAAAACAAACATCATTTTTACTTGAATTACTGAGTTAGTAAATGAAAAGAGAATCTCTTAAACTATTGGTAAGTTTCTAAGAATAGGGGTGGTTTGGAACAGTTGGAAGACAATCACCTACCCTCCAGGGCTAAAAGAAAATCCCAGGAGAGGGATAGGGGTTCTGTAATTTTCTGGAAAAGTGTAAGGTGCAGGATTCTCTAGAGCTGGGTAGAAGACCAGTTGAGAACAGTTTTTGCAAACCTTGTAGCCAGATTGTCTATCTGTGGCTGGATTGGCCATCATGAGGTCACGACAGAAGATTTATCCACTGTTCCCGTGGCACCCACTGATATTCTGGAGCTAGGGGGCAAGAGGAGGACGTCATTTCCTCCCTTGATGGTTGGGAGGACCACAATTTAAGAGCTATTATTTCCTACCAGATAAGTATTACAGAGTGATTTAAAGTTTTATGTTACTAGACAGCTAAATATTGTGCTAGAGTTAAATGAGAAAGTTGGACTACTCTAATACTTAGAAATTGACTTGGCAAGATTTCTGCAAGTAGAATATGTAAGCGAGAATATTATTATGGTATCTGTCCAGTAATAATTAAATAGTCTGAAGTGTATTACTGTGGAAATTAAAATTTTCTATGATGTGAAATAATCTCAACGTAGACATTAGCAGAAATATGAAGAAATGTGTATATCCTGTTTTATTCTAGGATTGTAAAGAAGAGTACAACAGGAGTTCTTTACAGGTATTATTTTTATATAGCCATGGTGTAAGAACAGACATCAAACCATATTTAATCACTTTCGTTGATAAAAGAAAGGAATGAAATGTAGTAGTTGAAGTGGTTATTTACACAATAAAAGTAATAATTGATGCATGGTCAAACCGAAATTCTACTTAGACTTTGCAGGGTTGAAAGAAAATAAAAAACTGAACTTGTGGAGCTGAGTTTGGGTTGGAAGCCCTAACTCGCCCCTGTTCTTTTGTAACTAACTATACTCGGCCTTCTATACAGGCAGCCGGTACCGTAGAACCTTACATACAATGAATAAGCAACTTATATAACAATAACGACAGAATATTAGAGCCAAGTGCACAACCCTAATAGAGAATACTGAGCATCATCCTTCTATCATTAACATTTTGTTAGATTCATCATGCATGATTCGATAATTAGATCAAATAAGACCTCTGGCAGTTTCATATAAAACCCATAACAAGAACATGCATACGAGCATAGCAAAAATTTCATATATAAATGAGTTCGATAACAGTAAAAGGAAGGATCTGTTCATCGAACAACAAAGCAAACTGAATGTTTAAAGCCCAGTGTATATTGGAGTATCAAATCGACTGCTAGAGTCGTGGCCATAACATTGGCACTAAAAGATTAATACACTGTTCTGGAAATAAGACGAATGGCCAGAACTCTTTATAAAACTCAGAGTCAGGATTCAAAGGAAAATTAGTTTTAAAAAAAAAAAAAACTCTATGTGGCTGAGCTAAACCCTAGGAATAGAAACCCAGAAGCAAAACGATACCCTGCTAAAGCTCACACTTCGACATCATGCAGCCATGAGCATCGGAATACCTGTTCAAGGAGCGATGAGTCATTTCAGCACCAGAACAAGTTGAAAACTTTGCTCAAAACAAAGAAGGAAATCAGTGAATACTCTCACCTGCATTATAAACAATAATGTAAAAAGAAGAAGAAAGAAACTAAGTTTTAAATAGTCAGAAGGGCGACCAAGAGGAACCCTACGAAGAAATGAGGAAATGACTTCTGGAACTTGCCTGATAAAGAGAAAAAAACAGGAGTTAGAATATTTAAAACGACAAAATATGAACAATCAAACCGAAACCGAGCCAAATTGATATTGAATAATTATCACCTGAAGCAAAAAGCGGTTTTACCTGCCGAAAGCTGGCGGAATTGATAGAAGTAGCCAAGCTGTGAGTAGAATATTTAAACCAACAATATGAATTGGTCATGGTTACCCTGTACACCAGAGGAGCGCACAAAACTTCATGCCTCAGGGTTGCGCACATCAGAAGTGTTGAAAAACAAAGAAAAGCTGTAGGCCTTCTCATATCGAAACCCCTGGTAGAAGAGCGATAGATAAGACAAAAAATTCTTACCCGTAAGCCTGGAAAAGCCGAATAACCAGAAGGCCGCCGAGTAGATTGGCGCACGAGGAGCGAACAGGCAGTAATGAGACAGTCTGAGTAGCAATATTCCCCTTCGGCGGATTACCCTCACTTTTTCCTAGGGGATCGAGGCTCAAGGGTACAGCTGGATGCAGAATTAAAAACCCACGTACAGCCAGATGCCTGACAGAAGACACTTGTGCCTTGTGGAATGGAGCAAGGTACCACATGCCAGACGTTCAAATTTCCAATGGGATTCACATTTAAGAGTATAGATATGTTAAAACCCGAATAGACATAATCGACGAGCGATTGATTAAATTACGACTGTATGAGTTAAACAAGCAGTCACCACCTTGTGGATGTTAATTAAATGCTCCATTAACACCACTGTCAAATTAAACTATGCGTAGATTATTCCATAGCCAAACAATAAAACAATTCGATATGCAAATCATGCATTTCCAATTATCGACGGTGCTATGTCATATAATTGCTCTTTTGTTTTTATTATTAAGTTTGGAATTCAAATATTCGTATAATCATATTTATATATAAGGATTACAATGCTAATCGTATATTTTGTATCTATATAAAGGATTATAATGCTGTGCTGTGTGGGAGCATGTAAGATTAAGTAATTTTTTTTTTATTGTATGATAAATAGAGTAGATGGATGTGACAAGTGGTATCAGAGCCAAGTTGCTACACTGGTGACCTAAGGGTCTACTAACAAAGTTGTGTGTGTATTAGTGCACTGAGAAGAAGAAAAAGATATGGAAGATATAGCATCTCAATCACAACCGAACGAGACTCAAGGTCCAACAGTTAAGAACCCAGAAATGTGGGTTCAAATAACTGTGGAGCAGCACCAAAAGACGAGTAAACTGCTGGAAGAACAACAGCAACAAACTGCGTTTCTGCTGAATACAGTACAACAGTTACAAGAGGAGATGATTAGAGTCAGGAAAGATAATGAAAAGTTGTTGCAAGACCAGGAAAAGATTCTGAAGAGTATAGCTGATAAACAAAATCGTGAGATGCGACAACCCAGTGCAGAAAGAGAATTGTCGACAGAACCAGAGAATCAACAAACCAGAAACAACACCACTGGAAGGACAGAAAAGATTTTCTCCCATAGGAGCAAAAACCGTAATTATAATGAGGCAGATTCGGAGAATATGTCTGAACAGCAGGATCATAAGAGGCAGAAAGTTGAACTGCTGGGGGAGTTTCGTAACATTAAGCCACCCATGTTTGATGGCGAGGCGGAAGAAGCAGCTGAAGCATGGTTAATTAACATCAATAAATATTTTCAAGTATATGAGTATAGCAGCAATCTGAAGGCCAGATTGGCCATATACCAGCTGCGAGAGAAAGCCACCCTATGGTGGGAGGAGGTAAAGAATGTTCGCAGCATTGATGAATGGGATATTACATGGGAATTATTCCAGCAGTATTTCAAAGATAAATATCTAACACAAATTTTCTATGATGATAAGGCTAAGGAATTCCATGATCTTCGGCTGGGCCAAATGACCATGGATGAGTATGTCACGAAATTTACCTCCCTACTACGCTATGTACCTTACCTCAGAGAGGAAAAAGCCAAGGTACAGAGGTTTTTGAGCAGTTTTCCTGCTCCCATGAGGGAACGAATAGAATTTGTTAACCCCCAAAATATGGATGAAGCTGTCCAGAAAGCACGCATGTGTTACCAATAGTATAAGACCAAGGGGGATGGAGGAAAGGGTTGGTAGCCCAAGAAGAATCAAAGGACTTCCTCTACTTTTAAAAGCAGTAAAAGCAGCCACTTTAAAGGGGCAGGACAGAACGCTGGAAGCAAACAGTTTAATAGGAACCATCAAAGGATTAAGTGGCCATCTGAAGAAAAACCCACAGAAGCGTCAAGCAAACCAGAGAAGGGGCAGAATTCTAAACCTCCCCTACAGTGTTGGGGCTATGGGGAAGCACGCTACTACAAGAACTGCCCACAACGGAATAAGAGTGAAACTGTGGCAAACTTGCAGGAGGCATCAACAGTGGGGGACGTGACGCAAAACATACCACATATAAACGTAGCCTTGGAGGATCGACAGGCTAAATTTCAACCCACAATGATTGAATTGGAAGGTACTATATTATCTAACCTTGTTTCAATTTTAATAGATCCTGGCGCTAGTTTAAGTTATGTAAGTCCTAAACTAGTGGAAATGTGTAATTTAAAAGAAGAGAAATTTAAAAACTCCTAGTTAGTTCAACTAGCCACCGGAGCAAAACGCAAAGTGACTGCGGAAATTGCTGATTGCATACTGGAAGTTGCAGAACAGCAGTTGCAGGTAGACTTAAATATTCTGCCATTGGGGTCATATGATGTGTTACTAGGAATGGATTGGCTGGAAAAAAACTAGACCTTAGTGGACTGTAAGGAAAAGATAATTTATTATAGAGCGCTGGATGGTACGCGTAAGGAAATTAAAGGAATTAAAAAGCCTGTGCAATTGCACCCCATAACAGCGTCTCAGATAAGCAAGTGTATCCGAAAGGGATGTCAGTTGTACGCAATTCAAGTAGGGTATGCTGAATCTAAGGGAAAGGCTACGGATATAAAAGATATCCCTGTAGTACAGGAGTTCCTGGATGTATTTCCAGAAAACATCCTAGGGTTTCCACCTAAAAGAGATATTGATTTCACTATTGAATTACTACCCAGAGCCTCTCCTGTGTCAAGAGCACCTTACAGAATGAGTATACCAGAATTAACAGAGTTAAAGATGCAGTTGCAGGAGTTGTTAGATAAAGGATATATCCGCCCAAGCATGTCACCTTGGGGTGCACCAGTCCTTTTTGTTAAAAAGAAGGATGGAACCTTACGTATGTGTATGGACTACCGACAACTCAACAAGCTGATAGTTAAGAATACATACCCTCTACCCAGAATCGATGATTTATTCGATCAGGTGAGAGGTGCCAAGGTGTTCTCTAAAATAGATTTGAGGTCTGGATATCATCAGATTCGAATCAAGGATGAGGATATTTGCAAAACAGCATTCCGCACCAGATATGGGCATTATGAATTTGTGGTATTGCCCTTCGGATTGACAAATGCACCAGCAACCTTTATGAGGTTGATGAATGGCATTTTCAATTAGTTTTTAGATCACTTTGTACTGATCTTCATAGATGACATATTGATTTACTTAAAGAGCGAGGAAGAACATAAGGAGCATCTGAGAATAGTATTGGAAATGCTGAGGAAGCATCAGTTGTACGCTAAATTCAACAAGTGTGATTTCTTTAAATTAGAAATCTAGTATTTGGGTCATGTTGTGACAGCTGAAGGAATAGCGGTGGACCTTGAAAATATTAAAACTATTATGGAATGGCGAGTACCCCAGAATGTGGCAGATATTAGATCATTTATGGGTCTGGCAGGATATTACAGGCGGTTCATCGAAGGGTTTTCTAAGATTTCTTATCCTATTACATCCTTACAAAAGAAAGGCAAACCTTTCAAATGGACGAATCAATGTAAATTCAGCTTTGAAAAGCTCAAACAGCTTTTAACCACAGCACCCGTGCTGAAGGTAGCTGATCCCAACAAAGATTATGTGGTGTGTACAGATGCCAGCAAGGAAGGAGTTGGTGCAATA
Organism: Pinus albicaulis; assembly: GCA_034641835.2. Taxonomy (NCBI): domain Eukaryota; kingdom Viridiplantae; phylum Streptophyta; class Pinopsida; order Pinales; family Pinaceae; genus Pinus; species Pinus albicaulis. Next base: position 928,149,471 of record CM076583.1, read on the forward strand.
CTAACATAAGAAGGCAAGGTAATAGCCTATGAGTCCAGAAAATTGAAAGAACATGAACAAAAATACTCTGCTTATGATCTAGAACTCACAGCAGTAGTGCATGCTCTCCGAGTATGGAGGCATTATCTACTGGGCAAAAGGTTTGTACTTAAAACAGACCATAGCAGTTTAACTAACTATTTTAATCAAGAATATTTAAACTCTAGGCAAGCAAGGTGGAATGCCTTTTTGAGTGAATTTGACATGGATATACAACATGTTAAAGGAAAAGAAAACCGAGTTGCAGATGCCCTGAGCAGGAAATTTAATGGGATCTATGCAATGTACTACAACCAACCTGTAAGCCAGCTATCAGAACAAATAAGGGAAGAGGCACGGAAGGACCCAGAATACAAGTTTTTGTGGCATCAGATGGAAAAAGATAAGAAACAAGGTAATCCATCCGAGTATGGAAGCAACGAAGAACAAATGTAACTTTTCGTGGAAGGACCTATGTTCCTAATCGTGCAAGTCTCAAGGAGTTAATCCTGGACGAGTAGCATCGCAACAATTATGTTGGTCATCCTGGTTATTAGAAGATGCTTTCGGCAATTAGAAATATATACTATTGGCCAGGTATGCGCAGAGACATTGCGGAATATTTGAGTAAGTGTTTAAAATTCCAGTAGGTTAAAGTGGAGCATCGGCACCCAGCGGGGCTACTGCAGCCCATACCCATTCCTAAATGGAAATGAGAAGTGATCTCCTTAGATTTCATCACGGGCTTACCACAAACAAGGAAGAAGAATGATTCAATCATGGTAGTGGTGGACAGATTGAGTAAATCTGCACATTTCATACCTGTGCAATCCACTTACAAGATAGTGCAGATTGCAGACATATTCATGAGGGAAATCTTTAGGTTGCATGGCATACCTAAGACCGTAATTTCAGACCGGGATGTTAAGTTTACCTCCGCATTTTGGAAAACCTTGTTTTCGGGTTTAGGTACACAGATACACTTCAGTATTGCCTATCACCCTCAAAATGATGGGCAGACTGAGCGGGTAAACCAAGTCTTGGAGGATATGCTGCGCATGTATGTAATGCGACAACCAACTAAATGGGAGGATTACCTGCACCTAGTGGAATTCGCATATAACAACGGATATCAGGAATCTCTAAAAATGAGTCCCTTTGAAGCGTTGTACGGACGACAGTGTCGCAAAACAATAAACTGGAGCAGTCCGAAGACAAAATTAATGTTGGGGCCATAAATGTTGGCTGAGCTAGAAGCTGAAGTAAAAAGAATAAGGGAGAATTTGAAGGCTGCGCAAGAACGAAAAAAGGTATTTGCAGACAAGAAAAGATCTTATCGCGAATTCAGAGTGGGGGACCACGTGTACGTAAGGATTAAGCCTAAAAGAAGTACCTTAAGGTGGACTTCTTGTGCCAAGTTAGCCCCTCCTTACTGCGGACCCTTCCAAATTCTGGAAAGGGTGGGACCAGTAGCCTATAGGCTGGCTTTTCCTAGTCATATTAAAGTACACAATGTGTTCCATGTGGCTTTGTTAAAGCGATATGTGCATGATGAAAAACATGTAATTCATTGGCAAAACATACAGGTAGGAAGAAATAATGGAAATAAATTCTGACTGAAGTTTGAATCGAAATTTGAACCTACTAATTGGTAATCATGTTGTTTCCTTTCAGGTAGAACCAGATGGAGAATTTCTGGTAGAGCCGCTACGCATACTTGATCGAAGGGAAATTGAACTCCGTAAAAGAGTAGTTACCCAGGTGAAAGTGCAGTGGAAGCACTTTGGACCTGACGAAGCTACTTGGGAGGATGAAAATTTTGTACAGGAAGCCTACCCGGAACTCTTTGTAGAGTTGGGCTGAAAAACACCGAGGACGGTGTTACTTCTAGGGGGGGAAGATGTGATAGCCTCATTAACAGTTAGTTAGCATAAATAAGCTGAAAAGACAATTTTTTTATTTTATTATTTGTTTAATTTATTTTATTTTGGTAAAATAAACTCAAAAAAAAAACAAACATCATTTTTACTTGAATTACTGAGTTAGTAAATGAAAAGAGAATCTCTTAAACTGTTGGTAAGTTTCTAAGAATAGGGGTGGTTGGGAACAGTTGGAAGACAGTTACCTACCCTCCAGGGATAAAAGAAAATCCCAGGAGAGGGATAGGGGTTCTGTAAGTTTCTGGAAAAGTGTAAGGTGTAGGATTCTCTAGAGCTGGGTAGAAGACCAATTGAGAACAATTTTTGCAAACCTTGTAGCTAGATTGTCTGTCTGTGGCTGGATTGGCCATCCTGATGTCACACCTCCAAATTTCACACCCAACAAAATTTTTCTTCATGAACTCAGACTTGTAAGTGTAGATTTATTATGACAGTTCACCTATTCATCATGATACTTTACATTATCATATACTGTCGAAATTAACACCTCTACTCCTACTTCTTACCTTATGTCATTTGCATTTCAAGGTGAATCTATTCTTCACATCTTTGGCCTTTACACTTGTCTCACATACCTTTGCGAATTCGCCTTTAACTTATGGTCACATAACTCATTTATTTAATCATTGGGTATACGTAACCCTATGGCACATTAATATATATAACAAAACATGGTTTAATATAACCCTTTCCACTATTTATATTTACGATTTCCTCCGCCATGTATCTTGGTATATAATTTGAGGCAATGATTTGTTTATTTGTTTTTTTATATGATCCGTCATAATATTGGGAATGGATTGGTTCCATGCGTCTGATATTAACTCTCATATCTGCCTATTGACGTGACCACACATCACGACACATGGGATATTCAAATCGATTTCAATTATTGTGCTTTGGATTTAAATCAATATACACGTAGATCATATGGTCGAATTGGATTTTGGTTGCTAATTTCATCACCGCGAGGAACTTGAATCCACGTCAGATGTTATAATAATAATTGAATGTTGTATGGTTTGTGTAGTTCGTCATACTCCGTCACTCGCTTACCTGGTGCATCCACGTCGATGCGCTAGCTTGACTTGCAGCCATGCCAATCTATGCGTAGGACAATTCGCCTTAAATTTGGACTTACACTCCATTAACACGATACGGTAGTATTAACTCTCCACAACTACCCTTGATCCGTGGCTTGGCTTCCATGATCCTGCCAAGTGGACGATGGTGATTGGTTTTGGTTAGGGTTAAGGCGGTTATCAAAGAGTTATATAAGTCTCGATGGTAGAACGAAGTCGGATTTCTGCATTCTTCGTTTCGTTCTGCACCTCTACGCCAACACCATTCTGCATTCGGCCCAAGGGTTGGTGATTCTTTGTTGCAGAGAAAACCATGGCGCTTCAGTTTTATCAACCATATATCAGGTAATTTACCTCGGCGCTCATTGTTTATTTTAGTGTATGCTTAAATGATTTCAGGCCGTTGCTCATGGCTGGCCATATGCTGAATTTGATTATGTATTCACTCCTCAGTAAGGGGAATACTTCTTGTTTTAGGATATGCCATAAGATATGTGATTCATACGCTCAGCACCATAATGAGGTTGAGTTCCTCTTTCAGGGTTTTCGTTTACCCTACCACGGCGGTTTCATAGGACGAGACCAGTTCGTTTTACACCTCCTGCGTTGCATGATGCGCATCCCTGCCAAGCAGACGTCTAATATTCAGTGGATTTTTATGAGGTATATTCTTGTGAGTCTCGTCTCTGTCTAAAATTGTATCTTCCTCCCTATTCTCTTCGGATGTATTGCATATTAATCCCTCTCTGTATACAATTTTGAATTGCAGGGCGCGACGTGTCTGAACCTTATGCTCCACAGGTATGGTTTTAATCTCAATAAAATTTTCATCTTCCACTTGGTTCCCTACGACAGAGCCAATTGACTAATTCCCTTTCGTTTTGTTTGCCTTTGTCGTTTACAGGTAAATGAATGGTTATGGCATGCTTGTAAACGCAGCACGTAATATTCTCAATTGTTAGAGTTGCTAATGTGGACCTCTTGGCCGTCCAGGTCGGTATTCTTACGGGATTTATTGCTCTTCTCCTGTTGCATTGTTTTCATGGGCGTCGAACTATAACATCGACCTCCTATACTGTTGCGCAGAAGGGCGCTTGTTTCGATTTGTTCTGTTGAGATATGGGTTGCAAGTTTTATACCCCAGCTTGATAGGCTCCTTATGTATTTTGAGATTTTGGGATATATATATATATTTTCTATGCTGCTAGATGGAATTTCGATATACTATGCCACAGTATAATTTTACCGGGACTGTATAAATCGTGTGAAATTCTTTTTCTATATATATATATACCATGAAATTTGACTTTGTTTAGTGTGCTCGTCAGCACAGAAAAAGGATTTGGTAACAATATTATGGTTCCAGATCATCAGAATTTTCAGGAAGATTTTATATAATTTCTATCTCTTCTTCTGATGTATATTAATCTTATTGTGTCAAATGACAGTTTCTCTATTTATGGTTATATTGAAATTGTCTGGCAGATGAATGGCATACTGGAAATTATGTGTCTATTTTCACTTCTATCATAGATAATATTTATGTACGTCTAGAACTATTTTCCAGCATTTTCTGCATAACTTTCTATTCTTCAGTTTCTTCTCATTTTATTTTATATCTAGTTACCCAGCTCTTGTCTACCTGTGTACATGGTAATAAATGTTTTTGAAGGCTGGTTATGGGATTGGGACCCCTTCACTTTTTCCTCTTGAAAAATAGAACTATTGTTAATATACTATTGAAATAAATGGACTCTTTGCTACTAGAGTTCTCAACTGATTACTCCTAATTTATAACTTATACGAAATCAATTTCAGTGATATGAAATTAGAGTAGTTTCAAGAAAACATAGGTTTCTAGCACATTTTGTTTATAACTAGGTACTCCTTTCCTCCCCTAGACAAAGTGACTCATGCACAATCTGATTGATTTACACTATTTACTCTCTGGAATTATAACAGAGTTTCCTGGCTGTACATGAGATCAGTTTATTGATTCTCTCCCTCTGTTCTTTCATAGACAGTATAAGTCTTAATTTATCTCCTGCTATGGTTCTGGTATACTATAGGGAATGTCATTTCTCTCTCTAGAATAGCTGTAAATAAAATTATTCTAGGAAACATAAGCAAATTAAAAACAATTTCACAATGTTTCCTAAAAGAACAAGCTTTCCTCAGATTTAGCCCAACCCTGGGTTTAAACATTCTGTGGAATTCCACTTTACACGATGTTCTTCTACAACTATACAGAATGATCAGGTTACTACCTGGTGATTACATTCTGTTAAATGTAGACTAATAATATGGACTAACTTAGAAATGAATTTTGTTTTTATATGTAGCCAATTCATACTATAACAACAATAAGATAAATTCCTCAGAGGCATACCACTTGTGCAGTAGACCAACCTCCCAACCTTAGAGTTCTTCTATCTCCCAGAACTCACCCCCGAGCTGAGATCACCTCCTATAGCAGATTAACCTCTAATCTGTACAAGAGCAGCTTATTTAAGCTATTGTTCCCCAAAGCCTGTTTCTAATTTTGCGTCCAGAATCTCAGGATGCTTTTCTTCCTGTTTGCCTAGGCTTCCCACTTAGGGATTCTTTAAAGCTGTTTTATGCTTATCCTCAGCTTTTACAGCTTTTTACCTCTTCCCAACTACTTTCCTCATCATTGGGGAAATTCAGATTTTTCCTCAAAAATCTAAATTTAAAACTTACTATCTTCCAAGGATTTTTTTGAAAGATTGTGGGGAAATATTTGCCTTATCCATCCTCACAGATTTAGCAAGTGATCTCATCATCTCATTTTTGGTCAATTTGCACCACAATAATTTATTCATTTCCTCAATCAAAGGTTTAATTACATTCACAAAATAATTATCCTTTGGGGTCCACTCCCCTTAGGATATAAAGTTCAAGTATCTAACTTTAAAATGAAATCACATGAATTGGGGGTGTTACATATTCCCCCTCTGAAAATAAACACCGTCCTCGGTGTTGTTATTCAACTACTAGAGTTTATTTTGCAAATAAAAATGGATATTTTTCCATCATTTCAGCCTCTCGTTCCCAGGTAGCTTCTTCAGCAGTAAAGTGCTTCCACTGCACCTTTACTCTAGCTACTATTCTGCTTCTCAATTCAATCTCTTCCCGCTCCAATATTTGAAGCAGTTCTGGCAGAAACTCCCCTTCTGGTTCCACCTGTACCACATTCCAATCAACTATGTGAGAAGCATCATGCACATATATTTTTAGCAATGAAACATGAAATACATCATGAACTCTAACATGGGGTGGTAATGCCAGCTTGTAAGCCACTGGTCCCACCCTTTCTAATATTTCAAAGGGACCACAATATCGAGGGGACAATTTTGCACAACTCCCAGCATAAAGGGTGCTCTTTTTGGGTTTAATACGCAAATATACATGCTCCCCAACTTTAAATTCTCTATGCACTCTTTTCTTATCTGCATAACTCTTCTGGCGATCTTGTGCTGTCTTGATGTTCTTTTGTATCTGTTTGACAATTCCTTCCATTTCTTGCAAAGCATCGGGTCCCAACATCAGTTTTTCTTCTGGCTGACTCCAGCTCAAAGGGGTACGACACTTCCTTCCATACAGTGCCTCAAACGGACTCATTTTAATGGAAGATTGATAGCTGTTATTATAGGAAAATTCAGCTAAATGTAAGAAATCTTCCCACTTTGAGGGTCTATCCATCACATACATTCTTAGCATGTCCTCCAAAATTTGATTTGTTCTTTCCGTTAGACCATCAGTCTGAGGGTGGTAGGCAGTGCTAAAATTCAATTTAGTGCCCATTCCTCCAAATAACCCCTTCCAAAAGGCTGTTGTAAACTTAGCATCCCTATCAGACACAATCACCTTAGGAACTCCATGGAGCCTTACTATCTCCTTCAGAAACACATTCGCTACTTGAGCTGTTCCAAAGGTAGATTTCACTGGTATAAAGTGAGCAACTTTGGTTAAAGTGTCTACCACTACCATTACAGAATCATGCTGGTATTTGGTTTTGGGTAATCCTGTAATGAAGTCCATGGAAACGGTGTCCCACTTCCATTCTGCAATGGGCAAAGGGTTCAGAAGGCCGGCAGGATGCTGATGTTCCACCTTAACTAATTGACATTCCATGCATCTACTTAAATATTCTACTACCTCTTTTTTCATCCCTGGCCAGAACAACTTCTTTTTCAGGGCGGTTAACATTTTTTGATACCCTGGATGGCCTGCATAGGGTTGTTTGTGGTACTCATCGAGAATTTCTCTTTTTAAAGACTCTACATTGGGAATATACAATCTGTTCTTATAACAAATCAGCCCTTTTTGGTTTTGGGAAAAATCAGTTTTCTCCTTTTTCTGTAATTTCACCAAAAGTGTTTCATAATTTGGGTCTTGGTTGGCAGCCTTACTCACCAACTCTTCTACATCTATCTGAGCACTACTTCCAATATTATTGATATGCTGACAAGCATTTCTACTCAATTCATCAGCAACTTTATTCTCCTTCCCTCTAATATGTTTTATATCCATGTCAAACTCACTTAAAAAGGACAGCCATCTGGCTTGTCTGGGATTCAATTCAGTTTGCGAAAAGAAATATTTGAGACTAATATGATCAGTCATTAATGTAAATATTTCCAAGAAGATAGTGCCGCCACATTTTCAAAGCATGAATAACAACTGCTAACTCTAAATCATAGGAACTATAATTCTGTTCATGTATCTTCAGTTTCCTGGACTCATAGGCAATCACAGAATTTTCCTGCAACAGAACTCCTCCCAATCCTTCTCTACATGCATCCGTACATACCACAAATTCCTTATAAGGATCTGCAATCTTCAGTATAGGGACTGTGGTAAGTTTCAGCTTTAATTGGTCAAAACTGCTTTGGCATTTTTCAGTCCATTCAAACTTGACACCTTTCCTCTGTAAGGAAGTGATGGGATGTGCTATGGCAGAAAATCTCTCCACGAATCTGCGATAATAGCTGGCAATCCCCATGAATGATCTAACTGCCGAAACATCAGAGGGTACTGGCCATTATTTTATAGCCTTTATCTTTTCCAGATCAACAACAAGGCCTTGTTCAGAAATAATATGGCCCAAGTATTTGATCTTGTCCTTATAGACCTCACATTTGCTAAATTTAGCGTATAGCTAATTTTCCTTTAGAGTTTGTAGCACTATCCTCAGGTGTTCTTTGTGTTCCTCTTCACTGTTTGAGTAAACTAAAATATCATCTATGAACACAAGGAAAAATTTATCCAAATACTTGTTTAACACAATGTTCATTAGGCACATGAATGTGGCAGGGGCGTTTGTCAAACCAAAAGGTAGAACTACAAATTCATAGTGGCCATACCTGGTTCTAAAGGTTGTTTTGCTGATGTCTTCCTCTTTAATTCTGAGCTAGTGGTAACCAGTTCTTAAGTCAATTTTTGAGAATACTGAAGCTCCTCTCACCTGATCAAAAAGATCATCAATTCTAGGCAAAGGATATCTATTTTTAATGGTCAACTTATTCAGTTGCCTATAATCAATGCACATCATGAAAGTTCCATCTTTCTTTTTCACGAACAACACTGGTGCTCCGCAAGGAGACACACTTGGTCTAATATACCCTTTGTCTAGCAGTTCTTGCAGTTGTATTTTCAATTCTATAAGTTCAGGAGGACTCATTCGATAAGGTGCTCGTGAAACGGGTGTTGCTCCTGGCACCAGATCGATTGAGAAGTCAATCTCTCTTTTGGGGGGAAGATGAGGGATTTCCTTTGGAAAAACTTCCTTGAATTCTCTTATTACTCGTACACCATCCAGTAATTCTCCTTCAGTTTTCTGTTATGTTTCTTCCACATGCACTGCATAAACGTGATATCCATTTCTAGATGTTCTTTTTAATTGCAATGCTGAAATTTGTCTGACCGAAATAGGTTTTTGTTTCCCTTTTAGAATGAAAGGTTTCCCTTCCTCATCTACACAGTGCAAAGTCTTATCCCAGCAATTCATCAAAGCCTTCTTCTTTTCCAGCCAGTCCATTCCTATCAATAGATCATATGACCCTAAGGGTAAAATGTTCAAATTCACTTCTGTTCGGAACTCATTTAATTTGATTTCTGTTCTGGGCAGTTTATGTGTTACCTTTCTTTTTGTTCCAGTGGCCAGCTGTACCAACCATGACTATTGAAATTTTTCAGTTTTTAAGTTACATTTTTCTACAATATTTGGACTAATGTAACTCAAAGAAGCACCTGGATCAATCAGAACAGAAACAGGTAGGTCAGAGATCTTACCCTCCATTTCCACCATGGTTGCTTGATGCTCTGCTTGCTGATTTTCCAGGGCTGCACTGATAGTTGGTATGTTTCTAGCTATATCATTTACTGTTGTCGCTTCCCGATCCCTCATGAGCATATGAACATTTCTATGGGGGCAGTCCCTCAAAAGATGGGGTTCTCCACGACCCCAACATTTCAAGGGCTCCTTCATTCTGACTGTTCCCTCCTTTGTACTGTCTCCCTCTATTGGTTTTGATGCCACTTGAGACTGTGCAGTTTGACTTTCCTTGGGTTTTCCAAATCTTTTCCGCTGATGATCTCTGCAAAAATTCTTCAAATAGGCTGGTTTCGGTTTTCTCCCTTTGAATTCATTCTTACTTACCCAACTTTTTCCTTGATCAGTTTTTCCTTTGAATTGTTGGTAACACAATCTAGCCTTTCTAATAGCTTCATCCATTGTTTTTGGGTTGTCAAACTCAATTTTCTCTTTGTATTCCATAGGCAAACAATTCAGAAACCTCTGTACCTTTGCCTTTTCTTCCCTTATGTAAGGTACATATCTTAATAGATTGGTAAATTTAGTGACAAACTCATCAATAGTGAGCTGTCCCAATCTAAGCTCATGAAATTCTTTTGCTTTGTCATCATAGTACCGCTCATTCAAGTAGCGATTCTTGAATTTAGCCTGGAAATCTTCCCAAGTAACTGTCTTTTCATCTATGGCATGCACCATCTTTGTCTCCTCCCACCACAAGGTAGCCTTACCTTGTAGCTGGTAGACAGCTAATATGGCCTTCAGATTGCTTTCATATTCATAAACCTGGAAATACTTAATCATATTCAGCAACCAGGCTTCAGCATCCTCCTTTTCCCTATCATAGGAAGGAGGTTTGATTTTTCGGAATTCCCCTTGTAATTCCTTTTTATGCTTATTCTGATGTCGAATAGCATCTTCCTCATCAGATTCATCAGTCTTCCTCTTCCCGGAACCTTCGCCTTCTTGGCTGTTTCGTGAGGTTAATTCCCTGATGAGCTTTTCCTGCTCCTCACTGGCTAATGAAAATCTGTCATTCTGGCTTTTTATCTCAGCCAATTCTTGTTGCAAATTTCGCAACATAACCATCATGGCCGCATTTGTATCTAGCTCACCCTGCAGATCTACATAAATTCCACCACCTTCTTCCATTCTATCACCTCACTGTACACTACATAGCACAGGTCAATGAACAGAAAAAAGAAAAAAACAAAATAACAAAAACAAAAATTTTGCTACAGCAATAAAATTACACAATGAGTACACAACAATCGTGAGCACAAAGTCACCAGCCCAGTTTTATAACTTGGGCTCTGATACCATTTGTCACACCTCCAAATTTCACACCCAACAAAAATTTTCTTCATGAACTCAGACTTGTAAGTGTAAATTTATTATGACAGTTCACCTATTCATCATGATACTTTACATTATCATATACTGTCGAAATTAACACCTCTACTCCTACTTCTTACCTTATGTCATTTGCATTTCAAGGTGAATCTATTCTTCACATCTTTGGCCTTTACACTTGTCTCACATACCTTTGCGAATTCGCCTTTAACTTATGGTCACATAACTCATTTATTTAATCATTGGGTATACGTAACCCTATGGCACATTAATATATATAACAAAACATGGTTTAATATAACCCTTTCCACTATTTATATTTACGATTTCCTCCGCCATGTATCTTGGTATATAATTTGAGGGAATGATTTGTTTATTTGTTTTTTTATATGATCCGTCATAATATTGGGAATGGATTGGTTCCATGTGTTTGATATTAACTCTCATATCTTCCTATTGACGTGACCACACATCACGACACATGGGATATTCAAATCGATTTCAATTATTGTGCTTTGCATTTAAATCAATATACACGTAGATCATATGGTCGAATTGGATTTTGGTTGCTAATTTCATCGCCGCGAGGAACTTGAATCCACGTCAGATGTTATAATAATAATTGAATGTTGTATGGTTTGTGGAGTTCGTCATACTCCGTCGCTCGCTTACCTGGTGCATCCACGTCGATGCGCTAGCTTGACTTGCAGCCATGCCAATCTATGCGCAGGACAATTCGCCTTAAATTTGGACTTACACTCCATTAACACGATACGGTAGTATTAAATCTCCACAGCTACCCTTGATCCGTGGCTTGGCTTCCATGATCCTGCCAAGTGGATGATGGTGATCGATTTTGGTTAGGGTTAAGGCGGTTATCAAAGAGTTATATAAGTCTCGATGGTAGAACGAAGTCAGATTTCTGCATTCTTCGTTTCGTTCTGCACCTCTGCGCCAACACCATTCTGCATTCGGCCCAAGGGTTGGTGATTCTTTGTTGCAGAGAAAACCATGGCGCTTCAGTTTTATCAACCATATATCAGGTAATTTACCTCGGCGCTCATTGTTTATTTTAGTGTATGCTTAAATGATTTCAGGCCGTTGCTCATGGCTGGCCATACGCCGAATTTTATTATGTATTCACTCCTCAGTAAGGGGAATACTTCTTGTTTTAGGATATTCCATAAGATATTCGAGTCATACGCTCAGCACCATAATGAGGTTGAGTTCCTCTTTCAGGGTTTTCGTTTACCCTACCACGGCGGTTTCATAGGACGAGACTAGTTCATTTTACACCTCCTGCGTTGCATGATGCGCATCCCTACCAAGCAGACGTCTAATATTTAGTGGATTTTTATGAGGTATATTCTTGTGAGTCTTGTCTCTGTCTGAAATTGTATCTTCCTCCCTATTCTCTTCGGAGGTATTTCGTATTAATCCCTCTCTGTATACAATTTTGAATTGCAGGGTGCGACGTGTCTGAACCTTATGCTCCATAGGTATGGTTTTAATCTCAATAAAATTTTCATCTTCCACTTGGTTCCCTACGACAGAGCCAATTGACTAATTCCCTTTCGTTTTGTTTGCCTTTGTCGTTTACAGGTAAATGAATGGTTATGGCATGCTTGTAAACGCAGCACGCAATATTCTCAATTGTTAGAGTTGCTAATGTGGACCTCTTGGCCGTCCAGGTTGGTATTCTTATGGGATTTATTGCTCTTCTCCTGTTGCATCGTTTTCATGGGCGTCGAACTATAATATCGACCTCCTATACTGTTGCGCAGAAGGGTGCTTGTTTAGATTTGTTCTGTTGAGATATGGGTTGCAAGTTTTATACCCCAGCCTGATAGGCTCCTTATGTATTTTGACATTTTGGGATATATATATATTTTCTATGCTGCTAGATGGAATTTCGATATACTATGCCACAGTATAATTTTACCGGGACTGTATAAATCGTGTGAAATTCTTTTTCTATATATATATATACCATGAAATTTGACTTTGTTTAGTTTGCTCGTCAGCATGGAAAAAGGATTTGGTAACACTATTATGGTTCCAGATCATCAGAATTTTCAGGAAGATTTTATATAATTTCTATCTCTTCTTCTGATGTATATTAATCTTATTGTGTCAAACGACAGTTTCTCTGTTTATGGTTATATTGAAATTGTCTGGAAGATGAATGGCATACTGGAAATTATGTGTCTATTTTCACTTCTATCATAGATAGTATTTATGTACGTCTAGAACTATTTTCCAGAATTGTCTGCATAACTTTATATTCTTCAGTTTCTTCTCATTTTATTTTATATCTAGTTACCCAGCTCTTGTCTACCTGTGTACATGGTAATAAATGTTTTTGAAGGCTGGTTATGGGATTGGGACCCCTTCACTTTTTCCTCTTGAAAAATAGAACTATTGTTAATATACTGTTGAAATAAATTGACTCTTTTCTACTAGAGTTCTCAACTGCTTACTCCTAATTTATACCTTATACGAAATCAATTTCAGTGATATGAAATTAGAGTAGTTTCAAGAAAACATAGGTTTCTAGCACATTTTGTTTATAACTAGGTACTCCTTTCCTCCCCTAGACAAAGTGACTCATGCACAATCTGATTGATTTACAATATTTACTCTCTGGAATTATAACAGGGTTTCCTGGCTGTACATGAGATCAGTTTATTGATTCTCTCCCTCTATTCTTTCATAAACAGTATAAGTCTTAATTTATCTCCTGCTATGGTTCTGGTATACTATAGGGAATGTCATTTCTCTCTCTAGAATAGCTGTAAATAAAATTATTCTAGGAAACAGAAGCAGATTAAAAACAATTTCACAATTTTTCCTGCAAGAACAAGCTTTCCTCAGATTTAGCCCAACCCTGGGTTTAAACATTCTGTGGAATTCCACTTTATAGGATGTTCTTCTACAACTATACAGAATGATCAAGTTACTACTTGGTGATTACATTCTGTTAAATGTAGACTAATAATATGGACTAACTTAGAAATGAATTTTTTTTTTATATGTAGCCAATTCATACTATAACAACAATAAGATAAATTCCTCAGAGACATACCACTTGTGATGTAGACCAACCTCCCAACCTTAGAGTTCTTCTATCTCCCAGAACTCACCCCCGAGCTGAGATCACCTCCTATAGCAGATTAACCTCTAATCTGTACAAGAGCAGCTTATTTAAGCTATTGTTCCCCAAAGCCTATTTCTAATTCTGTGTCCAGAATCTCAGGATGCTTTTCTTCATGTTTTCCTAGGCTTCCCACTTAGGGATTCTTTAAAGCTGTTTTATGCTTTTCCTCAGCTTTTCCAGCTTTTTACCTCTTCCCAACTACTTTCCTCATCATTGGGGAAATTCAGATTTTTCCTCAAAAATCTAAATTTAAAACTTACTTTCTTCCAAGGATTTTTTTGAAAGATTGTGGGGAAATATTTGCCTCATCCATCCTCACAGATTTAGCAAGTGATCTCATCATCTCATTTTTGGTCAATTTGCACCACAATAATTTATTCATTTCCTCAATCAAAGGTTTAATCACATTCACAAAATAATTATCCTTTGGGGTCCACTCCCCTTAGGATATAAAGTTCAAGTATCTAACTTTAAAATGAAATCACATGAATTGGGGGTGTTACACCTGAGGTCACGACAGAAGATTTATCCACTGTTCCTGTGGCATCCACTGATATTCTGGAGCTAGGGGGAAAGAGGAGGACGTCATTGCCTCCCTTGATGGTTGGGAGGATCACAGTTTAAGAGCTATTATTTCCTACCAAATAAGTATTACAGAGTGATTTAAAGTTTTATGTTACTAGACAGTTAAATACTGTGCTAGAGTTAACTGAGAAAGTTGGACTACTCTAATACTTAGAAATTGACTTGGGAATATTTCTGCAAGTAGAATCTGTAAGAGAGAATGTTATTATGGTATCTGTCCAGTAATAATTAAATAGTCTTAAGTGTATTACTGTGGAAATTAAACTTTTCTATGATGTCAAATAATCTCAATGTAGACATTAGCAGAAATATGAAGAAATGTGTATATCCTATTTTATTCTAGGATTGTAAAGAAGAGTACAACAGGAGTTCTTTACATATATTATTTTTATATAGCCATGGTGTAAGAACAGACATCGAACCATAGTTAATCACTTTCGTTGATAAAAGAAAGCAATGAAATGTAGTAGTTGAAGTGGTTATTTATGCAATAAAAGTAAGAATTGATGCATGGTCAAACCGAAATTCTACTTAGACTTTGCAGGGTTGAAAGAAAATAAAAAACTGAACTTGTGGAGCCGAGTTTGGGTTGGAAGCCCTAACTCGCCCCTGTTCTTTTGTAACTAACTATATTCAGCCTTCTATACAGGCGGCCGGTACCGTAGAACCTTACATACAATGAATAAGCAACTTATATAACAATAACGACAGAATCTCAGAGCCAAGTGCACAACCCTAACAGAGAAGACTGAGCATCATCCTTATATCATTAAAATTTTGTTAGATTCATCATGCATGATTCGACAATTAGCTCAAATAAGACCTCTGGCAGTTTCATATAAAACCCATAACAAGAACATGCATATGAGCATAGAAAACATTTCATATATAAATGAGTTCCATAACAGTAAAAGGAAGGATCTGTTCATCGAACAGAAAACCAAACTGAATGTTTAAAGCCCAGTGTATACTGGAGTATCAAATCGACTGCTAGAGTCGTGGCCATAACATTGGCACTAAAAGATTAATACACTGTTCCGGAAATAAGATGAATGGCCAGAACTCTTTATAAAACTCAGAGTCAGGATTCAGAGGAAAATTAGTTAAAAAAACAAAAAAAAAACTCTATGTGGCTGAGCTAAACCCTAGGTATAGAAACCCAGAAGCAAAATGATACCCTGCCAAAGCTCACACTTCGACATCATGCAGCCATGAGCGTCGGAATACCTATTCAAGGAGCGATGAGTCATTTCGGCACTAGAACAAGTTGAAAACTTCGCTCAAAACAAAGAAGGAAATCAACGAATACTCTCACCTGCATTATAAACAAGAACGTTAAAAAGAAGAAGAAAGAAAGTAAGTTTTAAATAGTCAGAAGGGCGACCAAGAGGAACCCTATGAAGAAATGAGGAAATGACTTCTGGAACTTGCCTGATAAAGAGAAAAAAACAGGAGTTAGAATATTTAAAACGACAAAATATGAACAATCAAACCGAAACCGAGCCAAATTGATATTGAATAATTATCACCTAAAGCAAAAGGCGGTTTTACCTGCCCAAAGCTGGCGGAATTGCTAGAAGGAGCCAAGCTGCGAGTAGAAGATTTAAACCAGCCACATGATTCGGTCATGGTTACCCTGTACACCAGAGGAGCGCACAAAAATTCATGCCTCAGGGTTGCGCACAACAAAAGTGTTGAAAAACAAAGAAAAGCTGTAGGCCTTCTGATATCGAAACCCTTGGTAGAAGAGCGATAGATAAGGCAGAAAACTCTTACACGTAAGCCTGGAAAAGCCGAATAACCAGAACGCCGCCAAGTAGATTGGCGCGCGAGGAGCGAACAGGCAGTAATGAGACAGTCTGAGTAGCAGTATTCCCCTTCGGCGGATTACCCTCGCTTTTTCCTAGGGGATTGAGGCTCAAGGGTACAGCTGGATGCAGAATTAAAAACCCACGTATAGCCAGACGCCTAACGGAAGACACTTGTGCCTTGTGGAATGGAGCAAGGTACCACATGCCAGACGTTCAAATTTCCAAAGGGATTCGCATTTAAGAGTATAGATATGTTAAAACCCGAATAGACATAATCGGCGAGTGATTGATTAAATTACGACTGTATGAGTTAAACAAGCAGTCGCCACCTTGTGGATGTTAATTAAATGCTCCATTAACACCACTGTAAAATTAAACTATGCGTATGATTATTCCATAGCCAAACAATAAAACAATTCGATATGCAAATCATGCATTTCCAATTACCGACGGTGCTATGTCATATAATTGCTCTTTTGTTCTTATTATTAAGTTTGGAATTCCGATATTCGTATAATCATATTTATATATAAGGATTACAATGCTAATCATATATTTTGTATCTATATAAAGGATTATAATGTTGTGCTGTGTGGGAGCATGTAAGATTAAGTATTTTTTTTTTTATTGTATGATAAATAGAGTAGATGGATGTGACACTAATAATTTAATCTATATTTTCTGTAATGTGTTCACAGAATGTTGGTTGATAAGAAAATTGTAATTGGTTGATTAGGAAAGTGCTTGTTTACTTTAAAAAAGTGGATGTGGTTATTTTTTCTAGAAATTCAATGTTAATAGGTGTGTTTTTTCAAATTTATAAAGGGTATGGTATATGCATCTTTTAGACATTAATAATACATTAATAATGAAGTCGATGTAGGTAGATATAGAAATAATTTTACTCAAATGTTTTGTTTATATTTTTAAATATATTCTTCAAATTATAAAAATAAAGAAAAAAAAACATATAAATCATATTTTCATGAGGCTTCGCGCTCAATAAAAATTTAGCCTCCCATCACTTAATCAAGAAAAATCCTACCTCGCCCAACTACGACATGCAAACGTTAAAATTCACAATGACCTTAGTCATTGAAAAAAATGATATGATATTTAAGGAACATCAAACAGCCTTCACACTTTTCATTAACTACACATCTAGAGGTATTGCGCTAATATGTTTGCATATTATCGGTGTGTTTAGGTAAAAACTAGCAATTGCACCAAATGTTGCAAAGGAAATGCCATAAGGCACTAGTATAGGAAATAGTAGCATAGAAGAAAGAAGTAAAATAGTTATAATTTTTTTTTATATTTGTCTTAGAAAAAAATGAAATGTAAACTTTGCAAAGCTACAACGTGGTAGTTCGAGGAATCCCATCAATATTTGATTTTTGAGAAGTATGTTCATTGATAAGGTTGGCTTCTTTCATAATGTCTCTAATATGTACCTTTCAATTGCAAAAACCAATATCATGGTGCTACTAATAGGTAAATGGAAGCAAAAATGGCATTTGAGAAGTATGTTCATTGATAAGGTTGGCTTCTTTCATAATGTCTCTAATATGTACCTTTCAACTGCAAAAACCAATATCATGGTGCTACTAATAGGTAAATGGAAGCAAAAATGGCACTCATGTGGATTTGGATTTAAACTGTGGAAAAGTTTATAAACATAATAGAGACATTTAAACTCTACATAATAGTAAGGAATCTTTTTGGATTTAAACTGTGGAAAAGTTTATAAACATAATAGAGACTAGTTGTTTATGTGCACATAATAGAGACTAGTTGTTTATGTGCAGTATCAGCCTCCAATCAAATTTATTTATGATAAACAACTCTACATAATAGTAAGGAATCTTTAAAGTTCCTGAAATATGAATATGAAAATATTAAGAAATTTATTTATAATAACATAATCAAAATTGTTAATAATACTTCAACAAATATAAAATTAGTAATGTAAATTTAAATAAAATATTTGATCTAATTTTTTATTTCAAATAAAATATTTTATATAAATTTTATATAGAGAATAAATTAAATTCATTTGCACTTGATATTGTATGTATATGTATGGAAATGAATCAATAAAACATATTGTGATCATACAAATATTTAGTTAACCATAATACAAATATTTAGTTAAATATTTATTATAAAAATAAGAATAAAATAGAAGATAGAGAACTTAATGTTTGGTGAAACATTTCAAGCCATCAACATCAGTTTTAAATTTATTTATTTGTAAAATAAAGAACTTAATATTTGGTGAAACATTCCAAACCATCAACATCAATTTTGAATTTATTTATTTGTAAAATAAATAACTTAATGTTTAAACACAGTTTTGAATTTATTTATTTGTAAAATAAAGGACTTAATATTTGAACACAGTAAAGTTAAATTCAATACAATAATATTATTCAGAAGTTAAAATTTTTCCTTCACTCATAACAAAATGCTTTTGAACCACAACAAATTTTTTTTAATATCAATGAATATCAAGTTCAAACACAATTATGAAAGTACATATTTGTATTTTAACTCTCATACCACATACATACAATGATATTTACCATTTTGTAACTTCCAGATTTTTACAATTATGAAAGTAAATAATATTTACCATTATATAACTGTCAAATTTTCTTGAAAACTCCACATATCACACAATAAGCATGAATATTACATAGTTTCAACATACTACCTCTATTCTCATTGCAAAGTTTCCTCATACTACCTCTATTGTCATTGCAATGAAAAATTATTAAAAATTATTTATTTATATATTTTTGGTTTTGAATAACTTTTATTAACAAAATTGTGTATTATATTTTTTTAATATAATAAAATATTGATCGTTCTTTTATTATATATGCCACCCAAGACTTCTACGACGTAGCCTCGTAGATGGCTGCAATCTTCCCATTTCCATTGCTGCCCAGGTTCCTATGGAAATCCCTAGGTGTTCAGATCCATTAATATCTCTGGATTATTTAAGAATGTGTGTCCCCGAGCTTGCAGTTATGCCTATGACGATCCGAACAACTTGGTCAGATGCTTTGGGGCTGACTATCTCATCACCTTCTGCCCTCATTGACAGCCGCTGCAAAAGCTTTTCCTTTTTGAACATTTAAGAGCAGCGATTTGGGTATTTAAAGCAATGGCGGCTTAACAAACTGTAGTTATAATTTGTGATCACTGTACATTTTTGGGCATTTAGACAGTTATTAAATTAAATACATTTACAGATAGTTATTAAATTAAATATATTTCTAGTGCCCAATCTTGTAATTTTTATTCAATTCAAAAAATAAAAACATTTTACTTTTTATTCTGCATCGGAAATGCAAGAAAACATTTATTGAAAGGATAAATTTCACCCTGTCAGACTTTATTTCTGGTAATATTCGCTTAAATCCGAACATATTATTCAAAAATTAAATTCTATTCATCCGTCATAACAAAATGTTTTTGAACCACAACAATTTTTTTTAATTTCAATAAATATCGAGTCCAAACAGAATGTAAGTATTTGTATTTTAACTCCTATACCACACACCATGATATTTACCATTATATAACTTCCCGATTTTATTGAAATTGGTACTGAGACCTTAGATCTTCCCAGCGATAATATGAATGAAATACCGTTTGCAACAGCACAAAACTACATAAAAACTGTGGATGGTAAGGGAAGGAATTGGGGTGGCGAAAATGGGCTAGAAAATTCTGTAAATGTAAGGTAGCAGTCAGTCCATTAATATTAGTTGGATCTGTATAACATATGGCTAATGATTGAACACATTTGCTTGTTCCATCGATGGTGGAGCGGATGGATTTGTAGTTGGGCGTTTTGTAAATGAGGAGCCATGATATGGCTTCCCACACAAAGGTAGATGCAAGGTAGATGCTATGGATATTGGCACGATTATAAAGTTGTTTATGGAATTATAAACTCAACAATATGGCTTTCAGATACAAGAAAAAATTATTCATAAAAGTTAGAAGTTAAATAAATAAATTACATTGAAATATTGATGTTTACCTTGCCATAGAATGTTGAAATATTGATTCTTACCCTGCCCAGAGAATGTTGAATAGAGCTCCACCTATGCCAGCGCCTACTACAGAACCTTCTTGCTCAAGTTTGAATTAAAAAACTGCTCCAGCTATGCCAGCGCCTACTACAGAACCTTCTTGCTCAAGTTTGAATTAAAAAACTGGTATGACATCACCCTTACTGCACGAACTTCGTGATACCTTAAGGCATTGATGGAGGGACTCTACTGTATTCCATAACGAAGAAAGGGTATGATTCTCAAGTTAGTAAGGCAACTAGAAAGCTCTCACTGGAAGCAACCAGAAAGCTCTCACCGGAATCGACTGGTTATTCTCCACTATAAATGATGTCAGCTCGTTTATAAACATAATTGCCTTGATGAGCGAGTCAGGAAGAACTAATTATACCAACAAGACCAAAGAAAAGGCAGGATTCTCATGAGAGAAAGAAAGGTAGTGAAAGAAGAAACGCTGCTCATAAATGATAGTAGTCCGGTATTCAATACAGAAATCCCTGACCAACCAATAAGACATTTAAGCGAATTCATAGCCGAAGGTAGCGAGTAGTTTGAATTACAAATCGGTTGAACCGTTCCAACTACAAACCGTTCCAACTACTTTCATTGATCGAACTCAATCGAACCACTGCAAATTCTCCAATCGTCTAACATAAAATCTAATGGCAAATAATGTTAACACGTAAACTATAGAAAAGTTGTTTTCATATAAGACGCCTTACGGCGTAACTATGTGAAAGATATGGAAATTTTAAAATAAGATACGGTGACTTTGTTTATTGACACTAGAATTTCTTTACAATTTTTTTAAGTGAGAAATAAGCATATTTATACGGATTAATGCACATATCAACTTTTTAGAGACTATTGGATATGTAAGTGGTTCATGCTTTTTGATAAACATTTTTATAAGCCATATTTTTTTTAGGTCATTATGCCAATTATCTTGAGAGTGAGTTGTGAGTCCGTACAAAACGGAAAAAAATGTCAAGCATGAAATATTGAGAGGGCCTCACCCTCTTAGGTAGGGGTTTAACTTTCTTGCTTAATATTCTATCATTTTAGATAACATTCATTAGCACCAAAAATTAATTTCTAATGAAAAAAATAGTCAATTTGTCTTTAATTCATGTGATAGTCATTTTCATTATCAAATTATTAAATGAAATTGTTTTTCTATACTTTATTGATCACAACTACACATAAAAATGACTTACATAATATTATGGATGACTATTTTTTTTTAATTTAATTTATTGTATCAGTCTTTTCTCCACAGAATAATTTTTTGTATGGAGTTTCTATGGTTCAATAGTATTTCTAAAAAAAATATAAAAATAGAAAATATTAAAATTAATGATAATGATTAACATCTATAAATACTATAATTTATGTATAGAACTTAGCTGAGAAAATTATTTAATTTTATTTTCAAATTTTACGTTTATATTTGAAAAACACTTTAAGAATTTATTTGTTGTTGTTTATTTCTCTTTCTACATCCTAGTATGAGAAAAATATTTAATTCCTTCCATACCCAATCTTGAGTTATGTCACATTTAAAATTAAAATAAAATACTCTCTAAATACAAAACAATGTCTAATATTAAAAAAAAACAAAAGTGAATGTACATGTTTGGTATAGATATGTGGGCCATACTAAAACCAATTATAAAAAAATCAATAATCACTATGTGAAAACTCGATTAGTTTTTGAGTATAAAAGAGATATGATAAAAATATTTCATTTTCAAGCTTAACCTTCAATAAAATATTTCGATATCAATATAAAACAAATGTTGTAGGACATCCCATAAAAATATATCATTTTGATGCTTAACTTTAAATAAAAAATTTGGATATCAATATAAAACAAATGTTGTCTGCACATTTACATTTTTGCTCCTACATGTTAAAGTGTTAAAGAATGCATAAATAATGACGAGAAATAAATATTATTAAGTGTATTGATTTAGATCTTGTTTGTATCCATTTTTTTTATGTAAATACTTGCTTAAATTATGGAGATAAATACTGAAAATATGGAAAAAACAATTGAGTTGATTATTCACATGGCATTGTATTGTGCAAAGATTGCAACAAAATGTTCATGTTATGGTCCAATCAAATGTTTGAAAATATATTTTTTTAATAATATTGAGAAATACATATTGGTTTTTCATTGTAAAACATTATAACTTGCATTAACCAATACTAAATTAATAATAAGAAGAAAAAAAAATTATATTTCCTTTGAAAAGATTTGCATGGATTAATAATAACACAAATATAACCATTTTACCAAAGAAAACATAAATTACAAATTTACAATTTTACAAATGAAGTTAAATTTGTGGGTTTTTATTTTCTTTACTTGGTAAAATGAGTTTACTCCTACATCATAAAACATATCTAAAATGCTTTTGCCCTTGTAGGTATGTACCGAGTAAATTTGATTCAGTAAAAGTATCATATGATCATAATCTGAACCTTTAATCTTCAACCATAGATGAGAACCATCATCTATCACCGTTCTTGGAACACAAAAATAGGTTGAATGACCTAAATTCAAGTATATTTAATAAAAAAGAAAGATTTATCCACCATTATATTAAAATGCATGTTTCTACCTCCCATACTATAATTTGAGCCAGAAGACCATGTGCTCTATAGCTCTAAATTCCTGCACATTAATTAATGTATAATGATATTGATATTCATGAAAAGGTTAAAAATTATAATAATTTGACAATGAAAATAATAAAACTTTATTTTTCATTTGTGTATACATTCTCACTCTATAACTAAAAATAATGAGATAAAGTCACACTTTCATACAACTAATCTTTAGGAAATAATTATGACACAACCAATGAGATTCATGGCACAATGTGTTAAACCATATATGCATATATATAGAAAAAAGTGTAAGAATTTTAATAGTAACTAACAAGCATTACATGAAATTTTAAAATTGAATGGGAAAAGTCATTTCAATATTAGGAGAGAACTGCACTATGTTACAAAAGTATTATATAAATTAATAAAAACTTTAGAAAAACCCAGAAAACCACCAATTTATAGTATTTCTATAGTTTTAAATGTGAATCCTACTTTAAAACTTAATGAAAATCATGAATCACTTTGGCAATTATTCACGAGCATCCTTTGTGAAGCTATTGCCCTAAATGTTATGAATGGTGCTCACTCAGTGTGATAGATATCTCTATCCAAGACTTATTTCAGTACTTAAGGAGAACTATAATTTCTGTCACCGAGACCAAAGGCATGGAAATACATAAATTTTACTTCTACTTAACATAAGAACATGAAAAGTTTGACACAAATAATAACATTACAAAAAAAATCTGCAAATAATAACGATAGAGTGGTTCGAAATTGAAACCCCATATAAGACTTCAAGAATATCCATGGTATGATTTACATGTATATTATCGCCTTCTCCTCCTAGGACTCATTTTGTAGGTTCCTTGAGCTTTTGAGAAGCTTGAGCTCCAAAAGGTCCCTAGGTTTCAAAAAATTGAAGAAATATGATTGATATACTAACAACGATGGATTCATGACTGTTATTATTTCTGAAAAAATAATAATCAAAGGCTTTGATTAAAGGCGGGCATAGGTTAAACAAATATCTAGACTCATTACCGAAGATTTTTTGATAGACTAGGGTAATTTTTAAGCCACTAGAAGCATCGCAATAAACATCTCAACAAAGAAAATAAGGTGAATGGGGATGCATATATTTTCACCAATTTGATAATCAAGATTAAATTTAATATTACAAAATAGCATCATATGTATGGATTTGAGTTCATATTACAATTACAAAGAATCTGTTAGAAAGAACGACTACAGGTGATTGTGTAGTAATGAGGGTAATGATATATGTACATGGTAGTTGCACAAACCCTAGAAAAAACTAACACTTTCCACCAGAAGTAGTCTGAGAATGTTCTAAACAAAGAATAGAAGGTGAACCAAGATGTTAGGGAATTGGTAAATTCGATAGGTGAACCAAGGGATACTCAATATTTATTACCTAGGGTCGAATCGATGGGTTCAAAAACCTAATCCCAACCCTAGATGCCTTTGAAGATGTTAGGGAATTGGTAAATTTGATAACTGATGTGAATGATTAAATTGAATGTTACGAAAATGAATAAGGTGTATGGATGTGAGTCCACATGAAGATTGCATAGAACATGAAAAAAAGAAAAATTGTGTCTGATTTTGCAGTAATGGGAGTAACGATACATTTACATAGAAGTTGCATAGAACTTCGTGAAAAATGACAGTTAAAAAAAACCTGGCCAAATGAATTAATATTCATTATGTTGTAGTGCATGTGTCATTGTATGCTGTAGAATTCCAACCTCTCACAGTTATGACAAAGTTTATGGGTGAGACTAAGTTATCCCTCATTTTTTTTTTCTAATGAGGTGTTTACAAATAATTATTTTTTAATTATAATAAAAAATATGTTATTTATTTCTAAATTTTAACATTAGTTTTGTAACATGCACACCAGTACAACATAAAAAAAAATTACTTTTACATCATATTCCTAACTTATGAACACACGTATATTTTTTTTGGCTACAATTATTATATGTGTTACCACCTTGACTACTTAAAACCCATCATTCATTTTACACATGCAAAACCATTCATGTAGCGTACTATGGACTAACTAATATCCATTTTTCATATTACATAGAATGTTAATTTTGTTTTGTGATGCAATGGTTTTGTCGGCAATTATATAGTGATTGGAAATCATACCATGGTTATTAAACTTCAAAGGGACATGACAGAATCATGACATTGACTTTTATGATTTTTCCTCGGCTGTATATATTTATCATATGTTATTCATTAAACTGGAGATTTATGAATTGTACCATTCACATGGGATTTCAGGTCAAATCTGGACACTTGTGTCACTATCCACCATTGGATCTCAGGGTTCATGATCTATGGTCATAACCCCCCCAAACCGGTTTAGGGTAATGACCCTGCCAACCCTAACTAAACTTGTCATTCTTCTTTGTCTCTAGCAACATTGCGCCTTTGCAACCATGCTGCCTCCATACCTGTTTGACCAGTGTTTGATTTCACTAGCTTTGGCCACCATAGCAACTCTAAAGGTAAGCAGGGCCTCTGCAACAGACTCGGGAGTTTACGTTTTTATGGTTTAACAGGTTATTTTTTTACCATGTTTATGAAAATCTCCAGTTTTCTAACTATTTGGCAGATGGTTGCAGGTTGCAGGGCTCGACCCCACAACTAAGGTATCCCATGTTACTTGTGGTCAGTTCTCGTGCTTCCATCGTCGTCTTCATCAATATCTTCCCATACCCTCAGTCAGTAAGCCCTCGAGTTCAACCCTTAAGCTCGCTACTCGTTATTTGTCGGATATAGCTTGGTAAAATTATGGGTCTCACTCCTGCTATTTCCTTCGGCAAAAATACGAAATTACCTTGCGAATTCATTTCTTGACTAGGTAAGTTATATATAAGGTTTTTTCTATTACTTGCATATTTCCGCTTTAACAGTTAGAGTATATATGGGTTTCTCACTCAACATTTTCTATCAATGGCGCAGGTAAATTACTCCCTCAATGATGAGGGTTTTCTTGCAATTTTGAATTACAAGGGTGTGCTTCATTTTTCGTTTACCATTCTACCATCACTTTACAAGTACCGGGTTCTCCGTCTATTACTTAAAATCCTCGGCATAAGCCCTCCAGATTTGGCTTTGTGGTGCTCTGCAATGTTTTATAATTTGTATAATTTAATTTGAAGACAATGGAATGCCGCATGTTTGATTTTCCTTATGTGTTCGAGGGTTCTTCCCATGCAATATTGACTGTGTGCAGTTTTCTTGAATCTCTTCTGTAAACTTTAAGGGTTTAACTCGTGGTTAATTGTGGAGTACTTGGCTTCACCTGAGAGGGTAGATTCCTTTGTAATAGTGTCAATTAATGTTTTAATATTTTCCATAATTAATGGCTCAACTCTCGATTTCTTGTTGAGACATATCTTATCTCTTATTTAAGTTTTTCCCCATGCCTCGGGAAGTATTTTTGTAAAAAAAACATTCTTGTTTTGTTAAGATATATGTATATTGTTATTTTCTATATTTCGTTGGTCTATACTCATTAATTATCATATTAGCTTGATGATCTCGTTACCTTTCTTGTTAGCGTAGACTTAGTTATTTTCTCTATAATAATAATAATGCAGAGAGAAATTTTCACATGTAGCTATTATTATTTATACTGACTACTACACATTTGAGTTTCACTGTGCACGCTTTCTTCAAAGTCTAAATATATATTCTTCTCATTCATACAGATATTTTCCTTCTATTTCCTTACTATTTTTCTTTCAAGTACTTTGGTCAATTGAAGATGTCCGAACCATCTGGGTTTTTGGATTTTTTATACAACTCAGATGTCTGTGTATATCATAGTTACGGAAAAAGCGACCAGTTCTGGGGTCTAGGGTTTTGGCCTTGGACCCTGAACTAAAAAAATCTTCCAATTCATATTTTTAGTTGTATATTTATGTATTTATTTACTCTGGTACTATTGTTACAGTTTACACTGTATTTTTTCTTTGAAATTCAGACTATAACTTCAATATATATATAATTTTGTTACACATCCTACATACATTTATTAGTCCCATAGTGAAGTCTGGGATATTATACAAGAAATATAGATATAATTTTCCCTCAACATGCACTGCATAAAATTCTTCATTTCCATAATGTCAAGAAAACATTCCTACACTAAAACAATTTGGTCTAAAAACATTCCTATGTTAAATAAGTCTTTCTAACATATCTGCATTAAATGATTCTATATAAAAATTTCTTCATTAAACAAATATGTATACTTATCTCACTTCAAACTTTGCTGATGATGTTCTCCCTACCATGAGAGAGGAGATTATGTCCTCATCTCCCCCCATGCTCCACGCCTCAGATGAGTAGGTTGACAGAAATTTCGAAAGATACCTCGGGACCCCAACTCCAGTACTTTTCTTTTCCAGGATTCAGGAATACTGAGTGTTTCCACTAGTCACCACCAGCTCAAGAAATCATCACTCTCTTCCTTTATCTCCTTAGTCAAATAACATAACCCCTTTTCCTCACTTGGATATTCTTTTATCCCCATAGGAAAGGTAATTGTCTTAACTATTTTCTGTTCAACCACTTCTCAGTTCTTGGAATACTTTTATCATCAGTATTTTAACTTTTTATGGAACCACTATTCCAAAATTAAATTTTATTTCAACAAAACATAATAATTTTATGTTCATCATGTAATCCTTTTCTCAAAATAAATAAATGTTTTAGTCTTTTTAAAATAAATAACATAACAACTAGTTAGCACTTAAGCCAACTCTCACAAGTTTTTTCATAAGTCAACTCTAAATTAATAGCAGTCAAATTGAAAAATGATTGCTAGATTTTGTTTTGCGCATGGAATAACAAGTTTAACATTAGGTTTTTCATAAGTCAAATCTAAACTAATAGTAATCAAACTGCAAATTGTTTTCTAGAGCCTTGTCTCAATAGGGACTAAAATGTTCTATAGGGTAGCTTAGCGCTTGCCACTCAAGTTAGAAATTATGTTATGAGAAAATTTACATAAAACAAATAAAAAACATTGGTCAATGTTAGCTAAATTAAAAGTGGTTAATAGAAAAAAGGAATATTATATTCATGCTTTAAGAGGAACCAATGAATTGCGATGTGAAGTGGATAAATAAATTTCTTTCTCAGACACATGGAATTGCATAAGTTTTGGTGGGTAGTAACCACTAATAATATACACATTCATAGTTTAAATTCTACTGAACTGCTAATTGAAACAAAAATAATGGTGAGAAGTAACTCCTCGTAAATATTTTATTTATATCTTATTCCTATATGTTATTTATGAAAGAACTTGATTAAATTTATGGCTAGAAGTAACTATGGTAAATATGTTATTTAATTTTTTCAAATATTAAGAATAAAAAAATAAATTCACAAATGTCTAAAAAAAATGCATGTAACAGCTGAATTTGGCATGAGCTAGTAACCTGACATTTTAGTTATTATTTCTTTTTAAAAAGAAAACTAAGACAATTATCATTTATGGAAAAATTTATTTACTTTTTTTATTTGGAAATAAAATTGGTTATATAAAGTGGTTCCATAAAAAGTAAAAAGGCTTAAGGTAAAAGTATTCTAAGAACTGAAAAGGTGCTTAGGGAGTTTGAACAATTACATGCTCCTCTGAGCATAAGAGACTGGTCCCAGTGATGAATAGGGGTTTTGTTCAGAGACTGAGGAGGAGAGTGGAAAAAGTTCCTGAGCTGGTAGAGACCAGTGGAAACCTCTCAGAATTCCTAAAATTTTCTAATACTGACTGGACTTGGGGTCCTGAGGTCACAACAGAAAATCTACTGACAACCTGAACCTTTCAGTAGTGGAGCACGGGGGAAAGAGCAGTACATAATTGCCTCTTTTGAATGTTTGGAGGACAACAACAACGAACTGTAGATTCAGATAAGTTTCTAAGTATTCTGTAAACTTAAAATAGGAAATGATTCTTTTAGTATTTATGTTCACAGATATTGTGCCTTGTTAGAAGAAAGGAAAATAAATTACTTGTTATAAAAGCATAAGTTGGTTGAGATTGATTTTTTTGTTCCTATACAATAAATTTCAAGTTAACTACAGTTTTGGAAAGTATCTATGTAATAAATTAATGTGCTTGTTTTTCTTGTACTTGTCTACTGTGAAAGCAGAGGAAAATCCTATAATAAAGAGAATAGTATTTAGCTATACTATTCTAGAACATTAGGTTTCTTTATTACTTAAGGCAAGGGCATAGTAAAGATGATAAAGGAAATATGGAAGTACTGTAAAGTATGAGTATCATGACATATAATCATGTAATGGAAACATCAGAACATTACAGAAATAAACATTTCACATTGAACATAATTTGTTCAAACTAAAAGGCTGAAATAGCAAGTGAATTGAAATATTTAGTTATTGACCAAAAAATTTATAACAGTAAAATTCATAACAAGATAGTGGTACTGTAACCTAATAAAGGTGGAGAACACTGTCGGTTTCGGTCTTGAGGAGGAATCCCAAGTCTAAAACATGTAGTGTCCTTGGCTACTGCTATACACGGACAAAACCTAGGGTGGTCCAGTCACCGAAAAAGAAATTGTACATAACACTTGCTATAGAACTATATACTGCCATGAATATAAAAAAAATGGTACAAAAAAACCCTTTAACCACGACTGAATAGGGTACAATAATAATGTAATATGTAAAGAGAAATAAACTCTGTTTAAATGGAAACAAAATGCTAAACTGTGTTAAAGTATGCAAACTGGCCCGAGGCTCGGGATATGTAACCATTAGGACGAAAAAAAATAAACCAAAAATTACAACTATAAGAAGAAGATAGAGCTATCATATCAAATATGTATATAGGCATATCCAGAAAACCTGAGAATGCATATAAGAACTAACATTGTATGCTTTCATCTGATATGCTTATAAATAATTCATAAAAAACATGGTTGAACATCATTATTTTTCATAGACTCTTCCGAAATATACAAACAGAGGGAAAACAAACCTTTCTTTCCAAATTAAAAAAAAAATGAAGCTGAATTCCAGAACTTAGGTCTAATGGATATGGAGCGAAATCATAATACAATGCTTATATTACCTGTAGAAGTTGAACCTGCCATTGTTTCCCAGATTTTTGAGCTTAAAGAAGATCATAAAAACCGATATTAGAGTGAGGAGGCCGTCTCATAAATAAATTGCGAAGGAAACAAAAATGGCAAGCGGATTCATAAATAAATGGGCACTTTGATTACTAGATAGGGAGAATTCCGCATAGAACAACCTCTCAAGAAAAATGGAATCTCCACTGAACTTATGTATCATCAAGGTCATCGAGATGATGGCTTGCAAAAATCTATTTCAGATTTTCCCAACTAAAACTAGAGCTGGGTCTAAATGAATGAGAAAATGCAGAGAGCAGTTCGGCACCGAGAAAATGAGAACCTATGAAGATAAAAGGGGTTTTACCAAAAGTAGGACTCCCACCAAATTGACTCTGTCATAGATTTCAAAAGATAGGACGATGCGTGGAGGGACAGTTGGTCCTAGGAATTCGAGTCCAATTCAAAATGAAATTCCACAGCTGGAGCCTCATTAAAGGCACAGTACTTGACAGCGTCCATTTAGTTCAAAAAATTTCGAGGTAATTAATGAAAATCGATAAGAGTGCAACCAAAGCATAATGGTAAAGGGTTTTAATTGTAACGCAAATATACTAGCTGCTAATATTAGGTTGTATGTGTTGTTTACTATTCAAAATCACTCAATATTCTACCTTTGCTAATGAATATGGGTTTAGAATAATCCTTTAGAATTTCAACCTTTTCTAATAAGCTAAGGTCACAATTATGATGCTGTGTAATTTTTTATTTATTTTTGTATGTTACAAGTGGCATCAGAGCAGCGTTCGCACGTTGGGACCCTATGGTTCAACTAACGATTTAAGTTGTGTGTATACTGATGCACATAAAAGAAGCATAACATGAGGCATTATGAGAAGGGGGTCAATGCAACAACC
The DNA here is from genome assembly GCA_034641835.2 of Pinus albicaulis. Taxonomy (NCBI): domain Eukaryota; kingdom Viridiplantae; phylum Streptophyta; class Pinopsida; order Pinales; family Pinaceae; genus Pinus; species Pinus albicaulis. Next base: position 928,180,532 of record CM076583.1, read on the forward strand.
ACCCCAGAACACCAAGGAACCCCAACCATGACTAGAAATGAATCCTGAGATGTGGATTCAACTAAGTGTGGATCAATACCAGCAAATGATTAGGCTACTATTGAATATAGTGCAGAAGCTACAAGAAGAAATGGTGCAGGTTCAGTGTGATAATGAACGCTTAATGCAAGAGCAAGAAAATATGCTCAAGATGCTTTCCGACAAGAAGAATCAGGGAATGGAATAGCCTAGTGCTGATAGAGACATGTAGGAAGGTAACGAGCTACAAACAAGGGACCACACCACTGACAGGGTGGAAAGAATCCCTTCACAGTGAAGCAACAAAAACAAAAATTATAATAAAGCAGAGTCTAGAAATGTGTTGGATTGGCAAGAGGTGAAGAAGCAAAAAGTGGAGCTTCAGGGTGAGTTTCGGAAAATAAAACCACCTACATTTGATGGAGAATATGAGGGAGTGGCAGAGACTTGGTTTGTAAATATGAATAAATATTTTCAAGTGTACAAGTACAGCAGTAGCCTAAAATCCAGATTGGACATATATTAGTTAAGAGAAAAGGAAACTTTGTTGTGAGAGGAGGTAAATAATGTTCGTAGTATTGAAGACCAAGATGTTACCTGGGAATCGTTCCAACAATAATTTAAAGATAAGTAGTTAACATAACGTTTTTATGACGAGAAACCTAAATAATTCCATGACTTGACGCTGGTCCATATGACCATGGATGACTATATTACCAAGTTCACCTCCCTGCTAATATATGTTCCATACCCCAGAGATGAAAAGGCTAAGGTACAAATATTTCTGAGCAATCTTCCAACTCATATGAAGGACCGACTCGAGTTCGTGAATCCTAGAACCATGGACAAAGCCATTCGTAAGGCACGAATTTCCTACTAGTAGTCCAAGGAAAAAGGGGAAGTGGGAAAAAGTTGGCAGCCAAGAAAAGGACAGAAAAATAGCTTAGACTTGAAGGGTGCCAAAAGTAATAATTTTAAGAATTCTGCGTGAAGTTCTGTAAGCAAGATATTTGGAAAAAATCATCAAAGAACCCAATGGACAGTGGAAGAAAGGCCTACAGAGGCTTCTAGCAAGCCAGAACAAGGACAAGTGTCCACGCCACTTCTGCATTGTTGGGGGTGTAGTGAGGCACACTATTATAAAAATTTCCCACAACGAGTGAGAATTGATACAGTGGAAAATTTGCAGGAGGCTTCTACAGTAGGTGATGTGGATTGAAACATACCTCATATCAATGTAGCGTTGGAGGATCGAGAGGTAGATTATCAACCAAAAATGATAGAGGTGGAAGGTAAGTTACTGTCTCAATCTGTTTCTATTTTGGTAGACCAAGGTGCAAGTCTAAGTTATATTAATCCCAAAATAGTGGAAGTATGTAAATTAAAAGGGTAGAAATTCAAAAATCCTTGGCTGGTACATCTAGCCACCGAAGCAAAAAGAAAATTAACTGCCAAAGTTCCAAACTGCACATTGGAAATTTCAAACCAACAGTTAAACATGGACTTGAACATATTTCCATTGGGGTCCTATGATGTTTTTCTGGGAATGGATTGGCCAGAAAAATATTGGACCTTGGTGGACTATAAAGAAAAGATTATTTATTCCAAAATGCAAGATGGTACACGCAAAGAGATTCAGGGAATCAAGAAATCACTACAGGTACGTCCTATTACAGCATCCCAAATGATTGTGTGTATGAGGAAGGGATTTCAGATTTATGCTATCCAGGTGGGACATGCCAATTCCAAGGAGAAATCTCCTATGATGGAAAACATGCCAGTGGTACAAGATTTCATGGATGTATTTCCAGAAAATATGCCCGGATTATTGCCAAGAAGAGATATTGATTTTACTATTGAATTAATGATAGGAGCATCACCTTTGTCAAGGGATCCTTATAGAATGAGTGTTCCAGAGTTAAATAAATAAAAAATGCAGTTACAAGAACTGCTAGACAAAGGATACATTCGTCCAATTGTGTCTTTTTGGGGAGCACCAGTGTTGTTCATTAAGAAGAAGGAAAGAACCATGCAAATGTGCATGACCTATAGATAGTTCAACAAGTTAACAGTAAAAAATAAATATCCTTTACCAAGTATTGATGATTTGTTCGATCAGGTCAAGGGGGCCACAATATTATCAAAAATAGATTTAAGATATAGATATAACAAGATCCGAATCAAGGATGAAGACATTTACAAGACTGCTTTCTGTACTAGGTATGGACATTATGAGTTTGTGGTGTTACACTTTGGGTTAAAAAATGCACCAGTGACATTTATGAGGTTAATGCATAGTATATTCCATGTTTTCCTGGATAAATTTGTACTCATATTCATTGATGATATTTTAATTTATTCAAAGAACCAGGAAGAACATAGAGAACATCTAAGAATTGTGATGGAAATGTTAAGAAACCACCAGTTGTACGCTAAGTTCAACAAATGTGATTTCTTCAAAACAGAAATCTAGTACTTAGCAGAAGGGATTGTTGTTTACCTAGATAAAATCAAGACAATCATGGAATGGAAGATACCCTAGAATGTGGCAGATATTTGATCCTTTATGGCATTGGCTGGGTACGATCAAAGATTTATTGAAGGATTTTCCAGAATTTATTTTCTAATTACCTCCTTGTAGCTAAAAGAAAAAGTTTTTAAGTGGACTGTTGAGTGCGAGAACAGTTTTGAGAGGTTGAAGGAGCTATTGACTACTACATTAGTGTTGAGGGTAGCTGACCCCAACAAATAATTTGAAGTTTGTATAGACGCTTGTAAAGAGGGAGTTGGGGCAATTTTATCTCAAGAAGGAAAAGTAGTGGCTTGTGAGTCATGAAAGTTTAAGGAGCATGAACAAAGATATTCATCCTATGATCTAGAGTTAACAGGAGTAGTACATGCACTCTAGGTATGGAGACACTACTTGCTGGGTAAGAAGTTTGTACTAAAGATGGATCACTGCAGCCTGACTATTTATTCCAAACATGTTGATTTAAACTCCCGACACGTAAGATGGAATTCCTTCCTAAGTGAGTTTGACATGGACATCAAGCACGTGAAGGGTAAGGAAAATTGAGTGTTGGATGCCTTAAGTAGGAAACTACAGTGTGTCTATGAGATTTACTATAATCAGCTTGAATGAAAATTCTTGGATCAAGTGAAAGAGGAAGCAGAGAAGGATCCTATGGAAGAAAATGGAAGAAGCTAGAAAGCAAGGAAACACTTCTGAATATGGAATTAATAAAGAACAAATGCTAACCTTTAGAGGAAAATTGTATGTAGCAAATCGTGTGGACCTAAAGGAGCTAATCCTGAATGAATATCATCGAAGTAATTAAGCAGGACACCCAGGATACGAGAAAATGTTAACTGTTATTAGAAAAATATATTTTTGGCCTGGTATGCGTAGAAACATTTTTGAATATTTAAAAAAATGTTTGGAGTGTCAACAGGTCAAGGTGGAGCATCGACATCCTACAGGATTGTTGCATCTCATACTAGTACCTGAATGGAAGTGGGAGGTCATATCCCTAGACTTCATTACGGGTTTACCATGCTCAAAGAGGCACAATGACTCCATCATGGTGGTAATCGAAAGATTGAGTAAATATGCACATTTTATACCTATACAGTCTACTTACAAGACTGTACAGATAGCAGATATTTTTATGAGAGAAATATTCAGACTACACGGAATTCCGAAGACTGTTATTTCAAGCAGAGATGTGAAGTTTACTTCAACATTTTGGAAAACATTTTTTACAAGTCTTGGGACCCAAATAAATTTTAGCACTGCTTACCATCCCCATACGAATGGTCATATAGAACAGGTAAACCAAGTTTTGGAAGACATTTTGTGCATGTACGTGATGCAGTAGCCAACAAAATCGAAAGACTATTTGCACCTGGCTGAATTTTCTTATAACAATAGTTACCAGGAATATCTTAAGATGAGTCCTTTCGAAGCTCTATATGGGCAGAAATTCCGCACTCCCCTTAATTGGATCAACCCCGAAACTAAGTTAATGCTTGGGCCAAAAGTGTTGGCTGAAATGGAATCGGAGGTAAAGAAGATCAGGCAAAACTTGAAAGCTGCACAAGATCAATAGAAGATATACAGATAAAAATTGGACTTACCGATAATTTGAAGTGGGTGATCATGTGTATGTGAGGATCAAACCCAAGAAGAGTACCTTGAGGTGGGCCTCTTATACCAGGTTAGCCCCCAGGTTCTGTGGACCCTTCCAAATTTTGTCCAGGTACACAATGTGTTTCATGTGTCCCTATTAAAGAGATATGTTCATGATCCGAAGCAAGTAATTCATTGGAAAAATATTCAAGTAGGGTAGAATTAGAAAATTCTCACTTGAAGCATGAATTCTTTATGAAAATTTGATAAGAAACTTTGTTGTTTGCAAGTAGATTCGGACGACAAGTTTTTGTTCACGCCTCAACGCATACTCTATAGGAGAGAAATTATGCTCTGGAAGCGAGTCATCACCCAGGTTAAACTACAGTGGAAGCACTTCATCCCAGATGAGGCTACTTGGGAGGATGGAGGATTTGTGCATGAGGCTTACCCAGAGCTATTTTCCGAGCTAGAGTGAAACACTGAGGATGGTGTTACTTTCAGGGGGAGAAGTTGTAACAACTGAATTTGGCATTAACTAGTAACCTGGAATTTTAGTTATTATTTCTTTTTAAAAAGAAAAGTAAGACAATTATCATTTCTGGGAATTTTTTTTTTTTTTTTTTTTGGAAATAAAATTGTTTATGGAAAGTGGTTCCATAAAAAGTAAAAAGGTTGATGGTAAAATTATTCCAAGAACTGAAAAGGTGGTTGGATAGTTTGAACAGTTACCTGTTCCTCTAAGGATAAGAGACTGGTCTTAGTGAGGAATATGGGTTTTGTTCAGAGACTGAGGAGGAGAGTGGAAAATTTTCCTGAGCTGGTAGAGACCAGTAAAAACCTCTCAGAATTCCTGATATTTTCTGGTACTAACTCGACTTGGGATCCTGAGGTCACAACAGAAAATTTTCTGACAACTTGAACCTTTCAGTGGTGGAGCATGGTGGAAAAAGGACGTAATTTCCTCTCTTCAAGGTTGGGAGGACATCAACAGCAAACTGTAGATTCAGATATATTTTTGAGTATTTTCTAAACTTAATATAGGAACTGATTCTTTTAGTATTTATGTTCACAGATACTATGCCTCGTTAGAAGCAAGGACAACAAATTACTTGTTATAAAAGCATAAGTGGGTTGAGATTGAGTTTTGTGTTCCTATACAATAAATTTCAAGTTAACTACAGTTATGGAAAGTATCTGTGTAATAAATTAATGTGTTTTTTTTTTCCTGTATTTGTCTGTTGTGAAAGCAGAGGAAAATCTGATAATAAAGAGAATAGTATTTAGCTATACTATTCCATAACAGTAGGTTTCTTTGTTACTTAAGTTAAGGCAAGGTCATAGTAAAAATTATAAAGGAAAGATGGAAGTATTGTAACATATGAGTATCATGATATATAATCATGTAATGGAAACATCGAAATATTACAGAAATAAAAATTTCACATTGAACATAATTTGTTCAAAATGAAAGGCTGAAATAGCAAGCGAATGGAAATATTTAGTTATTGACCAAAAACGTTATAACAGTAAAACTCATAACAATATAGTGGTATTGTAACCTAATAAAGGAGGAGAAAACTGTCGATTTTGGTATTGAGGAGGAATCCCAAGTCCATAACATGTCGTGTCTCTAGCTACTTCTATACACAGACAAAACCCAGGGTGGTCCAGTCACCAAAAAGAAAATTGTATAGAACACTTGCTATAGAACTCTATACTGTCATGAATAAAAAAAAACGACTGTACAGAAAAACCCTGTAACCATGACTGAATAGGGTACAATAATCATTTAATATGTAAAGAGAAATAAACTCATTTTAAATGGAAACAAAATGCTAAACTATGCCATAGTATGCGAGCCGGTCCGAGGCTCGGGATATGTAACCATTAGAATGAAAACAAATCAACCAGAAATTACAATTGTAAGAAGTAGATATAGCTATCATATCAAATATGTATATAGGCATATCCAGAAAACCCAAGAATGCATACAAGAATTAACATCACATGCTTTCAACTAATATGCTTAAAAATACTTCATAAAAAGCATGGATGAACATCATTATTTTACACAGACTCTTCCAAAATATACGAAGAGAGGGAAAACAACATCTTCTTTCCAAATTGAAAAAAAAACGAAGCTGAATTCCTGAACTTGGTTTAGAGAGAAATTTGAATCTCAAGAACCCTGATTGTTATAATATACAAATGTACACAAAATTTTAGAAAAAGACTCTGTCAAGTAGTCTTCATAGCCTCAAAGGAAGGACTATTAGGCATTAAGCCAAAAACCCTTGTCATTACAAACTGAAATTTTTTTTTCAACAAAATGTATAACTGGGCTTGAAACACAGTAAGAAATTTCTATCAATCGCCAGAAGTGGGCGAGGAGTCCTTAGAGATGGAATACCTGGAGAAAGAAAATGGTTTTGTTAACCATGGTAGAAGTCGAAAACCCTATCGCTCAAGGAAAAAGGGAAAGACTAAGCTTTCATAAGGAATGCAGCTGCGTCAAACCATAAGTATTTAGTAAACAGACAGTATATGAGCCAAGTTAAAAAAATATATTTTAACTCTAATTGGTGTGGAGGGAAATTATAATTCACTGCTTATATTACCTGTAGAAGTTGAACCTGCCATTGTTTCTGAGATTTCTAAGCTGAAAGAAGATCATAAGAACCGGTATTAGAGTGAGGAGGCCATCTCATAAATAAATTTCCATGGAAATAAAAACGGCAAGCGGATTCATAAATAAATGGGCACTTTGATTACCAGATAGGGAGAATTCTGCACAAAACAACCTCTTGAGAAAACTAGAATCTCCACTGAACTTATGTATCATCAAAGGCATCGAGATGATGGCCTGCAAAACCCTATTTCATATTTTCCCAACTAAAACGAGAACCAGGTCTGAGTGAATGAGAAAATACAGAGAGCAGTTCGGCACTGAGCAAATTAGAACCTGTGAAGAGCAAAGGGGTTTTACCCAAAGTAGGACTCCCACCGAATTGACTCCACCATAGATTACAAAAGATCAGACGATGTGTGGAGGGACAAGTGGCCATAGGAATTCGAGTCCAATCCAAAATGAAATCCCATAACTGGAGCCTGATTAAAACCACATTACTTGACAGCCTTCATTCAGTTCAACAAACGTGGAGGTAATTAATGAAAATCGATAAGGGTGCAACCAAAGCATAATGGTAATGGGTTTTAGTTGTAATGCATATATAATAGCTGCTAATATTAAGTTGTATGTGTTGTTTGATATTCAAAATCACTCAATCTTATACCTTTGCTAATGAATATGAGTTTAGAATAATCCTTTAGAATTCCGATCTTTGCTAATAAGGTAAGGCAACAATTATGATGCTGTGTAAATTTTATTTTATTTTTATTTATTTATTTTTCTCCGGTATGTTACAATGCATGGATATTGCAACCATAGACAAAAATTATGGAAATTACATTTATGCCATTATCTTGCACAAAGGCTGCAATACTAATACTGGTTAACGAGCAAATCAATTCCTAGAGTCTTGCCTTGGAAGGACTAATAACATGGACTAATAACATAATTTCATATTTGACATTGCCAAAATAGATTAAAAAAACTATATTATAACTTTATATTAAACTATTAATATTATATTAACTATTAAAAGACTTAACGAGTGTACATTTAAAAAAACATGTAACAAGAGTTTTAACTGCGGATGTTTAAATCCTCTTTACCATGGAAATGTGTAACATGTAAATAGGCTTTGTTAGAATACCATGCCTTATTAATACTACATGCCTAAATAGTCACAACTCATGTTCATATGACATTTTTTTATTTAATAAATGTAATTAAAAGGGAAAAAATGACATAAATATTTTTAAGATAAATCTTAACTTTTGATTTAGGATTACTATTAAGAATATTCTGAAATATTTGTGGAGATTTAATCTTTCCCATACAATTAATAATTAATGAAATTTAATAATTATTGATAATTAATTGAAAATTCTTAAATATTACTCCAAACTAACTCAATTAAAAGTAAAAAAACTCTTATATTAAAAATATTATGGAATATTTGTGGAGATTTAATCCTACCATGGAAATTTGTGGACATTTTATTTATTAAACAAATTTAATTTGATTTAGTTTATTTTCACAAATACCATACATGGAAAAATGCTAAGAATTTGGGTTTATCTTCCAAAAATGGTGCCATTTGCGAGGATTACACATTAAAATTAGTCATGATGGAGCTTACATTCTCGCACAGAGATGATGCTCTTCGTTGGGATGGAAAATCGGTCCAAGACCTGTGGACGCACATCTTCTCCTCATCAAACTCTTGTCATTATGTTAGTTGAGTAAGATCTGGTCTTGGAATTTGCAATAAGTCATGATGGAACTTACATTCTCGCATAGAGATGATGTTCTTCATTGGGCTGGGAAATCGGCCCAAGACCTATGGACAGACATCTTCTCCTCATCAAGCTCTTGTCATTATGTTAGTTAAGTAAGATCTGGTCTTGGAATTTGCAATTAGCCATGACGGAACTTATATTCTCTCATAGAGATGATGTTCATCAAGTTCTTGTCATTATGTTACTTAAGTAATATCTGGTCTTAGAATTTGCCATTAAAATTGAAGTTGTTTGGCTAGCTGGTTCGGAGAAAAAAGATTCTAACTTGGGAGAAACTCTGTCAGCGGGGTTTTTGGACTTGGTAATGCTACTTGTGTCAGAGATACGATGAAAATGTTTCTCATTTATTCCTCCCATTCCCATTTATCGTTGCCATATTGGTAAATGTGTTGCAACGTTTACATATCGATGTCTGTTGGGATTACTCATCTTTCGAAACTTGTATAAAAGAATAGATGGAAAATTTCTCGCATGCCAAGTCACCTCCGTTTTTCATCTTTTAGGGCACATGGAGAAGTCCAAACACCAATATATTTGACAAAACACCTTTTGACATCGACGAAACATGCGACAATATTTGTGCTTATTAGTATGAGTTTGTTCACATGGCACGAAAAAAAGAAAAATAAAAGATTCAAATCTATAAATTCTTTCGACTACTTTCTATAAAAAAAAATTATATGGGGCTGCGCAACATGGGATATGTGGATGTTGAGTACCTATTATATTATCATCGGATAGATATGCCATTTTAGCTAGAATTGTGGATGTAGTCAAACTCAAGGGCTGAGGCTGTTGTACTATGGGGCCTATTATGTACGAGATGGTTTGATATTGAGACTATAAATGTATGTTGAAGTTGTTCCACTATGGGGTCTATTATGTGCGAGATGGTTTGATGTTGAGACTATAAATGTATGCTGAAGTTGTTTTACTATGGGTCTATTATATTGTGCTAGATGACTTCATATTAATATTATAAATGCTTTTGGTGATTCCAAAGTCATTTTTTGTTATTGGGTGACGTGTGAATGATGGAGTAATGATTTGAATCTTGTAACAATTTGTATTGGATTATATGTTTTGATATTGGCTTTAATAAAAATCTTTTGGGTTTATTATTATGGTCAACTATTATTTAATGTCACATTGTGATAAAGATTGTTTTAATATAAAAATCAACTATGACCTAATGGTGCATTGCAACAAAGATTGTTTCAATATGAAAATATATCATGGTAAACTATGATCAACCATGTTTATTTTAGGGTTTATAGTATTTATCTTAGGTTTATATACCTAAGGCTTATAATATTAATTGTTCGTGTCTAATATTATTCTCTCTAGTTTTTAGTATTAATACCATGGGTTTACTATTCCCTTGACCTTATAATATCAACCTGTTGAGTTTATTAATCTAAGGGTTCATATTCATATAGTGTAATATGTTTATAGAATTTATAATATAAATCATTGGGTTTAATATAAATCTCTTGGATTTAAAATCATGGTCAAGCATGGTCCAATGTCACATTGTGACTAAGATTTTCTCAACATGAAAATCAACCATGGTGCAACGTTGCATTGTGATAAAGATTGTCTCTATAAGAAAATCAATCATGCTCACCCATGGTCCTATGTCGCATTGTGATAAAAACTTTCTCAATAAAAAAATGAACCATGGTCAACCACGGTCAACTATGTTTATTTTAAAATTTATACACCTTGAGTTTATAATATTTAATGCCTTAGGTTTAATATTATTATCTAATGTTATTAAGTTTTTATTTAATTATTATAAATAAAAATGAATGAATGAATGAATGAATTATTATTGTTATTTAATAATATCTAATTAATTAATTATTATCAAATAATATTATTTATGAATGATTAATAATAAATTATAATCCATTAGAAATATTATTGCTAATAATATTAACAATAATTAATATAAATTATAAAAGAATCATATTTGTATTTTTATAATAAATAAGAGTAGTAATTAATTATTAATATTATTTGATTAATTAATTATTTATTATTTATTATTATTAATGGATTACTATTAACATTTAATTAATTAAATAAATTAATTATTGTGGTTATTTATTAGTTTATAATGATATTAATATATTATTCATATATATTTTTTAATTTCTTAATACTTATTATTATTATTTGTATTATTAATATATTAAATAATTATAATCATGATGATGATGCTGCTTAACGTCCATTGAGGCCAAACTTTGGTCTATCAGACCTCGAGAAATGAGTTATTCAATTTATTTTAAGATTGTATTCCTATGCTCAAAGAGCTTGGAGTTATTTAGTTTGTTTTAAAATTGTACTCCTATACTCAAAGAGCTTGGAGAGAAGTTTCTTGAGCTCACTGTAATTTGACTTGTTAAAAGGCTAGGAAAGTCAGTATTGCAACAAAGATTATCAAACTAAGATCTAATGTAGGTGTATAAAGGGTACTCTAAGAGGAAATAATTTTCATCCTCAATGTTCATATTCTTACAGAGATAGATACTTTCCACCCATGATGTTTTAGGAAGTGCCCAACGACCTGTTTATCTATGGAGCTAATGAGAGTTCGTTCTTATCTTAACTATATTAATTTTTTTCTTTGAGCTAGTTAAAATAGAGAGAAACTTTTGATCTTCTAGAATAAAGTTGATGACCTCCTTAATATATTAAATAATTATAATATTAATATATTAATATTAATAAATGTGTCGTTGATATAGGTTTATTTGGTTGAGCTAGTGAAACTCATTGAGCTAGAAAAACTCATTCTACAATTGAGTATAAGAGACATGTGTAACTAAGTCATGTCAAAAAAACAAATAATAATAATAATTTTGGCTAGTGTATGCATATATATATATGTTATATGCTATACATTTTTAATTAGTTGTGGATACGACCTAATATCATATAAAATAATTAGAAAAAAAAAATATGTGAGTAAAATGTTTAAACTTTTACTAAGTAATATAAAAAAAATGCTAAAAGAAAATATTTTAATGTCTTTTAAAATAAAATATCCAATATAAATTATGAACAAAATATTTTAATACTAATTAATATAAAATAGGTTACTCTTTATAACATTAAAAAAAAAATTACACTCTTAAAAAAATTTGATTAATTATATTAGATCGATAATTTAAATGAAATCTATACTAGCGCTTATCAAGTGATGTGTGATTGATAGAGTAATGATTTGAATTCTTCATCAGACTACAATACTCAGGATTGCGAGGTTCCGGATATTGGATCTGGACGGTGTGAATCCATCTTTATAATAGGACCGTAAATATGTAGAAACAAAAAAAGCTATACGTTCCTGTGTCCATTTATTTCTCCATCGCGCAGTGTGTTTATGGTATCGCTTTGAGTGGGCGATGACCGGCGGATCATATAAATTTGTACAAACACCGATCAATTTAACAGGGATTATTTTCCGTCACATCGTTACCAAATTCAGCGAAGTGGGATGAAAGATATCCAAAATTAGAGGTTAACGCGATTTAGATAACTTGCGTTGTTTTCAATATTTTTGTGGGAATTTGCCATCCTGTTAGCTTCTGTCCAGCAAATCTATCCTCCGAAAGATATTAAGAAAACACTTCAGTATATGTAATACGAACTGTTAACTGAAAGGTAGGTGAAGGGTAGGCATTTACAGATATATAACTTCGGCAAAAGTTGTCCAAATAGAAAAAACACTGTATTTAAATGGTGAAATGAAATAGTGGAGCAGATGGCGTGATCACAATGAGGCAACCATTTGGATATTAATTTTGTTTGTCCGAAAAATTGATATGTCGGGTAAGCATGGTGTGACATGTCAAAACATGCTATTTCTTTTCTCGATTTTTTATTTCAGTATGTAATATTTTCTACACCCTTTTTAGTTTTTGAGATCAAAATATATATTCTAAAATCAATGAGGGGGTCTTTTCAAGGTCGGCCTGTGAATAACACAAAACAATGGGCAATGTCCATATTTTTGGAAGGCAAAGAGCCAACAGAACCATACGTCATGTGAACGAATGCGAATCAAATCTGTAATAAAATTTTGGTTTCCTGCAAGTTGCTGCCATGTGCTAAAAGTGGGGCGATGGAAACTTGTAAGGTGTGGGTTGCATTAATGTCTTTGATGTCTCGTGGGTAATAATGTGGTTCTAGAATTTGTGAAATGCCTCAATTTTCAAAGTGTCGTACAACGTCATATCCTAGATTCTAGATTGTTTTACTCACGACCTTTAAGTTGGCAGACCAAGTGTCTCATCATTTCAGCGAACTGAGACGGGAGTGGAACTGGTTTTCATTCTAATTAATTTAATTGATGTTTATGTAAGAGATTACTGTTCAATCCAATCTACTTTACTTTTAGTGTGCTAACTTCTAACTTTATTCAATTTTTTTTTTTTCTGTTGATCAACCTTTTATATGAAAGATTACTGTTCATTCCAATTTCTTCAAACTCCCCGGGTTGAATGGCAGGTTACATTTGTCAATATTTTTTTTATTAAATTTTCATATATTTTTATTTTTATTTTTAAAATAAGGTTTACAAAATTTCAGTTTAATTGCCAATAATTATAAAGTATATGGTAGAGATTTAACCCACAATATTCATAATAATATATGCAAATCAAAAGATTAAAGGTTGAAATTTATGTATTTTTTCTCTTTTAATTAAACTAATTAATTAAAAAATATGTTATATCAATAAGTGAATAAGCTTTAGTTTTTTGGACAATTGGTATTGATAATCCATGGTATTGGTGAGTGCTATTGAAACAAAACTTTTTAGTTAGTTTTTATGATTTTTTTAATTTTATAAATATTAAATATATCATGAAGTAAGTATTTTGATAGTTATTATGAATTGATGCCTATGGGCTTTTATATGTCTGCTTAGTAATATCAAAATTCAAATTTTCTATGCTACTAAAATTAGATAAATATAGTTTACCTCTATTTCATTTTTCTATAAAATATTTTGTAATATTTTGATATATTTCTTTAATCAATTTATTAGGTAGAGTAGCATTATATATTTCTTTAATAATTTTATTTTTCAAATACTATCTTTTTGTAAACTTTAAGTCCTATTGTTAAGTCATAAAATTAAATCACTTTGGAAACCACACCAATAGTAGAAAATGATGTTTTTTTTTTCCAAAAGAGACGTGAAATTGAAGCAAATTGTAGCTTAAATCCCTGCCATAGAGATACATATATTTAAATGCAACCAAATTGTAGCTATGCCCCTCATAACCCATGATAATAGTAAACTCAAAAAGGCCCAGAGATGAGTTGTGAAAAAAAAATGTAAGCCATACAATTGGTTAAGTCGTAGTCGAAACTTATACAAGTTTTGGAGTGCCAGAGGGTCCTCAATCCTGGATAGCCAAAAGGCCATGTCCCTATGTTCCAGGGACATTTCTCTGTGTTCCACTTGAATGACATTTAGTTGGAGTGGAAACTCCCTTTTGGTGTCATCTCTTTACACAAGATTTTTGTCGAGAAGAGCTTTGATATGTAGTATAATTCCACTATAAAAATGTAATAATATTGTCTAGCATGAGTATGGTGGGAAATTGGAAGCTAATCAACAAAGGAGGGAAAATTTTCTACATATGTGTATTCATTGTTGTCAGCCATGGCCTTAGGAGATGCATGATCCACTACAAGTTGAATATGATCAGGGTATGTTCATGATATTTATGTACAGAAAAATGAGCCGATAATAAAGCCATAGAACTTCCTTCTCCTCTACTAGAGGAATCTCGATGACATATCATTCACTATAGGCACATGCAGGGAAAACCAAAATAAAGAGGATGGCTGAGATGAGAAACATGAAGCCACATAGTAGAAACATAAAAATTTGATTCAGTGGGCAAGGAGCAAGAGTCTAATATGACCAATGAGTTTGAATCAGAGGTGACGAGGCTAACGCAAGGCTAGAGAGTTGGAGGAGGGGTATAGATAGGCACGAAGAAACAATAAGTCTTCCCATGAAAATCAAAATCAAATGGGGGCCCTGCTACATGGGCTGAAGGAGGTGGGAACTGAGTTGTACACTATCACCAAAATAACACAACACTTAAAAGATATGAAATTGTAAATCAAATAAAAATTATTGGGAGACCAAACTGATGCATCATATGAGTATCATTATAGAGCACTTGACACTAAGATCGTTTGAGAGGAAGTTCAAGATGATCCTAGTTACTCAAGCACCCTTGTTGAGAGTAGTTCTTGTCATGCCACATCCAACATATCCACACGAAAAAACACTCCACTCATTCCCCCTTTGCTTGAATATCACACCGTAGGTGATCTCTGTGGTTTTTCATAGCAACACTGGCCCAAATGGGCTCCAAGAAAATATGAGTAAGGGAAATAGAAAGAGCTATAAGGAAAAAAACTCCAAGGCTCAAGGTGGCAAGTTTCCTCTGTTAGTTATAAAAAATGGGAATTTTTCTTCCTTGATTCAACATTAGAATGACCAATAAAAACCAAAAATAGGTCCAACTTATCTATCAAATCTAGTGATGCAAAATTGAAAGGTGTCTTGCATTTTTCATTACTAATTAATTTTAGGGCCATGTAGAGGGTGAAATGGCCATGTCTCCCACCTCTATGGAGTGGGGTGATGATAGTGGGCATTTCCCCCTCCAAATAATCATATCTCACATGTTCTACAATAATTCCACCTTGATCAAGGGTATTTAGCAAATACTATGCTACAAACAAAATTATTTTAATAATTAATTTTTGTATCTGAGAGGAATCTACGAGCTTTCCTCCCATGTAACTACTAGTAAACCTCTAGGGCTCTACCACTTGTCCTTATCTTTGTAAATCAGGTCATGACCAAGCGAATTTGAACCTTGGATCTCTCAGTTTTCTCAAGAATCACATTACTTCAATAACAAATTGAGCGCTCCCCCAAGACTATTTTAATACATTTATTTATCAAGTAATATATCATTATTTTACCTTATTTGTTTGAGTTAAAATACAAGATTCACATATTAAGATTAACAATTGCAGAATGATGGATTTTTCAAAATCCTCATTGGATTTTATGTAAAGCATAATTGTTGCAACATATTTGAACCCTTCCAAACTACTCTTCCTATGGCTAATGAAAAAATATGGAGTGATACTCCCTCCTACAGTAGGATTGTTTCTAAAGAGAAAAACTTGTAAAGGTATTTTATTTCCATCACCAATTCATTAGGATCAAAGCTACATGGATATTAATAGAAAAATTAGCATTCAACTAACCACTATGGGAAACAGAGGCTAGGGAGGTGCTTACCCAAAGCAACTACAAATCTCAAATTTGGGGTTCACTCAAATAGAAATAGGAATTACATATAATGTATGTGGGATCATGCACTCATCGAAAAAATTCTAGGCATTCAACCATTAGAAAAATCACTCTCCCATTAGGTATAAAAAAAATGGAAACCTAAAGGTCATATTAAGCTCGAACTGGGAGCCAATGAATTATTTACTATTGCCTTCACGAGCCTAGAGGATCATAATAATACTTTCAAGAATGGGCCTTATTTCTTTAACTCAGCTAGTCTCTATTTTTTTTTGGATTGAGCGTTTTTTACCCAATAAGGAGGATTTCACGGTGAAACTTATATGGATCTAGATGTACTTATTACCACAATATTTTTGGGAAGGCCAGACTAGTACCAAAATTGGGAATTCCCTAGGACACTTCATTATCTGAAGCATCCAAGTAAGAAAGGTATATACCCTATGCCAAAATATGTGCTTATATGAAAATTTATGAGCCTCTCTCAGAATTAATAGATATCTATCACTGAGATGAATTATGGAAGCATACTCTTGATTACGAACAGATCATATTCAGTTGTCAAAGGTGCCTTGAATATGACCATTTATACCACAATTTTCCTTTGGTATCTCTGAATGGAAACCTTGAATCATATCTTGATTACGATAATGAAGGATTTAGTATGATCAAACATAGCCATTCCAACTCTAAACCACCCTCACCCCCCTTCGCAACATAAATATCCAAGGTGAAAGGGGAAAATTTGGCTGCATGCATTGTTGGAATCCTTTGGCCCTAATTTTGTTCAGCAGACCCCGGAAATATAAATAAAAGACCTGTTGGGACCTCCCTCATTATCAAATATCCCCTATTTCTCAATCTCAACTGAATCACCCTTTCATGTAAGCCCTTCTTCTTTGACCCCATCTCCCTTGAAACCTCCAATTAGCTACCTTTACCTCCAATATTTCTCCATGCAATGAATAAGGGGATATATTCATCCCTAGATCTATCGAAATACATATATCTTGATTCACATAATATTATTGAAGTAGTGAAGGCTTGGAAAGGAAAGGAACATTTTCCTCTCTTGTTGATCTTTTTTCTAGCCAAGGGAAAATTGAACCTCCTAGAGCCTCACAACAAGTCCCTCGATGTTCTTGTATAGTTGTTACTCCTTATAGAGAAAAATCTAATATGCATATGATAAATAATAAGATAAAAACATTTGAATCATGCACTTGTGAGTGAAACATGTGTTTAGAAACATATAAAAATGATAATAAATTCAAATAAGCTCATAAATTTTATTCCACATTGTCATCTATTAACATATCATGAGGGGATATATTTGAATCAGATTCAAATGGATAAAAAATATTAAAAAATGTTCCATTTATTTAAAGAACTATAGAATTATTTTTTTCATTTAATTCATAAAGGATATATGAAAACATTCATGAAATTTCTATTTCTTATTCCAATAATTAATTTCAAACCCATAAAAGAATTGTTCTATTGAAAAGGAACAATTGAGTGCTTAAAGCATGGTCACAAAATTTTGCTGTTACAAACTATAGAATGAAAATGTATTCATCCCCAAGGGACTAATATTGGGCTGTTGTGGACCAATAATGGTAAAGATAATAAAACCATAAGAAAAAGAAGAAACTATAGTGAATGATCAGATTTAGGAAACATGTGAGTTTCATAACGATGGATGATCCAAGATTAGGATGAAAGAAAGGAATTTTTGAAAGAAAAATAAAACACACACAAATTCGTAGAAGGATAATAGGAGGAATTAAGCATCTCTTCACATTTGTAACCATTTGATGTTTATTTTTTCCTCATTATTTATTCCTTCCCTCAAAGAAAATCATAATTCTATTCAACTTGGAACAAGGAACAAAATTTCATTCTGTAGATGTTGAAAGCATTCCGTTAGATAATCCCATCATCATGAGAAATAAAAAATAAAAATAGAAAAATTACATAAAATATTCCAAAGTTAAGTGTAATAAAATTCTACTAATTTTTCCTCTTTTTTTCTTTTCTTTGAACCTTTTTCTAATCCCCATGGATGGAAGCAACAAGTACAATTGACATACTATTTCCAACCATGTAAAAACAAGCGTATTTATCTGATTATGAAATCTCATATACACTTTCGCCTTATACTCCCTATGCCCTTTTTATTGTGTGTTTCCTCTATTTTTTGTTATGATGCTTGGGTCTCTATTGATTATGTACCCTTATGAATGTGGGTTACAATTCTAGGATGAGCCAAAACACTCCCTTTTGCTTGATTACCCTATTGAAACTATGCATATTGGTTCTATATATTTTCTTCTTATTTTGAGAGGTGAGGGTCAAATACATGCCATCATTTTGACTTATGGGATTGACTCATTTTATTTTTTGGAATCAATTTTTTCTATGGGAATATGTTTTGCAAGTGTCTTGTTTGAAAACATAT
Organism: Pinus albicaulis; assembly: GCA_034641835.2. Classification (NCBI taxonomy): domain Eukaryota; kingdom Viridiplantae; phylum Streptophyta; class Pinopsida; order Pinales; family Pinaceae; genus Pinus; species Pinus albicaulis. Next base: position 928,198,937 of record CM076583.1, read on the forward strand.
TCAACATCTGAATGTCGTGTTCTCATAATCTAATACTTGGTTCTACTAAAGATTTGTGTTTTAATTGAATGTGGATAGGTAGACCTTTTTTGAGGTTTATATCTACACAAATTATAGAAAAATTAAATATACATTTCTTTATTATTTTGAGGGACTCCATCTATTTTAATTTTTCGTGAGTATTTTCAATATCCTCTAAGACCTTATGGTGCCAGAAAGGAAGAGGGAGATTGGGTAGTCCCACCCATACGAGAGTTGTTGGGACCACCATATTTGTGGCATTAAAATCCAAAAACCATGTAGTAATGAATATCCCAATGATTCCACAAAACCATGGCCCTCATTTAGTATGATCTCAAGATATTTTTGTGTATGAAATTAAACAATGAATAACCCTTCGTAACATAAATAGATGTCATAGTTAGGGGTCAAAGAAGAAAAATACTCACTAGTGTAATGTATCGATTTTAGGATATAAACCATTGAACCTACATATTACAACCTTGGATTGAAGAAAAAAAAAATTTATCTCTAGAATATTAATTTCCATGGTTGGTACTTATCCTGTTTTTTTCTGCGATGTAGGGTCCTCAGAAAAATTAGAATAGAATGGAGAGGAAACAACACCAATGTCATTGCATAAAAAGGATAATATGAGGAATTATGTATTTTATGGCTATCAATAGTGTTTTACAGAAATCAACCTATAGAAAAGTATGCTTTCCCTAAGTGTGGTGGTGCACTTAGAACAACATAAAGAAACATATCTAACCTTTCCCTTAAAACGAATAGATATGGGAAGAAAACCTACCTATAATATGTTCACTTTTCCTTGTCTCCCTTGGTCGTTCCCGTCGCTCTCAATCGAACTGAACTCACTTGATTGGTACCTACAATGGAAAACAAAAGACAAAAAATGACATAAAGGAAATATGATGTATTCAAGTTAAACAAATTGAATCGATCGAATTTGTAAATACACATATAACATCATTGACACATGTATTAGGAAAGGAGAAAATGTCTTTATTATGAAGTAGAAGGAGAAGTTACAACCTGTTGATCTATTCGATGTCGACTCTCCAACTTCAGTCCCATCCTCATCACACCAGCATCATCAATCCAACATTATAGCATTACATACACAATTCCTCCAAGAGATATGATCTCACTAGAATAACTCTACTTAATACAAATTCTTGCTCTCTTGTGAATTCTCATCAGTGCTCTATTTATAAGTAGATGAAGGTAGTTTGACATTAATGAAAGATTGAATGAATTTTCTAAAAATGGATGAAGAGGTTTAATTGTTCATGGGAATAGGAGGATAAGAGGTTTAATGGCTCCATAGTGTCCATATTCGAAGCTATCAGATGAGGTGAAAGCTGGAACAACTTCTAGAGGCCACTAGAGGTTTGGAAGATTCCCGAAATCCAATGAACAATTCACTCCCAGTCGACCAACACACCTTAAATTGGGATCAAATCCTCTGCAACGCATGATTTCATGGGAGTATATGATGTGAAAAGAAATTATTTCAGTCTAGGGGTGCGTTGATGGCTTAACAGGACACTTCAACTGGCATCGAAGCAGTGAAAATTTCATGAAGGAAAACCATCATTGGGATGACTTGTCGAGGGAATGTAGAAACTAATTTAGAGTATGACAGACCCTAATGGATACTAATATGTGTTTTCGGATGATGCCCAAATTAACCTATAAAATCTGCCCCCTAAAGCATGAATTCAAAAGTGATAACATTGATTGATATTCTTTACAATGTGATGACTAGGATTTGAAGCGAACAGTGACCTGCATCAATTACAATACATTACATCATGACATTTTTTCATCTTGGACATGAATTGTTGAGGTAGGCATTCCCATAATCAACACATAAACTATCATAACATTAGAAATTTTACTACAGATATAGACCTATGATAGGACGACCATCTATTTAATGACCATCGAACGAATGATTTGGTACTACTCCTGAAATCACAGCCCAGATGGATGAAACTAGATCAGGGTTCTATTATCTTGTTCACTCAATCACTTAAGCACTAGTCTAACCATGTGAATATGTGATCTAAATTCGAACATGGGAAGACACCATATGATTACCAACCAATGATGTAAGTTGTTAAGAGACATGAGAGAAACCGTTGTTGATGATAATGGATCTCAAGGTACTGCAATACATTCTGCATGGTGTGAATAGATGATTTGATGTTGAAAACCATACAAATTCTTTCAGTCGAAGGACTTTGATGTTAACCTTTCACCGAAAGTGAGAAACCTGTCGTTGATGAAAACAAGCTCCAAGGTACTGAAAGTTTTTTTCTAAATCTACTTCCTAGATGATGAGTTGATGTCCACAGGAAGCGACTCGTCGTAGGAGGGCCTTGATGTTTCCCCCATCAATGACATGAAACATGAGTAATCATTTTAGAGACAGAATGTGACTAATGAACCAATGTTCAGGGATGGCAGTCATGAAATGAAAGTTTATGAGTATTGCAAAGGATGAGGAATAAATTAGTGGCTTCTCTTGAATATATCAACAACACTGAATTAATTGGTAGCATTGACCCAAAACCAAAGTGATGGATCGTATGATAGACCATAGGTATGATATACCATCAAACATATTACCCAACCCAAAATTTATGGATATGAAGTGAATGAGTGTCATGTTCAAGAGCAACTTGCTACCATAAAGTGTTTTATCTGCTGCCAATTTTCCCCAGTCATTACTAACCAGAACCTTTATATTTTTTAACAAGATTGAGGAAGATAACATACTCTTGATGTATAATTCCACCCATATAGTGAATCCATCGCTATGTGATGCTTTAAGAGTCTAGCAAAGGTGAAACTCGATATTTTCATGATGGAAAAGTCCGTCACTATTTGATGTTTTAACGAGTCCAATGAAAGTGAAAACTAGGTTGTTTTTCATGTTTAGAGAGTTTGAAAGAAGGACTAAAAGAAAAATCCACAAGTTATTTTTCATATAATAGTCCCTCAGATCCAAAAAAGGGTAAAATAATACTTGATGGAACCTCCTAGCCATGTTTGACTAGGGTTTCATTTTTCGTAAACATAATCTATCCTAGTCTGGAAAAGGGTTAAACTTATACTGAGTAGATGTCATTTCAATTTGTTTTACGAGCTTCAAAGGACAAGTGCTTGACAATGTTTTCATATTTTGGGAGTCTGAAAAGACATGAAAGAGAACTCCAGGGGGGTTCCTTTTTCATGTTTAACAAAGTTTGAAAAAGACATAAAACTATGCTTTGTGGTCAAAATTGCATTTCACAATCATGCACAATGAACTTCCCTGTATTCAGCTATAAGCCTACTCAAGGAACCACAAAATGTATTAAAAATACCCATTTAACTAGTAAAAATGTGTAAAAACCATAGTACATTCCTTAAATATGCATAAATTAATAAAAAGCACTATTACAAGAAGAAATTACCAAGCCATTTTTACCATTCATATTTTAGTGCTCTAAGCCAGTTTTACCCTTGAACTTCAGCAGCTGATTGTGACAGATTCTATGGATCATTTATCCTGTCATCCATACTAGGTAGGAGATCTTACCTTCCTCTTTTTATTGGTTACATTCTTGTTTAGTTTCATGCAATTTTCTTAGGGTTTTCGGGGCTCCTAAGGTAAATATACAACACCCTAGGACCAACACACCCTTGGATGTCCAAACATGCGTTGAAAAGAGGCTGGAAAGAAGGCTAGTTCCTCTACAACACTCTATCTTCCACATAGGAGTGCGTTTGGCACATTTCAGAAACTTGCATCTTGTTTTCTGCCCAAAATTTCTCCAGTTTTTCGCATGGAATGGATACTAACTAATCCTATGGTTCGATTTCAAAATTTGATTGGATCAGAATTTCGATTACATGGAAATAAATATAACATGAATAACATGATATGGTTTCCCTAAATAATGCTCGCACTATGAGAGCCCTCAGAGATTGTGGGTTGGTCAGGTACTTAAGATTATCGAGGATGAGGCAACACATGGAACTATTGCAATTCTTGATTCGTTCATGGGACCCGACACTACAAGAATTTCACATTGGGGAAAAAGTGCTTCCAATATTGGTTAATGATATTTACTTTCTAACAGGTTTGTCGAGATGTGGTGCCCCCATTTCCCTTGTGGGCTCCATCCATAGAGGTTAACAATGAAGGACTACAATCAATAGTTTTTTTTACTAGGAACTAATCCTAGCAAAGATGGAAAGACAAATATCAAAGATGTTCATGATATGCCTTTACGAACGCTCGTATTTACTATCAAAAAACTAGCTGGCAGCGTGACACTTCATGTCATGAAAAAATTATACATACAATATGCGCTTGAGTGTCTTGAGACAACCATGTTCGACTGGGTAGAAGTAGTACTCCTTCAGATTAAAGAACAACGAACCAAAGTAAAAAGTGGAAAGATGAATAATTTAAGCTATGGGTAAATCTTGATCACTTTCATTTTGGAGCGAGTTCCATTGATGCAGCTAGAGCATGTGACATTGGGATTAACTAGTCCTAGAGATCCACATATGTAGCGGTGAGTCGAGCTGATAGCTAGACATGTTGGTCAGTCATCTATCTTGTTTTCCAGTGCATTCTTCAGTTGGCTCCAAAGACATAATATCTTCATAGAGGAGCATCCATATGTAGGGATGGATTTTCGTGGAGATCCAGATTTGATTTTACCAGTCGTTGCCCAATGGGATTCTATAGGTAAAATTTTTTACCATGTTTTTAATTTTTGTGTTTCTTATATATTTTTTTGTTTTTTTATGTTTCCAAGTCTAAAATAAAGATGTTTTATGTATGCATATGTGGGTACTTTTTGACCATTGATTCGTGCACAACAGGCAAGAGAACCAACACAGAGGATTGTCGGGAGAGCATTCCTTTGGTATTTGGATTTAGTCGAGACCCTTGCTAAGTTGCAGCAACATGTGAATGGATTGTCTCTTGGGATACTAGACGTTTGGATCGAGGAGTTACCTATGAGGCTGCAGCACCATACCATTGGGGTGCCTAACCATTGGATGAGGCTATTGTGCATGATAGCCCAATCAATGACTTGCTATCATGAGCATCACTAGGTCTACTTATATTATGTTATGTCTGTATACATTTTGAGGTCATATGACCAACATGTCTTGGACACAATTTTTGTAAAAATATTGATTATAAATCTATTTTACTTTCAGTGTTTTACTATTATTATGTGTAATCATATTCAATTGTGTGATGTGAATTGAAAATATATCTTTACATATTTTGAAAATATTTATTTAACACATAATTTTACAAAGAATCAACTAAAGTGTTAAAGTTTCTGGAAATATGTTGATATTGGATAAAATCAAAATATGTTTCCAAAAGGTGAACTCTAAGGAAAATGTGATGAATTGCTAGATTTTTGACAGTATAAATGCTAGTGAGTTGTAGTACGAAAAGTTGTGAGTCCAGCCTGATGATGATGTGACGAATGCCAAGTGAAATGGAATCAGAGAGGAGTTCGATAAACTCACTATACTCAACGATATTGTTGGTTGATCGACCAGTAAAAATCCCTTAGAAACTCAATAAATCGCCACTTGGAGAGAATATGGCCGATGTTGCAGAGGATAGATTGTGAGTATTACAACTATCAACATCAGCATATCTAAAAAATGGTTTCGAAGATTCTGAAATATGTAAAAATGAAAAGCGTATTAATAAACACATGAAAAAATATTAAAGACACACTGCTATGCACACACAATAAAATAATATAATACAGTGTTTACTACGCAAAATTAGGAATAGTAACGTTTAAGATACAACCCATTTAGAGGCTGCGAAAATGTATTCCCATCATAATCTACTAACTCGTAGGCACCCTTAGCCAGAATACGCTTGACAATGTAGGGGTCATCGAATAATGGATCATATTTCCCTGTTGATATATTATTAGCTTCCAAATCATAAAAATATACCAGGTCTCCTTCCGAGAAGGTGCGAGGCTTCACATTGCAGTCATATTGCACCTTTATTAGTCTCTTATGCACTTCGTTGGCTAATGTGGCTTCACGATGTATTTCATCTAGATGGATGAGATCTAAAAGAAGTGCCTCTTCATCAGAAGTTTTAGGTAGAAGGTAAATAGCGAGTTTCAAATATGGTATTTCACATTGGATTGGTAAGATACCTTCCAAATTTTAAACCAGCTGGAAGGGAGTAAATCCGGTTCGATATGCCCACAAAGCTGAGTATAGTATCAAATTTCTATTAAATGATGATCCGTTTTGAATATTTTCCCTCCAGAAATTGACGTGATATAATTTATGTCATAGGGTTGCAATCTGAAATTACAATGGTCTTTCAGAGTAGGATATAATGGCGAAATATTTATACAGCTTGAATAGCTACCAAAGAGAGCTTCTCAACATATGTGTACTTAACTTACGTATAATTGATATTACGACTCAAATAATAGATCAAATGTTCCATCCCATATTATTCTTGGACTAAAACCATAGAGACGATTGTATCTGAAGTGATAAGATACAAGAAATAATCACTCTGATAATTTGGGGGATATATTAATGATGCTTGGCTCAGGGTATATTTAATAACACCAAAGGAAGCTTGCGCAACCTCATACCAATGGAAGGAAATCCCCTTTTTCGAGAGTCGAGTAAATACTTTAGTTGTTTTGGTGTAGTTGGGAATGAACCTCATTATAAAGTTAGCCTTCCCTTAGAGTTTCTATAACTGAAGTAGATTGGAAGGAGTAGGCAAATCAAGAATGCCTTGGACCTTCAATGTATCAAGATTAATTTTGTCTTTCGATACGATGAATCCAAGCAAATGACCAGAAGCAACACCAAACACAAATTTGTATGGATTGAGGCATATTTTGTAGTGACGACATCGTAAAACGATCACTCTCAAACATAGTGGGTGGTCAACCTATTTCTGTGAATGTGTAGGTAAGTCATCCAAACAGGTTGAACAATGTGCTTGATTTCATGGAAATCATAATTCATTTCCCTCTGGGATGTTTCCCCAACATTCCTTAAACCAAAAGGGAGCTTTCAATAAGAGAATATGCTCCCAAGGATAGATAAAAGCGGTTTTATATTGGTCCTTTGGGAAAATATTGATCTGATTTGAATCGGAAAATCCATCCATGAAAGAAAATATTTCACATACGACACATTCATCAGTAATTTTGTCGACAAAGGGAGTGGGATAGTTGTCTTTAGGACAAGCATGATTAACATCTCAATAGTCGAGACACACTCTAATTGTCCCCTATTTCCTCATGCAGGAACAATGTTAGAAACCCATTCGGTAAGAGGAATAGGGTAAATGAATCCAACACACAAAAGAAAATTGACCTCTACTTTAATGAAAACAACTTTATTAGGGTGAATAGGATGAAGGCATTGTTGTTCTGGCTTGATATCAGGATACATTTTAATCTCATGTTCAACAATGCTAGAGTCGATGCCTAGAATTTCCTCATATGACCAAGCTAATACATCTCATAAATCACGAAAAATAGCATGTTAAGTGTCAAGTTCAAATGGAAAACAAGACACGCCACCATGAATGTTTTCTACAATACCAGGTTGGACAAAATATCAATAGAATTCATTTATTCGATATTTGGTGGGTTTCTCTCATAATCGATGGCATGGATAGGAATAGAATTGATCAAGATATCTACGACTGTAGGGTGAAAGAGTTTAGTTGGATTATCTTCACTATAATCTGGAAGATGGGATCATTGATGTGAATCTTCCCATGGTTCATCTTTCGGCATCATGGATTCCATAATGCTATCATCAGTCGAGAATACACATAAAAAGGGATCAAAAGAAGTACCATTATCCAAAGAAAAATCGACCCAAATGGTTGATGACAAAGGATTTGGATTGGCCGTATAAGACAAAAATATTGATTGCTATGCTAGCTCTATTGGACTTAGTGGAATGATGTCGACCAACCTATCTATTTCAGAATCATTGAGAATCTTCCTTAAGTCATATGAAGTCAAAGATATCATATTGTAGGTCTCTATACTTGCAATTTCTATCAATGTCGCAGGAGACGGTAATGAAAAGGTGCCCATTAGGGAAGAATCCTTAAATATTCCTACACTAATGTTGTCAAGAGATGGTGGGGGTCTGTGAATAAAAGGAATGCTTCCAGTTGCCTAGGAACTAGAGGCGAAGAAAGAGAGTTGATAAATGGCTATGATGATTCAATTATGGGGGAATATTACCATACGAAAGTAAGTAGATACTATCACAGCCATAATGTAAACCCATAGCATTGCAAGTAATATATTGTAGACAAGGGGTCCGTCAACGACCTCAACTTCAATAGTAAATGATTTTCTCCCTAATTCGACTTGTAGGCTACTAATAATTGCACAAGGATTATATGTACGACCGTCAAAAGCTTTCAATGTCGTAAGTGATTGTGACAAAGTCGGCGAGCCAAGTGACCTCCAGCAACTCATAGACATGATACAAGTAGATGTGCCTTCATCAATGATAGTGCAATGAATGAGGCTATTCAAGACATGTACTTGAATCAAGAATGTTAGTTGTGTTGGTAATTGTGGCACATAGCTCACATGATTAAAGACTACAAGATTAGAATCCGTTGGATCGATTCCAACTGTCGCGGACAACAAAGCCTGCTTTTGGGAGTTAAAATTGTGAAAAATCTCAAGCGTTGACATATCAAAAGTTGACTGGTCCAGATCTTCTACTACGTTATAATTTTGAGCTGCACGAGCTCGAGGGTTTAATGTCGATTTATGAACTACTCCATTCGACGGCTTTATTATTAACTCTAGAGAGATAGGTGATAGAGCCGAGTCAGATGAAGTCGGAGTCAAAGTGGTATGTTGACCTATAGCCTGACCATTCGATGACGACAATGGATTACTGATCGAGGAGGATCTAAATACTCTTTCCAAGGGGCACCAATTTGAAGACCAGCTCACTAAAGCCTAGGGTTTTGTAAGGGTTTTTAATATATTTGTGCTCATAATTTTCTTTTTATTGTAAAATATAAATTGAATATTTTGGAGGATTTTCCTCAAAATTAAATTATAATTCATTTTGAAGTTGATGGTTTAAAAGGATTATTCTCATCCCTAAGGTTTTGCGATAAGGCCCTTGAATGTAGAGATTGAGATATTTCCCCCACAGAAATCTCACGAGCATATTTTAAGGGATACGAGAATTAATTTTTCCTTGGAATAAGGGATAAGGAGATATTCCATCCTTAGTTTTCGGCTCTTAAGAGCTATATAATTCTATTTTATGTACTTTCTAAAGGGGGGAGTAAGGAAATATTTTGAGTGCTTTAAAGAGTCATTTTCGATCAGAGCTTGGATAGCTCCATAAGTCTTTCAGATTTTTTTATGTATAGCTGAAAGTTCTCAGCTAGATACCTTGATGTAAAAATCGATATACATCTAACTCTTTTCAAAAAGAAAATAGATCGATTCATTCTATTGGAGGTGAATCCGGAGAGGTAGCCCAATGGAGGGGGCAAACTCCATTATCAAAACTGTTGTGTGTACATTTTTATTCTTTATGGTTTTATTGATAATTTTCTTCGAGTCATTTTTTTGTTTCATTTAAGTGATGAAATGAATATATCTATATATATATATATATATATATATATATATATATATATATATATATATATATATATATATATATATATATATATATATATGCATCTATTGGAACGTAATCTCTTAAGCTCAAATTGAGATTAAAGAAAGTTTTATGTTATACATGTTTGAGTGTCTCTCAAGGTATTACAGATCATTTATGGTATCAAAGCAGTTCACTACCTGGCATAGTGGGTATCCTTGTCAAATTTAGTCCAAGAAAGGATAAATAAACAGTGAAGGAAGGTAATCTCTTAAGTTTTGAAATGTCTATTTCATGAAACAAATCTTCTTCTGATCCTTTTATTACCACTTTTTATAAGGATTATGAAATTCTTAAAAAATACTTAACCATGAACAAAATGGTAGAATAATTATATGATGAAAATAGAGAAAGTCAAAAGCTACAAAAATAGTTGAAAGCACTCAAAGAAGAGAAGCAAGAGATTCAAGACAGATTGCAAGTGTTGGAGTTACAATTGCAAGATTTAGAATAGGATTTAGCAAGATGTCAAAGTGCTACATTCAACGAGGTAAGTAGTACGAAATTAAATTATCCTGAATACAATTTTTTTTGGGATCATTTGAGAAACATACTCAAGGTATTGGCTCAACACTATTAAATAAAATGGGTTATGAAGGGAGAGGCCTTGGGCACAATGGTCAAGGCATAATCAATCCCATGGAAGTGATAAGACAACCTCCACATTCATGATTGTGTTATATATGCAGAGAATATGGGGAATCCTCCAAAGCTGTCGAGGTAAGAGGGAAACCGAATGTTGATTTTATCTGAAAAGGACTTTTACAATTCAATATTGCAGGTGATAACGATGAAAAGTATCCAAAAGATCCTGAGAATATGCAAACTCTTTATCAAAATCCGAGTTCAAAGGCAATGGTGCAGGAAAATATTGGAGTACATCAGAGAAAAGTAGCTAAAAATGATTTCATGTATAATAGTCATCCAAAAAAAATGACATTTTGTACATTTTATAGAAAGGAAAATCATTGTTTGGCTGAGTGTTGAAATCTAAGGCTTATTTCAACAAACCTAGCACGAGGAAAAGTAAGTCAAAGAAACAAGATCCTTCGCTTTAGCTAAAAAAGGCCAAACAACAACATCAAAAAGCATGGAGATAAGTCATGAGTTTTCGACCAAAGAAAGAATAATATGTTGTTAATATTTCAAATCAAATTCATCAAGAAAATGAACATGTAGAAAACAAGAATATTTCTTTTAGATGGCTTGGTAATAAATGGATCATGTTTCTTAAGAATTAATTTTTTGCTGAAAATTTGTTTGTGCATACTTCTATAACATTCAAAAAATTTTGCAAACTCTACTTCCTTTGGTCCCCTCTATGTCTAAAAATGAAAATCGTAGCAACAACTTCTTGTGCCATGACGGAGGGTAGGATTTGGTGTGAGGAGCCATGGCCAATGGAGCTAGGATGAAATGCACATCCTGTCGTGGTTTCTTCCTACCAAGGAGATGGATTGCTGATCTTAATTTGAATGCTAGTTTTTCTATGCTAATTTCAATTTGAGATATAAAACTTATATACTGATCTTATGTTTGATGTGCAGGTTCCCTTGTTTCTTATGTGTATTAAAGAGGTAATTAAAATTGAATTTTATGAGTGTTTTTGAAAGTATAAAGCATGAACTCAAAAGGTTGAACAACAACAACATATATAAAAAAAACCCATTACAAAATGATCGATTAACACTGAGTTTTGATGAAGGAGTTCACCCCTCCTGGGCTACAGCTCCTTAGTCCAACTTTATAGCTTAGGGCTCTGTATTAGCTAAATTGTGCTCAAAATGATGTTTTTATGCATCGAATGCTCTTGTAACCTATTAAAATGGGTTAAAAATGTAGAAATATATTATAAATGACTATTTATTTACTCAATTTTGTTACTAGATGCTCTAGGCATGACCTTCCTTCATGGTGGTCCTCGACTTCAAAATTCTTCAAGGCAACAAAAACCTATGTAGATGAGCTCCTATACCTCTGCAACCTATTCCAATGGCTCCAAAACATAAAAATATACCAATAATGACTCTTCATGAGCCAAAATTGGTCGAAACTTGCCTCAATTATGTCAAAAACAAATTCTCTTGCAATTTTGCCTCCAAATCTCGAGAGACCTCCAATTAGCTCCACTAAATTTGGAACTTCACCGCATTCGGATGACTCCGCCAAATCCGCTTCCAGTTTAGTATCATCCTTAATTTAATGATAAGTGTGGATTAAATATAGTTAACCATAGTTGTTAGCGATAAGCGTGGTCTTAAGTGTGGAGCCCTCGACATGGTCATGGGTCACGGTCTTATGGTGAGGGGCTAGCTGACGGGTTGGCCCCTCCGTTCTTGCCATTGGTGAATAATGCGCATTCAAATACATTATGGATGCATTGGATTACAATGTATAGGCCTATGGCCCAATCGTGATAGAGCGCAGTGGAGAGGCGAAGGTCATGGGGTCGAGCCCCAACCCCGCCTCTCGTACAAGTCTTTTACGAAATATAATAATGCCATCGAACCTTATTTTAATCCGCCCCAGCCTTAATGTATTCCCTCCATTCATAATACATGGACCATGGTGATAGGTTATAATAATATGTTTATGCCACCGTTAATTAATATACCATCCGCCATGGTCTTGGGACTATGGTTTAGCAATAATTCCCATAGTTTATATTGCCACCATTTATATATTCATGCCAACTCATTGCAAAGTTTACTTTAGGTTTTAAATATATATAAAAAATGTGGAATTAATATGTTAATTAAAATTAATTAAGGTATGATTTAATAATAAATATAAATAATATACATACATACATACATATATATATATATATATATATAGGATTAAAAACCATATAAAATCTAATATATATAATATAACCTTAATTAATTAAAAATGAATAAAATTTTCCAACATATAATATCATAAACCCAAATTCAACCTTAGGAGGTCATTGGACAAATTTTACCTTCACAAACCAAACTGGCGAATCTCGAAGTGACACTTGTCACTGTACCTTTGGAATAAAATTGAAGAAGATTTTCTGAATGTTGACTGGGCTTCCATGTCATCATTCTATACCCATTCTATAGTTTTTTAATAAAAATTTACCTGTTCTCAATGGTGATCAACAGACCATAACTCCTTCATTCGAACTCTGTTTTCAACGAAATGAGTTGCGTTGGATTCCTTGCGATGGACCAGTCATTGTTGTTCTAGTTTTATCACTTTCATTTTTTAGCTAAAATACTGAGCCTCAAATAATTCCTCCCCACTATAAGCCTTTTGGACCCAAAAATCTCTCTGATTATTGATCATGTGGATGAGGGTATTGTTCCCTCACCCTTCCATTCTCTATCCACTGAAATTTTCCCAATTTCATCATTTGGAGTTTCTCAAAAAAAGTGAACTTTTGTGTTGATTCTTGCGACCTTCTCTTGTTGTAATTGACACCATCATACTGCAATATTTTTGAATTTGTAGAAAAAAAATCTATTATTGGAGAAACGATCTTGTTCCTACTTTTATCAATAATCAAAGGAAACGGAAATCCGAGGTAAAAAAATTGTGAATTTATTGGAATGGGACAAGCAGGATCCAAATATATAGCCTGACATAGGGAATTAACATCCTTTTACATGACGTTAATGAGACTAAACTATGTTAAGTAAGTACTCACTTAGAAAATATTTTAGCATCAATTTGAGTGCAGCAAGAAATAGAGGCTTCAACTACCAAAGATATTGCTTCCTTGAGAGAATGCACCATCTCTTCCTTTTATTTCTTCGGCTTTGATGGTACAAAGTGGAGATCATTGCACATGGTACATACTTGGCCTATAAGTTTACTTTCATGGATATAAATATTTCTAAAAAAGCACTTCCATGGATATAAACATTAACAAAAGAGTTGAATTCATGAGATATGTGGAGATGTCTATTGAGGTGAAGGAGAAGTAGATTTTTTATTTTTAAATTATAACAATTATTGATTCTAATTTTTTTTCTTCGTAGGATCCAAGTATCCCTCCAAAACACCATTCTCTAGTCCCATTATTTGTGGGTGGGGGGAAAATAATTCATCCATTCCCTTATGCATATTATAATATTCCAGGTTTGTGATTCTAAAACATTAGTTGGACATTTTCTTTTGGTAGATTTATTTCACTAAGTTTTCAATAACCTTTACTTGTATTATCTTTGGTCTTATTCTTAACATTTCTACCACTAACTGCAGTCCAAGCTAGGTCAATGGATCCAACCAAGGACGTGGAAGCTTATGGATATGGAAGTGTACCATGGAAGGAGAGAGTATAAAACTAAAAATGAGGCAGGAAAAAATGCAGACCATTATAAATGGAGTACAATTAGGAGGGGGAATAGATTGGGACCCTCATGGAAATGCACCAGATGGTCCGTATCTGCCGTTGTATTCTTTCCAAACCTTTAAGCTATATTTTTTTCCTCTTTTATTTTGAATAAGCTTCCCTTGAGCCTTAATGTATAGGCTTACAATGCTTTCAATGTTTATAATGAAATGTATGCATAGTTTTTTTTTATTCATGTGATTGGTTTTCATTCTTTTAGTTTGAAAAGGTAAATTGCATTGTTGTACAATATTTCATTTTTTAGTGCAATCCATGCTATTTTGATAATGCATTGAATTGAACAGAATGGATGAAGAAAGGAAACCTATGTCATGAAATTTTCCTAATCCATCCAATAGGATAAATCCATACTGGATGGTTATCATATTTTTTGAGTTACGGGTATGAGAAATAGGAAAGAACATTTAAATACCTTGAGAAGCCATGTATATTGAAGATTTGTTGACTTATGTGGGTGTCAACATAGCCATATGCATATTATTTTTCTTTTTGTAATCCATCTTGAGAAAACAACCCATCAATTTCAATGTTTATTTTCCTGGTAAGCTTCAAGGACACAACAATTAAAATTTTAATTTATTAGATAGGCTTGTACCTTTAGCAAGTTGGATAAAAAAAGGCACGGGAAACATTAGAAGAGGAAATTATTTTTTCATTGTAGGATCCCGTGATCCCTCTAGGACACCATACTCTAGTCTCTTCATTTATGGGTGGGGGGGAAGGAATTCATCCATTGCCTTATGAAGATTCTAATCTTCTAGGTTTGTGATTCTAAAACACTAGTTGGAAATTTTATTTTGGTAGATTGATTTCACTATGTTTTCAATCACCTTTACTTGTATTATTTTTTGTCTTATAATATTTCTAGTATTGTTGATATTTCCAACAGTTTGTAGGGATCCCTTTGATTGTTTTCATGCAGTTTTTTCTTTTTCTTCATTCAACGAGTCTTTATTTATATGATGTCTCATTTGCTACCTTCAAGAAAAACATTTATCTCCTCACCTATCATCTCATTTTTACAATCATTTAGAAAAAATTAATTTTCTAAAGGTAACTCCATTACCTTAGCATCTACAACTTTTTTTCTCGAAAGTACACCAGGAATCACATTCCCTTTTACTGTTAGAAGTTTGCTACTATTTTTGCATTCGTTGAAGTCTCCTTATCTTTTGATTTTATTTTTTGATAAAATCCTCTCGCTCGTATTACAAAGGTGAATGTGCCTTCTCCTTACACATGAAAATATAAAGTACACATCTCTCTCAATATCTCACTATAATCATGTCTTTTCTTTACCATCAATCTGCAAACTTGAAGACTGGGTTTACTTGTCAAGTCCTCTTAGCATTGTGATATTCTGCCACCCAAGGAGGTTATTGTTTCCCTCTTGGATGTAATCAATGCTACCATTTCTTCTACTTATTCTATCTGCAAATTAAAAATTTCAAACAAAATAGAAAGGTCTTCAATGTTTGAATATACTTGGTTGCTATCTTTACTATGATGTTGTTCGTCATCTGCAATTATCCTATTGTAGATTTCACCATCTCTTCAAACTTCATGTAGGCTAATTTCCAGTAGGTTTTTAATACCATTATTGATCCATCATGATACAAATGCATCACTCCTCGCTTGGTTATAGGAAATTCTAGTTTCTATAATAGCTTGAATACAGTATGAATGTTGCCTTCTCCTTGGACTTGAAAATATAAAGTACAAATATCTCTAAATATCTTTCTATACTCATATATTTTCTTTACCATCAATCTGAAAACTTGAAGAATGGGTTTACTTGTTAAACCTTCTCAGCATTGGGATCTTCTGTCATCCAAGAATATTGTTGTTTCCTTCTTGGTTGTAATCATTTCTAACATTTCTTATACTTCTTCTATCTATAAATTAACAATGTTAATCAAAATACAAAGGTCTTCAATTTTTGAGTATACTTGACTATCATATTTATTGTGGTCTTACTCACCATCTACAATTATCCTATTGCAAATTTCACCATCTCTTTAAACTTGGTGTAGGTTGATTTCCAGTAGGTTGTTAATGAAATTAGTGATCCATCATGCGAAAAATACCTCGCTCTTCGTTTGGTTATAGGAAGTTCCAATTTCTATAATAGCTTGAATAAAATATGAATATTTCTTTCCGCTTGGACTTGAAAATATCAAGTACACATATCTCTCATTCTCTAACTGTACTAGTATACTGCCTTTACCATCAGTATGCAAACTTGAAATTGATTCACATAACATTAGAAAATAATCTCGTGTTCCTTTTTTATGTTAAAATCTACAATTTATTAGTGTGCATATTGAGTATTTTAAGCATTTGGCACTATACATAATAAGTAAAAAAAAATTATAAATTGACAAAAGCTAGAACCTTTATCATCTAAAATCCTCAAAACTCTAAATCATTCCAGCTAACAAACAATAATCACAACCATACAGTTTGATATACCCATAGTTATGAGAATGATGATTTAAAATTTGTCCTAATATATGCCAAACAATATTCCAATTAAATAGATATGAGCTCCTTCTTAAAACTCTAGAAAAGGTTCATAGAAGAGGCCATCTCTACTGAGAACCACAAAGCTCCTCTTCATAACCCCCTTATGGTCGACTAGATTGTATTTTTCATGGATAATTTCATGAAGCAATTCATGTTTAATATACGTGTTATAACATTTCATTAAATTTTTACCTAGGCATGGATAATGATTTGTGAAAACTCATTTGAGACATGCTCTGTTTGATAGTTTTCTCTTATGTTACTTCTTGAGATTCTAAATTTGTTCTTGGTTATAAAAGTTGTGGGTTTTTTTGCAACACTAACAACAGGTAGATTTGAAGGTGTCGAAGCAAGTGTCTTTGGATATTCCACAAAATATCTTCCGGCCTACCATTTGAATTTTTACTAGACACTGTTGGGGAATAATGCAACACAAGGCAAGTGATAATGAAGAAATACTAAGATTATACATATTTTTATTTCAGGTATGAACTACTTCATTTATTTTATTTCATTAAGTAGCTCTCTTGAAAATTGTTGAGAAATGGTATAAAACTTGCCTTGCATAAATTTATTATTTTATTCTTAACAGGAAGAAGGATGGGTGCTTTGTTTTGCCTCCAAGGAACGATTAATTGCCTATAAAAAACTAGTGATAAGGAATTCTTTGCAACTTCAGCTTGCTATGAAGTCGACTTGAGGTCTATATTTAACATAGATCTATGTCATGACAACACTGATTCGAGGCTAAATTTTAACATAGATTTCAGGCTGATTTTTAACATTGATTTGAGGTTGATATTTAACACATTTTTGTGCTACGACAACAATAAAATTAAGTGTAAATTTGCTAATCAATTGTAGATTGGAATGCATATACACTTTTATTATTTCTTCTTATCAAGGAAGCCAATTCCAATTATACAAAGGTATTGAAATGGTGGAACTAACCACTAAATATGAATTTAATTTGATTCAAGCTTTTGGATTTATATGTGAGAGATTAAACTCTCTTATAAAATGGAGAAATCTTGTACATTTTTATTTTACCTCATAATATGTCATTGAATGAAGTTCCAGCTGAGGATCTTTCATGTTCAAATTCAATGACATGAATTTATATTCAATGAATATAAGTGTGATGCCTTATTATTTTCAAGGTTGATTTCCGAAATTGTTAAATTTTGGAAATTGTTTTTTTCACTTAGATTTAAAAAGACTTTGTTGTTAGACTTAAAAAATGGAATTTATTATTTTTATTTTCATAAAAAATAGAGATTTAGGGTAATTAAAATCACTATTTGGGAACTTTAAATGTTGAAACGACCTTAAAATAACATTTAAAATGAATTTTGTATTTTCTTAAAATTATTTTTTCATATTGTCTCTAGAGAGAAAATAGTTGGAAATATGGACATCTAGTATCTATAGATACAATATGTTTTTAATCTTAGCTATTGTCCCTAAAGAGACAAATGTAATTGTTTCTACAAAGACAAAAATGAAAGTGTCTCTACAGAGAAAAATTGTAGACAAATGAAATTATCTCTAGAGAGACAAATTAAATTGTCTCTTAAGAGACAATAATGTATGTGTCTTTATAGAGACAATAATAATATGTGTTGTATATTGTCTTTATAGAGACAATTATTTAAGACAATAATTTTGAGACATCCGCTTAAAGACAATATTTAAGACAATACACAAGTTTCTTTTAGTTTCAAATCTTAAATATTGTCTTAAAAGTGCCCCACATGTAGTAGTGTCTCCAAACATTTTACAATTCTCAAACCCCCGAATTCTACATATAGCCAACCTCTCAAAAGATGTCAATGTTTCCATATTTGGAAATTCCTCTCCCTAAAAACACACAAAACCCCTAGCCATCGAATATTTGTACAATGCTCCAATATTTGTATGCTCTTCAACTTCGCACATCCAAGTGCGAAGAAAAACACAAAATACATCAATGTTTCCAGACTTGGCAGCTCTTCTAATAATAGGCCCTAGTCCGCTAAGGCTTACAATAAGAAAAATTCATGTTTTTTTACAAGCGACGAATACGAACCCTGACTGCCACATATTTATAACAGAAAGGGCTCGTCGTTGCAAATTAGCATAAAATAACTAACACTACAGAATTTGAGAGAATAACCCACCCCACTAAACATTTTGCATAAAAACACATGAAAAACCAAGAGAAATTTTTAGGCTTAAGCTATCTGTTGAAGCCTTGAAAATCGTTGCTTCAAACATTGGGGATAACCACCCGGTCAAGACCTTAGGATAGCTCCTTTCCATTTGGTGTGGTGGCTCCGACTGGATTTATAGGACCAGTCTCCTAGTAATTTAAATGGGTTGGTAATGGAATGAATGAATGAAGGGAAAATGGGACTAAATGACTGAAATAAAGCTATTTAAACTAACTTAAAACTGATAAGATAATTCTAAAACTAACCCGGGCATCAAATGTGAATACAACTTTAAATTTGTTTCAATTAACCAATAACCATAAAAATGTATTATAGCTTAATTGAAATATGCAGTAACAAATAAAGATAACTATGTTTAAGAAATTAAACGGATTTATAATAACATATTGCATTGATCATTATATATCGTTTGTATATACTGTAAAAGATAAATATTTCTACACACTCAGAAATGATATGTATAAAGAAATATTGTAAAGAGAATACACATAAACGATAGCAATTTAAAAGAGAATATCACATAACATAAGAAAACTAACAGTGAACAGATAGAAATACCATATCCATCTTGATACTTTCCAATGCAATCTGATATCCAAATCTAGTAACTTCAATGTAAAATCAACTCCAAGATACATAAATGCAATTCTTAAAGGCAATTTCGCACATAATCATCAGATGTGATCCTTTCTAAAAAATATAAGAGTCAATGGAGTACAGAAATGTAATCTCTAAGTCAAAATATTACAAATTCAGGACCCCTTTCTAAATGCATGAGAGGGGTTTAAATAGGTACTTAAAAAATAACGAAAACTATTCCTACAATCTATCTAAATCAAAAAATCTAGAACAGAAATGTGATTTTTAGGTGAACTGACTCATTGATTATCTGATGTGTTTGATGTGCCCAGATGGCAGATTTTGAGCATTTCCTTCACCTCTTCTAGATGACTAGGCTTTGAGTGCAACTGCCCTGTATATGTGGCATCAAAGAATTCGGGAACGATGCAATCGATCGCATTTGAAAGAAATTTTATTGTTGTTTGTTGACTATGCGGCTTGATAAGATAGGTCTGCATTGTATCCCATGATATTTCTTGTAGTTGGCCAATTTTCTGATTTTTATTAATTATCTCTTGTTTCCATCTGTAATCAGTTTCTTTTACCCTAGGTAATTGGCCAGGGGTACAATCTGAAATTAAATTGATTGCATATAGGTTATCATGCACCAGCTGTGTTACATTTTTCATTGTTCTTTTAGCTCTAGATGTAGCCCTTTTTGTTTGATTAAACGTTGTTCCCATTCTGAAAAAATAATTTCTTTATGTCTCTCCATAATCTTGGGAAGATTTGCTTTTCTTCCTGATTATGAGTCTTTCGATAAAATAAATTCAGAGATCTTTTCATCAGTTTCATCAAATTCAATTTTAAGACTGACTTCTTCATCTACCAAGGAATATGTTAATTCACATAGGGATTCTGCTTCTGTGACCTTTAAAAAAAAAAAAATTTAATTGTTGAGACAATAATTTGTTTGTCTCCAGAGCTTCATTTATGAATTGATCTAAATTAGGATAATTTGTAAACTTGCCTAATTTAGATTGAAACATCTTCTCTTGCTCAATCTTTGAAGTCTTCTCATTTTGTAGAAGAGCCTGTAATTTTTTTATTTCTTGATTTAGCTACTATTTCTTTTCTAAAGTCTACTAATCGATCTTTTCCTTTTCAAAGCAAGCTGCTCTTCTAATTGTTTAGATTTGAGCTCTCCATCCTGCAATCGCTGTTCTAACTGAATGATTTTCTGTTGGTTCTTTGTAACCTCTTCTTCTAACATGGCTATTTGCACATCCTTTTGCTTCATTACTTGTGTAACTTCAGAGGCCTTGTCTACAGTAGCAGCACTATAGGCACCTGCATATTGGGATAATTTGGTGAGATCCTCAGATGGATTCACCTCAGCATTCTTATAAACAATATTCATAAATTCCACCTGTGATGTCAAAAGTGCATCTTGATCAGTTCTCCTCCTTTTCCTCCGTTTTCTCGCAACAACCCTATGTTAAGGACTGTAAAATATATCTAGAGGGGGGATTCTTCTATCTTCAGCATGATTTCACCTGTGGGATTTTCAGTGATGATTTCTATATCTTGGTCTTTTATATCATTAACTTGGGGACTATTCTGTTGTCCTATTTGCTGGGAAAATTGTTCATATTGGCTCAGCAAATCAAGAGAAACTATAACTTTAGTAGCTTCAACTACATCTTTAGCAGCTTTATCTCCTCCAAGTTGAGAACTTGGATTATTGTTTATATCACTTTTTGGTGCCTGTTCAGTATTCTTACTATCTGTGCCTCCCTTTTCAGTATGCACATTGGCATCAGTACCTATGCCTTCTTTTCTCTCCTAGGCCGAAGATTGCTATACATCAATTTTAGCAGCTGTTTCTGTCTTTTCAGTATCAACTTTGCTGCTAATATATTCCTTTTGTAAAACAGGATTAGTTCCTATTACTTCTTTGCTATATGTATTCCGTGTTTCCTTCTGTTGTGATTCATATTCCTGTATAGAAACTCTCAACTGATCCAGAGGAACTTTAAGTAACCTCTGACTTCTAAATAACATAAATTTATTCATTCCTTCGGCCTGAAGTTTGGACTTGGCCAAACCAAAAACTTGGGACATTTTATCTACAGAAACAAATAAATCATCAAACATATCTGGTTCATGTTCGAACCGAGCAATTGAAACAGAAGTAGTAAAATCATATGCCACCTTCCTAGGATCATACTGCCACCCTGGGATTATTGAAAGCTTGATATTGGTTAACTTAACAACTTCTTTTTCAGCATGGACAAAATTATTGAGAGTATAGTCACCACATTTAAAAGGAAAATTAGGCCACATAAGCTTCTAGTTGTTCTTCAAAGTTCTAGACATGCCTTCTACTATCAGTTGATAAGAAATTTCCCGTGCTAACAGTTTGTCTAGAACATACAAAGGAAGGATGTGTGGTTCTACAATGCTTCCAAAAAATCTAATATATGTGAAATTTTCCTCTCCGAACCAATCTCCAATTGAGGACAAATCAACTCTAGCTTTGTCGGAAAGTCTAGGAGGGAATCGACCAAAAATAGTTTGATAAATCGGACTAAGAAAACTGTGACAGACTCTGTAAACATGGCTTTTGAAATGCCCTTTCCATAATAACTTGTGATATATATGAATTAGAACAGGATCTTCAGGGGTCCATTTCCATCCTAATAAGGGGAATTCATAATTAAAATAAAGGGCATCTACGATATAAGCACAAAAATAAAAAGGAGTGGAATTTCCTCAATTTTTGTCTTTCCTATACTCAAGAATTTTGTTGGCTATCTTATCAGAAAGAATGACAACCCAATCCATTATCTCAGAACTAATAGCAGAATGTATTAATGGCACCATTTGTATAGAAAACCTAGCCGAGTTATCATTTCCAAACAATCTACACATCATTGCTGCAGCATAACAGTATGGAGGAAAAAGAGTCTCCAAAGAGTACATACCTGATGCCTCGTGTCTGTGCTTTTCAGGAACCCTTCTCCATTCTCTAATTGGTTCTGACTTATTTTCATGATTCGCAGCAAATTCCTTGATAAAATATTTGCTATAAATTTTATGTGGGTTTGGAAGGAGGTACATTGCCTTGATGTCCTCTGGTTTGAATGACCAAAATATTGCTCCAGAAGTTGAAACAAAGGTTTTGTCTTTGATAGCCACATTATCAATTACCTATCTAATAACATCAGAATATGGAAAAATGTTTGCCTGAGTTGCAACTCGGTGCAAAAATGAGTTTGATAATCCACCAAGAAGATTTTCATAATAAAAATCTGAGTCGTTTTTGTCAGGAACTGTAGCCTTAGCTTCAACAACTTTAGGGTTTTTATTTTCAAGTAAGTTGTATACATTTTCTCATGGCATATTACCAAGTCCCTGGCATGAGGTATCTATCCCAAGCTTAAGCTTTGTTGGTTTCTCTTTTGGGCGGCATAGTGAATACAGGAGCTTTTGCAGCGATGGCGTCTTTCAATTTCCTGAATATTTTCGACATTTCAGTATTGGGCAGTGTTTCTCTCATTCTGTGAATGGAAGAATTGGATGTTCTATTGTTCTGCAACAAAGAAAAGCTTTCAGCCAAGGTGAAAACACAATAATGAAAAAAGCTACACAAAAGGATTTATTTTCTAATTTTCATTTATTATATTTGTGGTTTAAAACTTAAATACCCTTTAGGGAGTCACATTCATGCATTCAATAACAAAACAAATCATTATTGTTTGTTTTATTTTTGAATTAATGTTAATTTACAATCAGAGATTGGCATATTTCGAAATAAGTGTAAATATATTACCTTTTAAACCTTTGGAATGTGATAAATAATAATATATGAATATTTAAGTTGTATTTGCATCGTGATTCCATTAAAAGGAAAATAAAATAAGACTTATGCCAAATTCCGATTACGAAGATTGCATCAGGGAATTTCAAATGGAATGAATAGTTTAAGAGTTTCTCTGATAATCTGATTGCGATGAGGTGGGGTCCGCGGCGTCGGAGTTTTTCAACCAAATGAATATAATATTTTAATTCTTCCGAAATGCGATTGCGATGAATCGCATCGTATCAGAAGTATGCAAAACAAACATAACACTTTAAAATTTTATCCGAAATGGGATTGCGATTATGCGCCATTGCATCGGAGTTTTACAAAGTGAAAATAGAATTTAAAGATTTCTCCGATTTTCCAATTTGCAATTAGTGTACATATCAAATTTTGTTAATAAAAAGACTTTATATAATAATTTTGATACGATAAAAGCTTTGTATCTTATCGGATCAGAAAGTTTTTTAAAGGTTGTACAATTTGTAAATAAAAATATGTAATGTGTCCTTTTATCAATGAATCTTTTATTAATAAAAATGATCGGATTTTTTCTAAATCTTTTATTTCTATCTAGAAAGAAAGATAAAAAGGGGACCTATTTCTAAATGGAATTTATTCTAAAAATTTGAAAACGGGGAGAATTGTTGTACAATACAACAATTGGCGATTCACTGGAGGAAACAGTTATCTCTGAAAATATGAAATGAACACTATATTTCTAGTAAGTAAATATTTCTAAGGATTAATGAAAATTTAACTTAGGATAATTCAAATAAAATATAACTATGAAAAGAATAAAAATCATTTACAATTTCTTTCTAATTCCTCAAAGATAAAAACATTTTTGGGTTATCTCAAGCTTTGATTGGTTGATAATAATAAAGTAAGTGGATTTATTCAAGTTTAGCTATTGTAATACACTCTATTGTCATAGGCATTGCCTCTGCTGCTAGCAAACGTTCACAGTCTCGACAGGGTTACCTTTTAACCATCAACCATTCATTATCCCATCCAAATAAGATTAGAACTCTTTAAAAATAAATTCATAAGACATATTATCTCATCTTTTTTATCTTTTATTTATTTATTCTTAATTTAAGAGTCATTGTTCTAGTTTGGTAGCTAGTTAGTAACAATGCCATTCACTAGTTTTAATTAAATTGAACAAGTCGGCTCGTGATGAGACCCCTTGTCTTACTTTTATAAGCCATTACCCTGTTTTGGTATGCAGTGTTGGTAATGTAAGTTTTATTACTTCTTATGATCATGGTAAGTAGGCTCGTGATGAGACCTCTTATCTCCTAAATTTTGTCATATAATTTCTTAGAATTACATTCTAAAAAATCACAACTAAAATGGATGGGGTGAAATAGTTGTATCCTTAAGAATAAATGGATGACAATTTTCAGAGTTTTTTGTTTGCTAAAGCTTGAAAAAGTCTTTAATTTTTAGAGATAACCTTTCTCTGCTTAATAAACTTATAATGATTTACATTTTCCTTAAGGTTTCAAAATATTATGCAAATGTTTTGAACAAATTTTCAAAGTTTAACATTTTATTTTAAGCTATCCAAAATTATAATCATTTCCTTAAAAATTCTTATTTACACAAAATAAGTATTTATAACATTCATTCCAAGACAATTTTCTAATAGTAAAAATTCAATCAAAGACTATTAACAATATTTATTTACAAAAATAAAAAATTGCAGAAAGGAATATGTACAAGTAAGAAGGGGTTACCTTCTTATGAAAAGAATTTCTTTAAGACAAGCCCATTTACAAGAAGAGATTCTTTCTTTCCTATTAAATCTTGGAGTATGAATGTATATGAGCCTATCTTTTCAGTAATCTGAAATGGTCCAAGCCACATTTTCTGAAATTTGGTATGCTTACCTTTTTCTTCATGTGCTTTATCCCATTTCAGAACAAGATCACCAATTGAAAAAAAAATTGAGCCAGTGGAACTTGAATCAAAAGAAGATTTTACAAGCTCTTGATGTTTTTCATGAATATCTTTTTATTTTTCTCTATCTTCTCCTAATTTAAGTATTTGATCAAATCTCAACTGAATGGATGAGGAAGGATTTTATTCAATGAATTGCACTAGGGCTAATGATGGAAGAGCTAGATTTGATGGTATCACAGCTTCTTTAACATAAACTAAATTGAAAGGTGAAGTTTCTATAGAAGATTTAAGAGTAATACGATCAGCCCATAATGCAAAGATTAAAGACTTGTGCCAATTCTTTTGATTTTGATCAATGGTCTTTTTAATGATTTTGATGAGATTTTTGTTAGTGGATTCAGCTAAACCATTACCTTGTGGATAATAATTCACTGAATATTTTAATTTAAAACCTATTTTAATTACAAATTCCATTATACTATTAACAAAAAAATAAGATGCATTATCAAAGACCAGAGCATTAGGTACACCAAACCTGGTAATGATGAATTGATCGATGAAATGAATAATTGCATCAGAGTTGGCTGCCTTTAGAGGAATTGCTTCTACCCACTTTTTGAAGTAATATGTTACTGTGAGGGTGTACTTGTGCTATTTGGAAGAATGAGGAACTATCTCACCAATAATATCAAGCCCCCATTTCTCTAATGGTTTCTCAATGTTCACTGGCTGCAAAGGAAAAGCTAGCTTCCTTTGTCTTCCACTAGCAGTTTGGCAAATCTTGCACTTCCTCACATAATCATATGTATCTTTGAAAAGGGTAGGCCAATAATATCCAACATGGATGATTTTGTGGGCTATGGTATCACCTCAAAAATGACGTCCTGTTGGTCCATCATGTAATTCTTGCAATACCTTTTTTGCTTTATTTTCAAGACATATTAATAGGATTGAATCATAATTCTTTCTGAATAACACATCATCAATGATTTCATATTTAGTAGCCTTCAATCTTAAAGCAAGTTTATTCTTATAACTGAGATTAGAAGGAGCATACCCATTTTTCATGTAAAATATCATATCAACATACTGAGATTTAGAATCTGTAACACTTATCTGACTTACTTGAACAACATTTTCTGGATCTTGATTTTCTGGTATGTTATGAGTTCCTGCTAATAATCTTCAAAAACCTTGTCCTCAAACAATCTTCGCTGGTTTAATATCAATATCATATTCTTGCAAATTTGTCACCCAATTAGCCCTTTTTTCTCCTACTTCTCTTTGAATTAGTAATTGTCTTACTGCAGAGAATAGGACAATAACCTTCGTGTGTGTTTTTAAGAGAAAAGACCTAAAATGTTTGATTGAATTAAATACATCGAAAGCTTGTTTTTCAACATCAGAATAATTCATCTCAACTCCTTGCAAATTCGAGCTGAAGAAAAAAATCGGTGCTTCAATTTGTTGATCACTGAGCTGTGTTAAAACAGCAGCATAGGATGTTTCAATTGCTAAAGTATACAGAAAAAAATATTTAGAAAAATTGAGAGTATTTAATGCAGGTGCATCAATGGTTGCCTTCTTGATCGCATCAAAGGCTTCTTTTTCCTTATATCCCCATTTGAATACCAAAATATTCTTAATCATATTCTGCATAGGTAAAAAAAATTGAGAAAAATCTAGGATGAATCTTTTTACAAAATTAATCTGACCTAAAAATGATTGCATGGACTTTTTATTATGAGGTAAAGAAATATCGCAGATTTCTTTAACTCTGTAAGGATCGATAAATATACCATATTTTGACACAACAAACCCTAAGAGTTTTCCTTGATCAAGAGAAAAGAAGGATTTATTTGGGTTTAAGGAAATACCAAACCTTCTACATCTTTCAAATATTTGTTTCAGATCATGTAGATGATTGGATCTCTTTTTTGAATAAACTGTTATGTCATCAAGATAAATAACAACTGATCTATTAATCAGACCCTTAAATGATATGTCCATGGCTCTCTGGAACGTAGCTCCTGCATTTACTAAACCAAAAGGCATTTTTTGATAAGCATAAGTTCCCTATTTGGTTCTGAAAGTGGTTTTCAACCTATCATCTGGATGTACTAAAATTTGATTATACCCTGAAAATCCATTGTTAAACACCATGTTAAACACACACATGGTGTATGAGAAGAATAAACACACACACTTAAGAGACTCAACACACAATGAAGGATAAGCGCGAGGCTTTCTTATTTTTCCATTATACATGATGTACATTTATAGTACAATGGTGTGACTCTTGGTTTCACATTCCAAGGTCACTTGGAATCCATTGTGACTTTTTGCATTCCACACCTACCCATGTAGGATTAGGTGTTCCAACATCCCCCCTTAATTCGAAGGGGTATGTGTGAGTCCAAGAAGCGAGTTGTAATACAAATCTGCAAAGTATACATGGCAACACTTGGGTTGAATCAACTCTCTGAAATGTTGGAAAAAAGAGGTGGTTTAAGGATGACCAACAACACTAGAACACAATACTTGTTGCAGTTCCTGGAGCTCTTCAAAAACTGGCAACAAGCTGAAAGCTTCTACTAGAGGAATTGTCCCTCATAAAAAAGAGAGACCTTCAACCTAAAAGAAGGGAGGTCTACTACCTATGATGGTTTTAGGATTACCAACAACTCTGGAATGTTTGAAGCATTTCCTGGAACTCAACCAAAGCTAGCAAGAAGCTAAAGGCTTCTGCTAGAGGAAGTGTTCCTCATATATGAAAGGGAGACCTTCGACCTAAAAGAAGGAAGGTCTACCACCGGTGATGGTTTAAGGTTTTCCATCAACCAAAGATGATGGTTTAAGGTTTTCCACCAACCGAAGGCATGCTCATGGGCATCCATGTCTCTGGCTACATCTCTGAATCTGGAATGAAGAATTGTGTCTCAGGCTCGCTTGAACTCCTGTGTCTCTGGCTACAACTCTGAACATGGAATGAGAGATTGTGGCTCAGGCTCACTTGATCTGACATCGAAGCTTGTATATGACCACCATTTTCCCCCCTGTCAGGGACAAGGTGAGATGATGGAGAAAAATCAACTGCAAGTTTGCTCAATATTTGTGAACAAGTTTTGACATATGTCTTAAACATCTTCTTGGCTACTGATGCCCATTGCCAAGAAGCGATCCATTCAAGATGAATATTTTTTCTTGCAAGAGGATTTTTTCTAAAGCATCTGTCCGAAGAATGAGTGTACCGACCATAGTGCTTGCATGGATGAAGATCAAAATAGTGATCTTTCATATGGCCAACTCGATCACAGTGTTGGCATTTCACAATCTGTTGTTGTTGTGGAGCAAGATCTGGAACAGCTGCAGGTGAACTATCATAAAGGAATCCGACACTCTGAAATATGATGGGCTTGGTGTAGTCTGGAATATGAAAGGAAACATCCTTGTCATATCCAAGACCAGTTCGGTGCTTGTTGTGGACAAGCTCTTCCCAAGGTCTGATGATGGGCTTGAGAAGTGTAGGTTGAACTGCTGCATATGCATGTACATCTGCTCTTGTGCAATGCATTGAATGGGAATCGACTTCAACTTTACTGACTTGCTGCTGATGGGAGTCCCTCTCAATATTTTGAACAAAAACAAGTTCAGAATGGTGACTCTTTTGCTGAAGTTTGTCTTGCTGAAGCTAAGTTTCCAACTACAAAAACTCAATCTTTTCTTGTGCATATTGCAAAAAACTTTGAATGTTACAAAGAGCATTCTTGCTCATTTTTATCATATCATCAAAATTGGAATGAATGAGGTTATTCAACAACTCTAATGCCTCACTGATTTTAGCCATTTTTCAACAACTTAGGCTCAAAAAATGAAAGAGTGTCGGCTTCAACCGAAAATGCACCCGTTTACAATGTGATTCAATATTCCTTCAAACAAATACAAATGACTCTAAAGAATTTCCAACTATGGAAATCTCAAAGTACAAAGTGTGCTCCTCAAATGATGGAGGACAATCAACAATGAGTTACATCAACAACTCAAATTTTTTGATTGCAACTATGAAGAAGATGCAAATTCTACTCACAATACAATGTCAATATCTCTGCAAAAATATTTTGTAAATGTGCAGTTGAAAACACTTGTGCAAGAGGCCTTTAAGGTAGCTGATTTTTTTCTTCAAAGAACTACTCTTCATCAAGAACAACTCATCTTCACATGTCAATCTCTTTTAGAAAAAGTCACCCTTATGTCAATGCCACAAATCACAATGAAAAACTGCAATTTTCTCTATGTATATACCATTTCCTCATATGCCATTTCTTCTTTTACTGCTGTACATTTTATCTATCTGTTGTTTTAATTCCTTTCTTCCTTTTCTCTCTCTGCTTCTTCTTCTTCCTTTTTTTTTTTTTTAAATTAATTTTGGGATTAATTAAAAAAATGGAAAGAGTGAATATAATAAAAATTGAAGTTTAAAGGCTGTAATTAAAAATAAAAAGAAAAAAGGCAAAAAATATGCGGATTTTGGGGAAGGGATTTTTAAAAATTTAAAAATGAAATTTGAAGAGAGGGCCGTATTGTAATGGAGAGGGGGGAGGCTATGTGAGGAATGAGGTATGGGAGGTGGTTGATGGGGAGAAGGGGGAGCGCAGGGTAAGTGTGCAGGGTAGTCGATGGGGAGCAGGGTAGTGGATAGGGGGACGGGATATCGAGGTAAGGGGAGGGTGGAGAGCGTAGTGATGGGGGAGGTTTAGGGGTCTGTGTAAGGGAGCGAGTAGCAGGTAGGGTAGTCGGGGTTTAGGTGGGGGCATAAGGCAGGGGTGAGGTTAGGGGCCGAGAGGCCGGAGTTGAGGGGGATGGGTGTAGCGTAGGCTGAGGGCGGGGGAGTAGCGGCTGGTATGCGCAGAGGGGACGGGTGTGAGAGGTTGGATGTGTGAGGGGGAGGGCGAGAGGGTGATGAGGGCGTTGGGTTTCTTGCAACTGGTGGGTAGGGTGGCCATGTTGGAGAGCATTTGTAGATATGGTGAGGGGGCGAGTGCGTAGAGGGTAAGGGTTAGAGGAGGGCCGAGGGGATGAGATTTAGCGTAGGTTTCAGGGTTGAGCGTTGGGCTGTAGTGTATGCTCTCTAAGGGGGAGTCAAGAGGTAAGGAGGGAGAGCAATGTGCATTGATAGGGGGAGGTCGTGAGCGATGGGATGGGTAAGAGCCAGTTGCTATGTGGAGATGAAGGGAGAGCGAAGGGTGAGGGTGTAGATAGATGCAGGTTGTAGAGTGGTGCCTGGAGCATGCGGAGTGTTGGGTAGAGGGGGATGAAGGGCCGTGAGCACTGCTCAAATTTTTATTTATTTATTTATTTATTAAATATAGTAGAGAGTAGAATAAATCAGAGGACAGTAGGAGAAATGAAAAAATTTTCAAATGTATAGTAGAAGTTTAGTCCATAAAATATCTCAGCAGCATAGAATTTGTCACAGTAGAATTCGGAAATTTTCAGCAGACAAAAGTCAAAAAAATTTCCAGTAGCCCAGCAGCAAAAAAAATGGACTTTAAAAATGTAGAATTTTCCAAAAAATTATAGGTAGAAACTCAGAAATTTTACTTGAAAACCCAAAACTTTTCTTCAAAACCCCACTTTGAACAGTATTTTCAGTAGCTCTTCAAAATGCAGAATTTAATAGGCAGAAATTTTAAAATGGGCAGCAGAAATTGCATGGAAAATGCAAAATGAAAACCTTCAGATGTGAAGTGTTTATTTTCTTCAAAACCACTTTTGCTCTTCTTCAAAACACCTTCCAAATGCGGAAAAATGTCTGCTGCAGAAACTCTCTAAATGCGGAAAAATTGCCAAGAATTTTTGCAGATATGCACAGGCCATAAACACAAATGGCTCACTCAAGGTTGAGCTGGTTATGAACGTATCGACTCTGATACCATGTTAAACACCATGTTAAATACACACATGGTGTATGAAAAGAATAAACACACACACTTAAGAGACTCAACACACAATGAGGGATAAGCGTGAGGCTTTCTTATTTTTCCATTATACATGATGTACATTTATAGTACAATGGTGTGACTCTTGGTTTCACATTCCAAGGTCACTTGGACTCCATTGTGACTTTTTGTATTCCACACCTACCCATGTAGGATTAGGTGTTCCAACATCCATCAAGGAAGTACATGAGTTCAGAACTAGCTACCTTTTCAAGAATTTGCTCCATGGTTGGCAATGGGAAATTGTATTTTTGACATGCCTTGTTTAAATTCCTGAAAGCAATACAGATTCTAATATCTCCATTTTTCTTCTTGATAGGTACCGTGTTGGAAACCCAATTAGAATGCCTTACAAGAAAAATGATTTTGGCTTTCAAAAGTTTGTTGAGTTCTATTTTGATTTGATCCTCAAGATTTGGATGAATCTTTCTTAACTTCTGTTGAACGGGCTCAACATTAGAGAGCATTGGAATTTTCTGTTGAATTACAGAAGTATCATAAGTCTTTAAATCCTCATAACTCCAAGCGAAGACTTTTTTATATTTACTCAGAAGTTTAATAAAAGCAGATCTTTCTTCTGGAGTTAAATTGAGTCCTAGATTAACATTCTGAGTTTTAGAATCAGAGCCAAGATTAACTAATTAAAACTTCAAAGTTGAACTTTGAAGTTTAGCATTAGTAACTTTCTTGAATCTGTCTTTAATATCATAAAGATACTCAAGTTTAACGACAGATTTAGGAATCAGGTTTTCATTATTTCTTGAAGTACTTTGCAGATCATGATCATCTTCATCAATAATTTGTTCATCATATGATTTCTAAGAAGTTAAGAAATTCAAAATATCTTGATCATGGTCGAATACTCTCCAGTTAGTAATATTATCTGGGACAGATGGGCGAAAAATCAACTCTACTGAAAATCTATCAAGACTGCAATCTTCAACAGGAAGGAGTTTGGACGCAACATTAGCTAACAGGTCAGCTAATGTGTTTTGATTTCTAGGAATATAAGAGATATTAAATGCTACAAATTGAGTGGTAAGGTCTTGTACTAGGGTTTGATAATGTTTGAGATGTCCTGAAAGACAATGGATGGTATTCCTTACTTGTCTTATGACAATTTCGGAATATCCATACACTTTCAAGTATTATACAATTAAACCTATGGCCTTATAAAGCCCTTGAATCAAGGCTTTATATTCAACAGTATTATTAGTGCACTAAAATTCTAATCTACATGATAGCATGGTTTTCTCTCCTTCTGGATCAATTAGGATGCATCCTGCTCCTGCTATATCATTAGATTTTGATCCGTCAAAATACAATGACCGAAATAAAGTTCTATCTATAGATTTATCTACAAATGAATCAGAAATATTAACAGTTCTAGAAGAATCAGATTGCGAAAAATTTTCAATTTGAGAAACAAAAGTATTTACAGAAAAAGGTGATTGTGGTGCAGTAAAATTTCCAAGAAATGACTCAGTAGAATAACCTCCAAGAATATTATTGTTGAAAGCTACAGGTTCGTTTGGTTGTTCAAATTCAGTTACAGTGTGTGTCATATGTATTTCTCGCTCCATTTTGATTTGATTTGGTTTCCTTTTGTAGGGAGGCCACATATGTGAAAAATCGGTTGAGATATGGCCATTAAGTTTCGCAGACAAGTCTCTGCTTAAGACTAATCCATAGAATTCAGGAATATCTACAATTAGAATATCAATTCTTTGGACAATCCTAGGATAGGAAGCTAGTCTGATGGTAACTGAATTTATTTCTCCAACAACTTGAACTTTAGAGCAATCCAATTATACAATGTGAACAACAGACTTCTGTGGTTCGATATTCAATTTAACACAGACTGAAGAAGGCATTATATTAGAGGATGCTCCAGAATCAATTTAAAAATTATACAAATTCTTATTGTAGATTTCGTAAGTCAATAGAAATGGAGGTGTCTGAGAATTTGATCTTTCTCCAATAAGAACAGTGCATGTTGCATCTACTTTGTCTGGTGGCTTACCAGTCCCTTTAGTTGCTTTAGCTACTACACCGCTTGGTAGAGGAGCAATAGGTGTAGCATTTAACTCTTTTAATAATATCTTTTGTTGATGTTTAAGTTTGTCGAGTTCATGTAATGAAATATTCTCTCTAGTATTTTTCATGTCCTCAACAATATTATAATCCATTGGATCAGATACCACTAGAGTCTTAGATGATATTGTAGGAGGATTAGGAGATGATGGCTGATTTTGAGTTGGTAAGGGAGAAGCTCTCTTTGCCGGGGTTTTGTCTTTAGCACTCGAAGTTGTATTTTTCTTCTTTGGAACAATTTGAACATGTTCTGATGTATATTTTCTCCTTGTACTCGTAGGCATAGCTTCTTGTTCCATTTCACTATCCGAATTAGGGAGAATGAAATACCACATTCCATTTAGTTCAGCTATTTCTTCCATTTCATCTTCTTCATCTGTCATTAGAGGAGTATCTTCTTCATCTTCTTCTAATTTTGCATTGGAGATTGTATTGGGAGGTTTTGATTCAACTTGATTTCTCTTGAAATTTCTAAATGGTCTCTTTTTAGAAGTCTCCGCTACTTTCTTTTTTATTTCAACCATCTCATTAGACATGGTTTTAAGGACTTTTTGTAGACCTTCCATGTCATATGGATTTCTTGGAATCATCTCTCTTTTATTTTCTTTCCTCAATAGCATTTTTCTTATCTAGAGAAATCATTCATTTTTCAACTGAAATAGCTTCTTTCATATTCTCAGCTAAAGTCGGTTTTGCAGCTCTATCTACAAAAATTGCCATGTTTGAGGGCAAAGCATTAATGAACCATTTACTTCTAACCTATTCACTAGGTTTAGATGTTGCAGGGATCTTATTCAAGAGTTTATTAAATCAAGAATTAAAATCTTTAATGTGTTCCTTGGGTTGAGTCTTTAAGTTGGAGAGATCGTAGATTAGGGTAGTAATTGATCTATCATCTCCATATTTAGTTAAAATTTTCTCTTCAAACATATCCAAATTAGTGATAGAATCAGAAGGTAAGAAAAAGTACCAAGATCCTGCTGTTCCTTGCAAGGTATAGGGAAATAATCTCACTACAACATCTTCATGCCCTACTTGATTTAGATTATAGCAAGCATACAATTATTGATATGTTATTCTGCTAGTATACCAGTATCTGGACTAAACTTTGGCAGCCATTTTTCAGGATGATCAAGTAGATCATGCAAAGGTGCAGCCATATTTACAGCTCCTGGTCTAGTCCATGGTCTTTGTGTTGCTTGTGCCATTGTTGTGATGATGGTAGAGGAACTAGAAGTGATAAATGGTGTATGAGTAGTAATAGTTGAAGTACTAGAAGAGACAATTGATGTTTGAACAGATGTAGTTTGAGCAGATGATGATGAGACTACTGCAATTTTCTGATTTGGAGCTTGGAAAATAGATGATTGAATATGCGATGAAGAACTAGTACCACTTTCTGTTTCCAATGGAAATTTTCTTGTTTTGACTCTACTAGGTATAGGAAAATCTTTTAGGGAAATCCCATGTTTTTCACTCTGTGATCTAGTGAGAGGTCTGGAAGAAACAAACTACGAGGTGACACTACCTTCAGATAATTTCAATTCTTCTAATGATAATGAGAATCCTTGAAGTTTATGGACTAAAGATTCAACTTCAGGGGATTCAGGAGGTGGATTATATTATTGATGAGAGACTTTGGTGGTGGGTGTTTGAATGTTTTTATCAATTTCTTATCTAGTGATTTGAGATGTGGAATAAATTGAAGGTGATGAGGGTGTTGTGCTCTTAGAATGGCTTTCAGATTTGGATTTATCTGCTATTCATAGCTTTGGCCCTGCTTCTAGCGCCAAAAATGTTGAAGCCTTGAAAATCATTGCTTCAAACATTAGGGGATAGCCACCCGGTCGAGACCTTAGGACAACTCCTTTTCCGTTTGGTGTGGTGGCTCCGACTGGATTTATAGGACCAGTTTCCTAGTAATTTAAATGGGTTGGTAATGAAATGATTGAATGAAGGGAAAATGGGACTAAATGACTGAAATAAAACTATTTAAACTAACTTAAAACTGATAAGATAATTCTAAAACTAACCCGGGCATCAAATGTGAATACAACTTTAAATTTGTTTCAATTAACCAATAACCATAAAAATGTATTATAGCTTAATTGAAATATGTAGTAACAAATAAAAATAACTCTGTTTAAGAAATTAAACAGAGTTATAATAGCATATTCATTCATCATTATATATCATTTTTATATACTGTAAAAGATAAATATTTATACACACTCATAAATGATATGTATAAAGAAATATTGTAAAGTGAATACACATAAACAATAGCAATTTAAAAGAGAATATCACATAACATAAAAAACTAACAGTGAATAGATAGAAATACCATATCCATCTTCATACTTTCCAATGTAATCTGATATCAAAATCTAGAAACTTCAATGTAAAATCGACTCCAAGATACGAAAATGCAATTCTTAAAGGAAATTTCACACAGAATCACCAGATGTGATCCGTTATAAAAAATACAAGAGTCAATGGAGTACAAAAATGTAATCTCCAAGTCAAAATATTACAAATTCAGGACCCCTTTCTAAATGCATGAAAGGGGTTTAAATAGGTACTTAACAAAATAACTAAAATTATTCCTACAATCTATCTAAATCAAAAAATCTAGAACACAAATGTGATTTTGAGGTGAACTGACTCATTGATTATCTGATGTGTTTTTTGTGCCCAGATGGTAGATTTTGAGCAGTTCCTTCACTTCTTCTAGATGACTAAGCCTTGAGTGCAACCGCCCTATATATGTGGAATCAGAAAATTCGGGAATGATGTAATCGATGGAATTTGAAAGAAATTTTATTGTTGTTTGTTGACTATGCGGCTTGATAAGATAGGTCCACATTGTATCCCATGATATTCCTTGTAGTTGGCCAATTTACTAATTTTTATTAATTATCTCTTGTTTCCATCTGTGATCAGTTTCTTTTACCCTAGGTAATTGGCCAGGGGTACAATCTGAAATTAAATTGATTGCATATAGGTTATCGTTCACCAGCTGTGTTACATTGTTCATTATGATTTTAGCTCTGGATGTAGCTCTTTCTTCTTTGATTAAATGTTGTTCCCATTCTGCAAAAATAATTTCTTTATGTCTCTCCATAATCTTGGGAAGATTTTCTTTTCTTCCTGATTCTGAGTCTTGCCATAAAAGAAATTCAGAGATCTTTTCATCATCTTCATCAAATTAAATTTCAAGACTGACTCCTTCATCTACCAAGGAAGATGTTAATTCACATACGGATTCTGCTTCTACAACCTTTAGACAAAATTCATTTAATTTTTGAGACAATAACTTGTTTGTCTCCAGAGCTTCACTTTTGAATTGATCTAAGTTAGGATATTGAAACATCTTCTCTTGCTCAATATTTGAAGTCTTCTCATTTTGTAGAAGAGCCTGTAATTTTTCTATTTCTTGATTTAGATACTGTTTCTTTTCTAAAGTCTTCTAATCGATCTTTTCCTTTTCAACATCAAGCTGCTCTTCAAATTTTTTAGATTTGAGCTCTCCATCCTGCAATCGTTGTTTTAATTGAATGATTTTATGTTGGTTCTTTGTAACCTGTTCTTCTAACTTTTCTATTTGCACATACTTTTTCCTCATTAACTGTGTAGCTTCAGAGACCTTGTCTATAGTAGCAGCACTATAGGCACCTGCATATTGGGATAATCTGCTGAGATCCTCAGATGGATTCACCTCAGCATTCTTATAAACAATATTCATAAATTCCACCTGTGATGTCAAAAGTGCATCTTGATCAGTTCTCCTCCTTTTCCTCTGTTTTCTCGCAACAGCCCTATGCTAAGGACTGTAAAATATATCTAGAGGGGGGATTCTTCTATCTTCAGCATGATTTCACCTGTGGGATTTTCAGGGATGATATCTATATCTTGTTCTTTTAGATCATTAACTTGGGGACTATTCTGTTGTCCTATTTGCTGGGAAAATTGTTCATATTGGCTCAGCAAATGAGGAGAAACTATAAGTTTAGTAGCTTCAACTACTTATTTCGCAGATTTCTCTCCTCCAAGTTGAGAACTTGGATTATTGTTTATATCACTTTTTGGTGCCTGTTCAGTATTCTTACTATTTGTGCCTCCCTTTTCAGTATGCACATTGGCATCAGTACCAATGATTTATTTTCTTGCCTGGGCCGAATATTGTTGTACATCAATTTTAGTAGTCGTTTCTGTCTTTTCAGTATCAACTTTGCTGCTAATATCTTCCTTTTGTAAAACAGGATTAGTTCCTGTTACTTCTTTGCCATATGTATTCCCTGTTTCCTTCTGTTGTGATTCATATTCCTGTAAAGAAACTCTCAACTGATCCAGAGGAACTTTAAGTAACCTCTAACTTCTAAATAACAAAAAAATATTTATTTCTTCGGCCTGAAGTTTGGACTTGGCCAAATCAAAAACTTGGGAAATTTTATCTACAGAAACAAATAATTCATCAAACATATCTGGTTCATGTTCAAACCGAGAAATTGAAACAAAAGTAGTAAAATCATATGCCACCTTCCTAGGATCATATTGCCTCCCTGGGATTGTTGAAAGCTTGAGATTGGTTAACTTAACAACTTCTTTTTCAGCATGGAAAAAATTACTGAGAGTATAGTCACCACATTTAAAAGGAAAAGTAGGCCACATAAGCTTCTTGTTGTTCTTCAAAGTTCTAGACATGCCTTCTACTATCAGCTGATAAGAAATTTCCTGTGCTAAAAGTTTGTATGGAACATACAAAGGAAGGATGTGTGGTTCTACAATACTTCCAAAAACTCTAATATATGTGAAATTTTCCTCTCCAAACCAATCTCAAATTGAGGACAAATAAAATCTTGCTTTGTCAAAAAGTCTAGGAGGTAATTGACCAAAAATGGTTTGATAAATCGGAATAAGAAAACCATGACAGACTTTGTAAACATGGCTTTTGAAATTCCCCTTCCATAAGAACTTGTGATATATATGAATTGGAACAGGATATTTAGGGGTCCATTTCCATCCTGAATTTTTGTCTTTCCTATACTCAAGAATTCTGTTGGCTATCTTATCAGAAAGAATGACAGCCCAAGCCATTATCTTGAAATTAACAGCATAATGCATTAATGGCACCATTTGTATAGAAAACCTAGCCGAGTTATCATTTCCAAACAATGTACACATCATTGCTGTGGCATAACAGTATGGAGGAAAAAGAGACTCCACAGAGTACATACATGATGCCTCGTGTTTGTGATTTTCAGGAACCCTTCTCCATTCTTTAATTATTTCTGATTGATTTTCATGATTGGCAGCAAATTCCTTGATAAAATCTTTGTTATAAATTTTTTGTGGGTCTGGAAGGTGGTACATCGCTTTGATGTCCTCTGGTTTGAATGACCCAAATATTTCTCTAGAAGCTTAAACAAAGGTTCTGTCTTTGATAGCCACATTATCCATTACCCATCTAATAACATAATAATATGGAAAAATGTTTGCCCGAGCTGCAACTCAGTGCAGAAATGAGTTTGCTAATCCACTAAGAAGATTTTCAGAATTAGAATCTGAGTCGTTTTTGTCAAGAACTATAGCCTTAGCTTCAAAAAATTTAGGGTTTTCCTTTTCAATTAAGTTGTATACATTTTCCCATGTCATCTTACCAAGTCCCTGGCATGAGGTATCTGTAACTAGCTTAAGCTTTGCTGGTTTTTCTTTAGGCGGCATAGTGAATATAGGATCTTTTGCAGTGATGGTAGCTTTTGATTTTCTAAATATTTTTGACATTTCAGTATTGGGCAGTGTTTCTCTCATTCTGCGAATGGAAGAATTGGACGTTCTATTGTTCTGCAAGAAAGAAAAGCTTTCAGCGAAGGTGAAAACGCAATAATGAAAACAACTATACAAAAGGATTTATTCGCTGAATTTCATTTATTATATCCGTGGTTTAAAACTTAAATGCCCTTTAGGGAGTCACATTCATGCATTCAGTAACAAAACAAATCATTATTATTATTTTTATTTTTGAATTAATGTTAACGTACAATCATAGATTGGCATATTTCGAAATAAGTGTAAATATATTACCTTTTAAATATTTGGAAAGCAATGAATAATAATATTTGAATATTTAAGTTGTATTCGCATCATGATTCCTTTAAAAGGAAAATAAAATAAGACTTATGCCAAATTCCGATTGCGAAGATTGCATCGAGGATTTTCAAATGGAATGAATCATTTAAGAGTTTCTCCGATAATCCGATTGCGATGAGCTGGGGTCCGCGACGTCGGAGTTTTTCAACCAAATGAATATAATATTTTAATTCTTCCAAAATGTGATTGTGATGAATCACATCGCATCGGAAGTATGAAAAACAAACATAACACTTTAAAACTTTATCCAAAATGCGATTGCGATTGTGCGCCATCGCATCAGAGTTTTACAAAGTGAAAATAGAATTTAAAGATTTCTCCGATTTTCCGATTTGCGATTAGTGTACATATCAAATTTTGTTAAATAAAAAGACTTTATATAATAATTTTGATATGATAAGAGCTTTGTATCTTATTGGATCGGAAAGTTTTTTAAAGGTTGTACACTTTGTAAATAAAAATATGCAATGTATCTTTTTATCAATAAATCTTTTATTTCTAATAAAAAAGATCGGATTTTTTCTAAATATTTTATTTCTATCTATAAAGAAAGATAAAAAGGGGACCTATTTCTAAATGGAATTTATTCTAAAAATTTGAAAATGGAGAGAGTTGTTGTACAGTACAACACTATCCTGAAAAATAAATAGAAAAACCCAAAGAGTTTCAGAAGACCACAAAACCCTAACTCCTCTTCGGGCATGCAAAAGATGGATATTAGCAGCTTTCTCTCACCGTGCTTGTAGAATCTCCTCTTTTTCCATTTCTCCTCTCACACTTCACTCACCTGAGATAAGATTTAGTGCATCGACACAACATAATTAAGGTTCTTAATTGCACAAGCCCTTTTATCGATAATGTATGATGAGTGTTGGTGGTAGACAGGTGCATACAACATGAGAGGAAGGTGGTTATAACGAAACATTCAACAACTCAACATTCCTACCAAGAAATGGGTCAGTTAAGCGACGTAAACCAAATAGTCAGTTGATAGTTCAAGTCAGCAAAGCTTATTTTCTTGTCTATATGCCATTTAATGTGGTGTGGCAGATATTTCCCACCATTAAATTTAAAGATATTTAAATTTAACGGTGGGTAATATCTACCACACAACATTAAATGGCGTATAGACAAGAAAATAAGACTTGTTATTCAAGTCGTGGTATGAAAAAGATCTTTCAATTGTCTAATAATTAATGACAACTAGTATGAAATAATACTAGCATGGATAAATATTATATTGAGCTAAGGGAACATTTTTTGACTTCAATTTATTATTATTTAATATAAAATATTGCATGTTATGAAATTAAATAATATTTTTTTTTAAATATCTAATAAATTTAAGTTTATGGAGTTTAGAATGAAAAGTGATAGTGTCTTTTAGTACAGATTTTAGCAGAAAGGTTATTCAAAACTATGTTAACTTGGATACTTTGAATTGTCACTACCCAAACCACGGCTAGTTGTGTAATTATCTTAAGATTTTCATAAACTAGAAAAAATATATATAATTAATAAACTTTATATTTAAAATAATATTTTTATTATATTTAAAATAATTTATTTTTAAATATTTTTAAACATATCTTTGATATTGAATTTTAAAATATTTAAATACTTTAAATACACCGATTCCAAAATTTTAATCCCCTTTTCAACTTATTCGAAGAGTACATTTAAAGTTGAAAGAGAAGAGTAAAAGGTTATACGATTAACTTTGTTTTTAAAAAAGGCGATCAGTCACTTACAAATGTTATTTTTTCATATTTAAAATTCTCCCACTATAAGTTTCCAATTTCAACATATTTTCCTTATTAAAATTCTAATTCAAACGAGGTTACACTATTAAAACCTATTTCCAAACAGTGAGAGTGAGACTTGATATAGGTTTAAATCTGATTATGAGACGGTATATACTTATACATATATATTTAAATTAAGTATATTATATTTATAATGCAAATTGTTTAGAATGGGACGATACAGAATGTTCATACAATTTAATATTGTTTTGGTAAAGAGTGGTTTTGTTTATTTGATTTTTTTATTTTTTTTTCAATAAAATTTAAATAAATAAATTTAAATTATTATATGTTCGATGAGTTAAAAGCCTAGGTAGATTATTGTTATAAAAATATTTTGAAATTAAATAAAATGATTTTTTATTTTTAATCTTCTTTTAGTGTACAATTTTTTTTCATCCTTTGATTTTTTAAGAATAACTCAATGTTTTCTTTGTCTATGTAATAGTGCGACTTTTCTCTAATTTTAATCTTGCATTTTTAGGCTAATGTAACATGAATATATTGTTTTATTTATAATTTATTATGGTGAAACTCATTCAACTATGTTAATCTATAGTTAACAATTTTCATCCTAAGTTAACCTTATCAATGATGCTCAAATATGGTAAACCAAGGTAAATTATAATATTCACCCTTAATCCTTGGTCAACCATGGTAATAATTTTCAAACATGGTCAATTGAGGTCATCCATAACAATCATTGTGAATCATGGTCAACTGAGGTTAACCATGGTTATCATTTTCAATCATATTCAACTGAGGTCAATCATCATCTACCTTGACCAACAATGGCCAACCCTATTCAACCATGGTCATCATTCTCAACTATGATCAATCTCGTCAACCCACTTCAAAAATTAATGTAAACATTTTTATAACATTAATGTAACATTAGCATTATGATGAATGTAAAATAAATCATGGTCAACATTAATGTAACAGAACTCGAACCATGTAATAATGGTGAACAATGGAAAAATAAAGGTCAACCATAATATTTGTATTAATCCCTGTTCAACCATGGTAATCATTATCAATCATGGTCAAGTGAGGCCAACCATAGTGTAACTTGACCAACTATAGTCGACCCTCTTCAATCACTGTCAATCTTATTAACCATGGCTAACCCCATCAACGCACTTCAACCATTAATGCAACCATTTTGTAACATTAATGTAGAAATGGTCATTTGAAATTAATGTAACATCAACCATTGCCAACTATGGTTGACAATGGTCAACCGTGGTCAATATTAAGGGAACAATGTAAGGGTGGTCAACATTAACATAACATTGTTAGATCAAAAAAAAATAAGACATTGCTACAAAATGGTTACCATGGTCAATGTGAGTTAACTATCTTTAATTTCATTCAACGTCAACAAACATCTTTAACCATGGTAAAACATAGTCACCAAATCCATCTTTGATGTCATTCAACGTCAACAAACATCTTTAACCATGGTAAAACATTGTCACCAAATCCATCCTACACACACTGGTTGTCAACTAGCACGATGACATTAGTAAATGTGGATGATATACGCTAATCGACAATATTTTCCACCTTATATATGCCAATTAGTGTATGAAAGTGATTCCAATCAATATATATCAACCACATTTAGTAATGTTGTTGTGCTAGTTTTATCTTTTTTTATTGTTATAAAACAAAGAGATATTTTGATCTTTTAGATTA
This sequence comes from Pinus albicaulis, assembly GCA_034641835.2. Classification (NCBI taxonomy): domain Eukaryota; kingdom Viridiplantae; phylum Streptophyta; class Pinopsida; order Pinales; family Pinaceae; genus Pinus; species Pinus albicaulis. Next base: position 928,241,929 of record CM076583.1, read on the forward strand.
AGGTTTAATTACTTTTTCATATATATATATATATATATATATATATATACTTCTTGTGGAGAGTGAGGAGTTCTAATAGATATTAAAAAAATTATTTAGGTTTAATATTGAGATATTTATAAGCCAAATATTTTTATTTATTTATTTTTAATTGTGATGTCAATATATTTTTAATTGTTTATTTATATGGATATTTAATTGTTGTTGTTTTTTTGTGTGGCTATGAGAAAAATATATATATATTTTTACTATTTTTTGAGAATATGACATAATTACACATGCTTCTTATACTATATTGTAGAATAAGTATCTAGCCTCAACTAGAAGTGAACGAGAATGAGTATTTTTTATTATAAGAAAAGAATCTCCAAAAAATATGAATTAACTAAAAATAATGTAACTTAATTAATTTATTTTTAAACAAGCTTGTGCTTTATTATTTGAATCTATGCTTAAACTCAATGAGAATAAAAATTCTTCAAATCCTTAGAAAAATAGAAAAACTAACCAGTTTCACAATATTATTATTAAAAACTTGTTTATAAATAAGTAAATTTTAAATTCATAAGGCTAAGTGTTGAGATTTGTTATTTTTATTTTAGAATTGAGAAAGGAATAAGTAATGTGCCAACTCTTTAAATACTTAGTAATTATACAAAATTGAGGTTTTTAAAATGTGTTAATTACAGTGGTTATAAAGGAAAGGATTCTTCTTAATAATTTAATCTAAATTTTCTTTCATGTGATCACAAAAAAAATTGGTAGTTGAAAAAATGGTAATGGGTCGATTAGGAAAGTGCTCGTTCCCTCTTTAGAGAGGTAAGTGTGGTTATTTTTTTTTATAAATGAAATGTTAGTATGTATATATTTTCAAATTTATAGAAGGTATAGTATGTACATTTTTTTTAGACATTAATACTGAAGTTTTTAAGTGTAAATATAAAAATAAGTTTAAATCTTTTGTTTTGTTTTATTTCGTAAATTTCTCAAATTATAAAAATAAATAAAAATTTGAAATATATATAAATCAAGTTTTCATGAAGATTAATAAAATTTACGTTCCCATCACTTAATCAAGAAAAATCATACTCTCATTCCAACTACAACATGAAAATGCTAAAATTCACAATGGCCTTCGTCATTGAAAACATTGATATAATATTTAAGGAACACCAAAGAGCCTTCACACCTTTCATTAACTACAACAATACATGGTATTTCCCTAATATGTTTTCATATTATAGGTGTGTTTAGGTAAAAACTATGAGAAAGATATGGAAATTTTAAAATAATATATGATAACTTTGTTTATCTACTTTAGAAATTCTTTATATTTTTTTAGTGAGAAAAAAAAATATTTACATAAGCTGATGCACATATCAAATTTTTAGAGATCATTGGATATGAAGTGATTCATGTCTTTTGATAAACATCATTATAGGCCATATTTTTTTAACTCATTAAATGTCAAGCATGGAGCATGAAACATTGAGAGGGCCTCGCCCTCCTACGTAGTGGTTAACCCTTCCTCTTAATATTCTACCATTTTAGATAACATTCATGAGAACAAAAAAATTAATTTCCAATGAACAAAACAGCCAATTTGTTTCTAATTCATGTGATCGTCGATCAAATTATTAAATGAAATGATCTCTCTATACTTTATTGATAATTTATTGATTACATAAATAACTATTCTTGATATCTTTATATAATACTATGGATGATTATTTTTTATGTAATTTGTTTTATCATTTTTTTCTTCATTATGGTTCAATAGTATTTCTAAACAAATGTAAAAATAGAAAATAATAAAATTGATGATTGTGGTTAATTTCTATGAATACTATAATTTTGTATAGAACTTAAATGATAAAGTTATTTAATTTAATTTTAAATTTTAACTTTTATATTTACACTTGAAAAACAATTTAATAATTTATTTGTTATTTTTTATTTCTCATTTTACATCCTCATGTAAAAAAGATATTTAATTCTTTTGATACCCAATCTTGAGTTATGTCATATTTAAAATTAAAATAATGTAATAATCGTCTTAGTGGAACGAATGGTTAGACTTTTTTGTTTATTTTAATTAATACTGATGTTATTTCAATGAGAATATTGAACAAAAATTAAAATTTACATTGATGAAGATTTACTATGAATTAGTTTCATGAGTAACAATGATGGTAAAAAAACACAAGTAAAAGTAAATCAAGATCTGGTGTTAGTTGGAAAAACAGTTTCCACAGTTACCCACAGAACTCTGGAATAAATAGAAAATCCAGAGGAGAGTTTGGGGCTTGGATCTGTGGAGGAAGGAAGAGGAACTCTGTTAACCTGGAAGAGGTATTTCAGGACAGAGGGTGCACTGGGTTGGAGATTGGACCGGTTCGTCCCGTGATCTCCCCAGAACTTCCTGTTTTTCCCTGGATTGGAAGGACTGGACCGGATTGTCCTAAGTTTCCGTCCAGAGCTCTGAAAATTACAGAGACTCAGACTTGATGCACGGGGGGAGCTGCGTGACTGTACGTCAGCTCATGGAAGGGAGGCACATTATTACCATCAGTTGATTCAGGATCTAGATGAGTAAAGAATAAGAAGAAGTAGAATGTTTTGTTTGTTTTACTTCTGAATTTAATTTATGTAGAAATGTTGTAGTTAGAAACTTAACCTGTTACCATGAAAAGATGAATCTTGTTCCTGTTACCATTACAGTAGGGTTGTTGGAAATAAGTAATACTTTTCTAAAAAAACAGTCTACAGATGAAATTTTACAGTAGCCAGAAAGAACAATGGTCTACTCAGTATATTCTTTCTTTTCTTCACACTATTATATCATGTACAGAGGTAGGTTAATTCTTGTGAAAGAAGTATTAAATGACAGAACTTGAAATCTAGTTACCAGCCATTTCCACTACACTAGTTAAATGTAGAGTACAAACAGTGGAAAATAAACATAGACAGAGGAACGGGAGAACCGTTAACCCTTCAAGCCAGAACTCTGGGCTAAATGTTTGGTCGTTCTCTACCTTGGAATAGCACGGACATGAATGGCGATCCGGACGCCTGTACTATCTAGGAAAGATTAACCAGATTAAGGAAATATCAAGAACAGAAAGAAACACATAACGTTCTGGTAGCAGTAACATAGAATTATTAACCAACAACAGATAATAATAAAAAACTCTTAACAGTAACAATAGGAAAATTCTAGAATTAAAGTAGCGAACTAGAATCGAAGCAGTGAACGATGAACCAGAAATTCCAGTGATACAGAAACATCCATGGCTAGGAGTAAAGCAACAGCAGATTCTTTTGGAAAAGCTTGTAGAAACAGTAAATAGCCTTCACGACGTTATATAACAGTATACAAAAGACAAAAACGAAGTTCGCCTGAGAATATCGCATCTGCCATTGGTATAACTATAATTAAGAGTATAAATTACACTGTGTGCGAGAAGTTCAATCAAATAGATAAAACAGAGACCGACGAGTAACTGTATAACATATTCACAGTTTATAACAAGGTAAACTCCATTTAGGAGTAGTCAAAAATTATACAACTGCCGGCTTGAGGCCGCAAGTGTCAATAAGAAACCATGAACAAGAATTTATCTTGCACGACGTAATTAAACATATCAGGCTAAACCCTGATCAGGACCTAGACAGAATCATCTAAACATGTCGCCAAAGGAAGACCAAGGGTACAGTCCCTGTTGGAAGCGGAATACCTGTGAAATGCATGCGGAGGTTAACCCTTACTCCTTGAGCGAGCTAGAGAGACAACAGGGAACCCGAGCTGGAGCAGAGAGTATGGCAATACCTGCCATAAGAGAGATACCATTAGGTATGTGGAGAAAATTCCTTAACCAGGAACCGAGAAAATTATTAACACTGTTGTAGAGCAAGGTAACCTGGAACAGAAGCAAGTTTGTTTTGTTTCCAAGAGAGAAAATACCTGTTGTATCCGAATCTGGGAGTATTCCTTTGAAGCACCAGACCTCCGCTGTCCAAAAACCCCAAAACGAAAAGAAATTAGCAGTTCGAAAAGAACACATGGGAGCAACGGCCGAAAAAGAAATTCGTGAGCCCCAGGGTTAGAATATTAACCAGTCTCCCCCATTAGATTCACACATGAAACTCAACCTAATCCACAAAAAGAAAAGAAACCGCAGAAAGAATTATGATCGGACGGGAGATGTTACCTGGGTTCAAAGGCAAGCCTTCTGGACGCCACGTTACAACCATCGCCTCGGAAGGTCTAGAAAACCCGTGATGAACCCTGGCAGAGCCACCGCATCCAGAACTCTCAGCGCGAAGAGAAAAAATGAGGCCGGAACGGTTAGAGCGCCGAGGGTCATTACTAACCCTAGGCCTCGGAGCCATGCAATCATATCAAATCGATGGGAAGAGGCATGCCATGTGTCGGGCAGATAGGCCAGCCAGACTTTACAAATATCGACCCCATTTTCCAAAGTTGCAAATGGACAATTATAAATGCGGAATGGATAAACATAATTACCATTTTATTAATAACATATGCCATGACGGAAATCAAAATCCATTATCAATCTATTTACATAATCCAAAGTACAGCAAATTTTATTATGCAGTACTGAAAGCACAATAATCCAAGAATGATGCCAGCAGTGCAATCATGTAAGACCGTATCATATAACATTTCTATTTAAATGCTGGTTGAATTTCGGTGATGATAATTTTTTTTATAATGGTAAGTTTTATGGTAATGTTGAGTGTTACAAGTGGTATCAAAGCCAGGTTACAACTCTGGAGCCCTATTGGGCCAACTAACGTTAAAAATTGTATGTTACTCATGCACAGTCAGATAATTAATTGGAAGGACAGATGAGATGGAAACTTTCACAATCACAATCGCTACAGCGAAATACCGGAGAAATGCAGCCTCCACCAGAAGGAAACCCCAAAATGTGGGTTCAGCTGGGGATAGAGTAACATCAGAGGTCTAATAGATTGATGGAAGAACAACAGCATCAGACTCGCATTTTATTACACACAGTACAATAGTTGCAAGAAGAGATGGAGAGGGTACGGAAGGAAAATTCCAAGATGATGCAGGAGCAAGAGAGGATCTTAAAAAGCCTTTCCGACAAACATAATCAAAGAAACGAGAATCCCAGTGCTGGCAGGGAATTCCAGGAAAGGGACGAACAACAAATAGGTGAACAAGATATGAACCAAAGAGAAAGAAGTATGTCACAGAAAAGTAATCCTCACAGAAATTTTAATGAGGTGGAATCTGAAAATGAAAACGAACGGAAAGCCAGTAAAATGCAGAAGGTGGAATTACACGGAGAATTCAGAAAGATAAAGCCACCTATGTTCGATGGGGAAAAAGAGGAGGTGGCGGAAGCCTGGCTGATTAACATGAACAAATATTTCCAGGTGTATGATTACGACAGTGGTCTTAAAGCACGGCTGGCCATTTATCAGTTAAAAGACAAAGCCACCTTATGGTGGGAAGAAGTAAAGAATGTACGGGGATTAGAGGATCAAGATGTGACATGGGAAAAGTTCCAACAGTACTTTAAGGACAAGTACCTGACTGAGCGTTTTTATGATGAAAAATCCCGAGAATTTCATGATTTAAGGCTAGGACAACTGACCATGGACGAGTTCATCACCAAGTTTACTACATTACTGCGCTATGTACCTTACTTAAGAGAAGAGAAAGCCAAAGTTCAAAGATTTTTGAGCAGTTTACCTGTCCATATGAAGGAGCGTATAGAATTTGAAAATCCTAAGACAATGGATGACGCTATCAAGAAAGCAAGGTTGTGCTATCAGCAAGCAAAAAACAAGATAGATCCCGGAAAAGGATGGCAAACAAGGAAGGACAACAGAAACAATGCTGGTTCAAAAAGGGGAAAAACCAGTAATTTCTGAAATACTGCCAGAAATTCAATCAATAAACAATTCGGTAGGAATCATTAGTGGGTTAGGTGGCCTGGGGAAGACAAAACGGTGGAAGCTTCAAGTAAACCTGAGCAACCACAAAATCAGAGGCCACCTCTGCAGTGTTGGGGCTGCGGGGCAGCGCACTACTATCGGGATTGCCCACAGCGGGGTAAAACTGAGGCAGTAAATAACTTGCAAGAAGCCTCTACTGTGGGAGGTGTTGCTCGGAGTATACCCAGAATTAATGCTGCATTGGAGGACCGGCAAGAGGATTTTCAGCCTACCATGATAGAACTAGAAGGTAAATTGTTATCCCAAACTATTTCTGTTTTAGTAGACCCGGGGGCAAGTCTAAGTTATATAAGTCCTAAATTAGTGGAGGTCTGTAAACTGCCAAGTCAAAAGTTCAAAAAGACCTGGTTAGTCCAGTTAGCCACCGGAGCTAAAAGAAGGGTTAGTGCCAAAATACCGGAATGTGCACTGCAAATTGGCGGACAACAGCTGGTAGTGGATTTAAATATTCTTCCTTTGGGATCCTATGATATATTATTGGGTATGGATTGGTTGGAGAAGCATTGGAATCTTATAGACTGTAAGGAAAATATAGTTTACTACAGAGATCATAATGGTATTCGTCAAGAGATTCAAGGCATAAATAAGCCTGTAAATCTGCGCCCAATTACAGCTTCCCAGATGGGGAAATGTATAAGGAAGGGATGCCAACTGTATGCTATACAAGTTGGATTAACTGAGTCTAACAATAAAGCTGCTGCGTTAGAAAATATACCGGTAGTTCAGGAATTTAAGGATATATTTCCTAAAGAAATACCAGGTTTACCACCAAAAAGAGAGGTTGATTTTACAATAGAACTGCTGCCAGGAGCCTCGCCAGTTTCACGGACTCCTTACCATATGAGTGTACCAGAACTGACTGAACTTAAGATGCAGCTTCAGGAATTGCTGGATAAGGGGTATATTCAACCCAGTGTGTCACCCTGGGGAGCACCCGTATTGTTTGTTAAAAAGAAGGATGGAACCATGCACATGTGCATGGATTACCGACAGTTAAATAAGCTAACTGTTAAGAACAGGTATCCTCTATCTCGTATTGATGACTTGTTTGATCAGGTGAGAGGGGCCATGGTATTCTCAAAGATCGATTTGCGATCTGGTTATCACCAGATCCGGATTAAAGATGAAGATATCTACAAAACTGCCTTCCGTACAAGGTATGGCCACTATGAATTAGTGGTATTACCTTTTGGGTTAACTAATGCACTAGCCACCTTTATGCGGCTGATGCATAATGTATTCCATCCTTATTTGGACAAATTTGTGTTAATTTTTATTGATGATATACTGATCTATTCTAAAGATGTGGAAGAACACAAGGCACACTTGCGAATGGTGCTGGAGATGCTTAGGAAGCACCAACTGTATGCGAAATTAAGCAAATGTGACTTCTTTAAAGAAAAGATACAATATCTTGGACACGTAATATCTGAAAAAGGCATAGTTGTAGACCCGGAGAAAATCAAGACTATTATGGAATGGAAGGTGCCACAGAATGTGGCAGATATACGATCCTTTATGGGTCTCGCTGGCTATTACCGGTGATTTATAAAAGGATTCTCAAAAATAGCTTTTCCTATTACCTCTTTGCAAAGGAAAGGGAAAATCTTTAAATGGACAAAAGAATGCCAGGATAGTTTTGAAAGATTGAAGCAGTTGCTGACAACAGCACCTGTGTTAAGTGTGGCAGATCCGGGTAAAGAATTCGAGGTTTGTACAGATGCATGCAAGGAAGGTGTTGGGGCTGTTTTATCACAAGAAGGAAAGGTAGTTGCGTATGAATCCCGCAAGTTAAAAGATCATGAGAAATGGTATTCAGCTTATGATTTAGAGCTGACCGCAATTGTGCACGCACTCCGGGTGTGGAGACATTATTTACTTGGGAAGAAATTTGTATTAAAGACGGATCATAGCAGCCTAACCATCTATTTTAAACAAACTGATTTAAACTCCTGACAAGCAAGGTGGAATGCTTTTCTGAGTGAGTTTGAAATTGATCTGCAGCACGTGAAGGGAAAGGAGAACAAAGTTGCGGATGCATTAAGCAGAAAAGTGCATAGCATTTATGAGTTATACGTTATCCAGGTGGAAACCAGATTTCTAGATCAAATCAGGAAAGAAGTAGACAAGGATCCAGAGTATAAATATTTGTGGCAACAAACCCAAGAATCTGAAGGACAGGGGGAACAAGGGGGATATGAGATCAACCAGGACGGGTTGTTGGTTTTTAAGAAGAAAATAGTCATTCCGAACAGAGTGGAATTAAAAACTATGATACTGGATGAATATCATAGAAGCAATTATGCTGGTCATCCGGGATATCAAAAGATGCTGACAGCCATAAGAAACGATTATTGTTGGCCAGGCATGAGGAAGGAAATAGCAAGCTATTTAACCAAGTGTTTAGAATGTCAGCAAGTAAAAGTGGGGCATAGGCATCCAGCTGGATTAATGCACCCTATACCCATTCCTGAGTGGAAATGGGAGGTGATTTCATTGGACTTTATCACCGGGTTACCAAAGTCTAAGCGAGGTAATGATTCCATAATGGTAGTTGTGGATAGACTAAGTAAGTCAGCACATTTCATACCTGTCCAGTCCACCTATAAGACAATACAAATAGCAGACTTATTTATGCGTGATATTTTCAGACTCCATGGCATACCTAAGACCGTCATCTCGGACAGATATGTAAAATTCACATCAGCCTTTTGGAAGACACTGTTTACAGGGTTAGGAACTCAAGTGCATTTTAGTACTGCATATCACCCACAAACAGACGGCCAGACTGAGCGGGTAAATCAGGTACTGGAAGACATGCCGAGAATGTATGTCATGCAGCAACCAGTCAAATGGGAAGAGTATCTACACTTGATAGAATTCGCCTACAACAACGGTTACCAAGAATCATTAAAGATGAGTCCGTTCGAAGCACTTTATGGTCGGTAGTGCAGGACTCCCATCAACTGGAGCAGCCCAGAGAATAAACTCATGCTAGGACCAGACATGCTAGCAGAAATGGAAGCTGAGGTGAGGAAAATTCGACAGAATTTGAAGGTAGCACAGGACAGGCAGAAGGTGTATGCGGATAAGAAAAGGTATTATCGTGAATATGCAGTTCGAGATCATGTATATGTCAGGATTAAACCAAAGAAAAGCACATTAAGATGGGCATCTTGTGCAAAATTAGCACCCTGATTCTGTGGCCCTTTCCAAATTCTGGAGAGAGTGGGACCGGTGGCGTATCGTTTAGCTCTTCCTAGCCATATTCGGGTGCATAATGTTTTTCATGTATCGTTATTGAAACGATATGTCCATGATACAAGTCATATTATTCATTGGCAGAACATACAGGTAGTGAAAGAGTATGATCACTAAATAATAATGTGATATTATAAACTTATTTAATTAACATAAGTTTATTTTGTGCAGGTAGAACCAGACGGGGAATTTCTGGTCGAGCCACACAGTATAATCGACCGGAGGGAAATCATGCTCTGGAAATGAGCCATCGCCCAGGTTAAAGTGCAATGGAAGCACTTTGGACCTGAGGAAGCTACCTGGAAAGACGAAAGTTTTGTTCGTGAAGCTTATCCTGAGCTTTTTTACTGAACTAGAATAATAACACCGAGGACGGTGTTCTCGTCCAGAGGGGGAAAACTGTAACCATCGTCTTAGTGGAACGAATGGTTAGACTTTTTTGTTTATTTTAATTAAGACTGATGTTATTTCAATGAGAATATTGAACAAAAATTAAAATTTACATTGATGAAGATTTACTGTGAATTAGTTTCATGAGTAACAATGATGGTAAAAAAACACAAGTAAAAGTAAATCAAGATCTGGTGTTAGTTGGAAAAACAGTTCCCACAGTTACCCACAGAACTCTGGAATAAATAGAAAATCCAGAGGAGAGTTTGGGGGTTGGATCTGTGGAGGAAGGAAGAGGAAATCTGTTAACCTGGAAGAGGTATTTCAGGACAGAGGGTGCACTGGGTTGGAGATTGGACTGGTTTGTCCCGTGATCTCCCCAGAACTTCCTGTTTTTCCCTAGATTGGAAGGACTGGACCGGATTGTCCTAAGTTTCCGTCCAAAGCTCTGAAAATTACAGAGACTCAGACTTGATGCACGGGGGGAGCTACGTGACTGTACGTCAGCTCATGGAAGGGAGGCACATTATTACCATCATTTGATTCAGGATCCAGATGAGTAAAGAATAAGAAGAAGTAGAATGTTTTGTTTGTTTTACTTCTGAATTTAATTTATGTAGAAATGCTGTAGTTAGAAACTTAACCTGTTACCATGAAAAGATGAATCTTGTTCCTGTTACCATTACAGTAGGGTTGTTGGAAATAAGTAATACTTTTCTAAAAAAATAGTCTGCAGATGAAATTTTACAGTAGCTAGAAAGAGCAATGGTCTACTCAGTATATTCTTTCTTTTCTTCACACTATTATATCATGTACAGAGGTAGGTTAATTTCTGTGAAGGAAGTATTAAATGACAGAACCTGAAAACTAGTTACCAGCCATTTCCATTACACTAGTTAACTGTAGAGTACAAACAGTGGAAAATAAACATAGACAGAGGAGCGGGAGAATGGTTAACCCTCCAAGCCAGAACTCTGGCTAAAGGGTTGGTTGTTCTCCGCCTTGGAATAGCACGGACATGAATGGCGGTCCGGACGCCTGTACTATCTAGGAAAGATTAACCAGATTAAGGAAATATCAAGAACAGAAAGAAACACATAACGTTCTGGTAGCAAAAACATAGAATTATTAACCTACAACAGATAATAATAAAAAAACTCTTAACAGTAACAACAGGAAAATTCTAGAATTAAAGCAGTGAACTAGAATCGAAGAAGTGAACGATGAACCAGAAATTCTAGTGATACACAAACATCCATGGCTAGGAGTAAAGCAATAGCAGATTCTTTTGGAAAAGCTTGTAGAAATAGTAAATAGCCTTCACGGCATTATATAACAGTATACAAAAGACAAAAACGAAGTTCGCTTGAGAATATCGCATCTGCCATTGGTATAACTATAATTAAGAGTATAAATTACACAGTGTGTGAGAAGTTCAATCAAATAGATAAAACAGAGACTGACGAGTAACTGTATAACATATTCACAGTTTATAACAAGGTAAACTCCATTTAGGAGTAGTAAAAAATTATACAACTGCCGGCTTGAGGCCGCAAATGTCAATAAGAAACCCTGAAGAATAATTTATCCTGCACATCGTAATTAAACATATCAGGCTAAACCCTGATCTAGACCTAGACATAATCAGCTAAACATGTCGCCAAAGGAAGACCAAGGGTACAGTCCTTGTTGGAAGCGGAATACCTGTGAAATTCATGCGGAAGTTAACCCTTACTCCTTGAGAGAGCTAGAGAGACAACAGGGAACCCGAGCTAGAGCAGAGAGTATGGCAATACCTGCCATAAGAGAGATACCATTAGGTATGCGGAGAAAATTCCTTAACCGGGAACAGAGAAAATTATTAACACTGCTGTAGAGCAAGGTAACCTGGAACAGAAGCAAGTTTGTTTTGTTTCCAAGAGAGAAAATACCTGTTGTATCCGAATCTGGGAGTACTCCTTTGAAGCACCAGACCTCTGCTGTCCAAAAACCCCAAAACGAAAAGAAATTAGCAGTTCGAAAAGAACACATGGGAGGAACTGCCGAAAAAGAAATTCGTGAGCCCCAGGGTTAGAATATTAACCAGTCTCCCCCATTAGATTCACACGGGAAACTCAACCTGATCCACAAAAAGAAAAGAAACCGCAGAAATAATTATGATCGGACGGGAGATGTTACCTGGGTCCAGAGGCAAGCCTTCTGGCCGCCGCGTTACAACCATCACCTCGGAAGGTCTAGAAAACCCGTGATGAACCCTGGCAGAGCCACCACCTCCAGAACTCTCAGCGCGAAGAGAAACAATGAGGCCAGAACGGTTAGAGCGCCGAGGGTCATTACTAACCCTAGGCCTCGGAGCCATGCGATCATATCAAATCGACGGGAAGAGGCATGCCATGTGTCGGGCAGATAGGCTAGCCAGACTTTACAAATATCGACCCCATTTTCCAAAGTTGCAAATGGACAATTATAAATGCGGAATGGATAAACATAATTACCGTTTTATTAATAACATATGCCATGACGGAAATCAAAATCCATTATCAATCTATTTACATAATCCAAAGTACAGCAAATTTTATTATGTAGTACCGAAAGCACAATAATCCAAGAATGATTCCAGCAGTGCAATCATGTAAGACCGTATCATATAACATTTCTATTTAAATGCTGGTTGAATTTCGGTGATGATAATTTTTTTTTATAATGGTAAGTTTTATGGTAATGTTGAGTGTTACAAATAAAATATTCTCGAAATAAAAAAACAATATCTATTATTAAAAAAAAAAAAGTGAATGTACATATTTGGTATAATTATGTTTTCCATAGTAAAAAATAATCACTATGTGATAACTCGATAAGTTTTTGAGTACACACTTAACCTTAAATAAAATATTTTGATATCAATATAAACAAGTGTTGTAGACATCGAAGTCCCTGTCATTTAAGTGGAAATTCTTTCTGAATTGATATAAGAAGTGGAATAATTAATTTCCTAATAAAGGACAAGAATTTTAATAAGTTTTAGTGAGTAGTAACCAGTAGTGAGTCTATACATTTACATTTTTTCTCCTTTTCTCCTACTTGTTAAAGAGTTAAAAATGCATAAATAATGATGGGAAATAAATATTATTAAATATATTTGTTTATATAAAATTTGAGGCCATTATCCAGATGGCATTGTATTGTATAAAGACTGCAACAAGACCTTCAAGTTATGGTCCAATCAAATATTTAAAAAATATATTTTTTAATAATATTGAGAAATACATATTGACTTTTCATTGTTAAACATTATAACTTTCATTATCCAATATTAAACTAATAGTAATCAACAACAAATATCTTTCTTTTATAAGGACTAATAATAGCACAAGATAACCTTTTACAGAAGAAGAAGAAAAAAGAAAAAAAAAAAAGATTTCAAATATACATCTTTACAAGTGAGATAAAATCTGTGAGTTTTTATTTCTTTTCTTAGTAAAATGAACTTAAAATAAAAATAAAATTTCCATGAGAAATACATGCATAAATTACAGAGTTGACTCCTACACCATAAAACATACCTATTTTCTCTTTTAGTAGAGGAATTTTATCTTATCGCCCTACACCATAAAACATACCTATTTTCTCTTTTAGTAGAGGAATTTTATGTTATGGCCGAGAAAATGCGTGTGCCCCGGTAGGGAGGTACCGAATATATGAGATTCAGTGAAAGTATCCTATTGTCATAATTTCAACCTTTAAGCTTCAACCATAGATGAGAACCATCGTCTCTCACGGTGCTACCAAGCGAACAAAAAAACTAAGTTGCATGACCTAAATAGACTTGCATGACCTAAATTAAAGTCTATTTAGTAAAAATAAAGAATTATCCACCATTATATTAAAATGCATGCGTCTACCTCCCATACTATAATTTTTGCCAGAATACCATGTGCTATATAGCTCTAAATTCATGCACATTAATTAATGTATAATGACTATTAGTATTCATGAAGATAACACAAATTAAATTCTAGCAATAAAATCGACATACCTGTACTTGGTATCTAGGTTAAAAATTAATCCAACAATGAAAATAATAAAACTTTATTTTTCACATGATAGCAACATTTGTGTATATATTCTCACTATATAAATTAAAAATAATGTGATAAGGCGAAAATTTCATAAAACTAATCTTTAGGAAATAATTATGACGAGATTCATGACAGTGTGTTAAACCATATATGGATATATATAAAAAAATGTATTTTAATAGTAACTGACCAACATTACATAAAATTTTAAAATTGAATTGGAAAGGTCATGTTAATATTAGGAGAGAACTGCACTTCGTTACAAAGACATTATATAAATTAATAAAAACGTTAGAAAACCCTAGAAAACCGCCAATTTAGTATTCCTAGAGTTTTAAATGTCAATCTTATTTTAAAACTTACAGAAAATCACGAATCACTTCAGAAACTATTCAAGATCTTCCTTTGCAAAGTTTTGCTACTTAATTTTATGAATGGTGCTCACTGTTATGTCCTTGGTGTGATAGATACCTCTATGAAAGATTTATTTCGGTATTTGAGGAGAACTATAATCTCTGTCACCAAGACCAAGGCATGAAAAGACATAAATTTTACTTTACTTCTACTTAACATGAAGAACATGAAAATTTTCACACAAATAATAACATTACGAAACAAATCTGCAAATAATAATGATGGAGTGGTTTGAACTTGAAACCCCATATAAGACTTCAAGAATATACATGGTGTCATTTATCTATATGTTATCGCCTTCTCTTCCTAGGACTTATTATGTAGGGTCCTTTAGTGTTTGAGAAGCTTGAGCTCCAAATGGTCCGTAGGTTTCAATAAATTGAAGAAATATGATTGATATATTGACAATGATGAGTTCATGAGTGCGATTATTTCTGAAAAAAAAATTAATAATCAATAGTTCTGATTAAACGTAGGAATAGGTCAAACAAATAGCTAGACTAATTATTGATGAGTTTTTATGATAGATTAGGGTAATTTTTAAGCCACTGCAATGCAATAAATATTTCAACAAAGAAAATAAGGTGAATGAGGATGTAGAGGATTTGGCCAATTTGATAATCAATATGAGTGATTAGATTGAATATTACAAAATTTCATAAGGTGTATGGATGTGGATTCATATTCTAGTTGCAAAGAACGTGTCGAAAAGAACGACTATAGGTAATTGCATAGTAATGAGAGTAATGATACATGTACATGGTAGTTGCACAAACCCTAGTGAAAATTAACACTTTCCACTAAAGTAGTCTAAGAATGTTCTCACACATAATATAAGGAGAACCAAGATGTTAGGAAATTGGTAAATTGGATAACCTATGTGAGTGATTAAATTGAATGTTACAAAAATTAATAAGGTTTATGGATGTGAGTCGATATGAAAATTGCATAGAACATGACAAAAATAACAATTGGGTCTCATTTTGCCATAATGGGAGTAATGATATATGTACATAGAAGTTGCATAGAACTACGCCAAAAATGACGGCTGCACAAAACCTGACCGAATGAACTACTATTCATTATGTTTTAATGCTGGTGGCATTGTATGGTGCAAAGGTCCAAATTTTCACAGTTATGACAAATTTTATGGGTGAGACTAACACGGATGGCGTTATCCCTGCAATTAGAAATTGCAAATCAATTGCTAGAGTCTTGTTTGTGCATGGAATAACAAGTTTAATATTAGTTTTTTCATAAGTGAAATTTAAAATAATAGTAGTGAAACTGCAAATTGTTTTCTAGAGTATTGTCTGGGTAGGGACTAAAATGTGTTGTAGGGCAGTTTAGTGCCTCTCATTCAAGTTAAAAATTATGTTATGGTAAAATTCACATAAAAAATATAAACTACATTTGTCAATGTTAGCTAAATTAAAAGTGGTTAATAGAAAAATATAATCTTATATTCATGCTTTAAGAGGAATCAATGAATTGAGATGTGATGTGGATAAATCATTTCTTTCTCAGACACATGGACTTGCATAAGTTTTGGTGGGTATTAACCACTAATAAGTACACATTTATAGTTTAAATTCCAAAGAAGTGCTAACAAAAACATAAATAATAGTGAGAAGTAATACCTGGTAAATATATTTATTTATATTTTATTCCTATATGTTATTTATGAAAGAGATTGATTAAATTATGGTGGGAAGTAACTATGGTAAATATGTTATTTACTTTCTTCAAATATTAAGAATAAAAAAACCAATACACAAATGTCTAAAAATAATGTATGGATATTGCAACCATAGCCACAAATTACGACATAAAAATGTGAGGCAATTACATGTATGACATTATCTTGCACAAAGGTTGCAATAAGATCTTCTGGTTATGATCCAATCAAATGTTTGAAAAATAGATTTTTTTAGTAATATTGGAAAATAAATATTTATTTTTCAAATTTAAACATTATAAGCGGCATTGGTAAATGCTAAACTAATAGTGGTAAACAAGCAAATCAATTCTTAGAGTCCTCCCTTGGAAGGACATAACATAATCTTATACTGGCACATCCATATAAATTAAATAGCTAGTAAATTCCTATGCAAATAAAAACACTTACCTCATGATATATCTCACATTGCCAAAATAGATTTAAAAAACTAAATTGTAACTTTATATTAAACTATTAATATTATATTAACTATTAAAAGACTTAATGAGTGTACATTTTAAAAAACATGTAACAAGAGTGTTAAACATGGATGTTTAAATCTTCTTTACCATGTAAATGTGTAACTTGTAAATAGGATTGGTTACAATATCATGTCTTACTAAAACCACATGCCAAAAAAATCATAATTCATATTCATATGACATTTTTTTAATTAATAGATGTAATTAAAAGGGCAAAAATAACATAACTACTTTTAAGATAAATCTCAACTTTTGATTTATGATTATTATAATAATATTTTAAAACATTTGTGAAGATTTAATCCTACCATACAATTAATAATTATTAATAATTAATTGAAAATTCACAAAAATTTACTCAAAATAACTCAATTAAAATTAAAAGTTAAAAATCTCATATATTAAAATTATTATGGAATATTTGCGTTGATTTAACTAGGGAGGTTTCTGGGCATTTTATTCATTACACCGAATTGAATTTCATTTAGTTTAGGTTCACAAATACGATACTTGAAAAAATGCTCAAAATTTGGGTTTAGCTCGTAAAAATGGTGTCATTCGGTAGGATTACACATTAAAATCAGCCATGATGGAACTTACATTTTCACATAAAGATGATGCTCTTCATTGGGATTGAAAATAGGCCCAAGACCTATGGAGACACATCTATGGACACACAGCTTCTCCTCATAAAGCTCTTGTCATATGTTAGTTAAGTACGATCTGGTCTTGGAATTTGCCATTAAAATTGAAGTTGTTTGGCTGGGTGGTTCGAAGGAAGAAGATTCTAACTTGGAAGAAACTCTGTGAGCGGGGTTTTTGGACTTGGTACTACTTGTGTTAGAGATCCAATGAAAATGTTTCTCATTTATTCCTCCCATGCCCATTTTTCGTTGCCATATTGGTAAATGTGTTGCAACGTTTACATAGCGATGTCTGTTTGGGATTTCTCATCTTTCGAAACTTGTATAAAGGAATTGATGAAAAAATTCACACATGCCAGGTCACCTTCGTTTTTCAGCTTTTAGGGTGTATGGAGAAGTCGAAACACCAATATATTTGACAAAACACCTTTTATCATCGACGGGATATGTAGCAAGATCTGTGGTTATTAAAATGAGTTTGTTCAGATGTCACAAAACAAAAAAGAAAAATAAAAGATTCAAATCCATAAATTGTAATTTCCTATAACTGCATAATATAAGATATATAGATGTGGGATATATATTATATTATCATCTGAAACATATACCATACGTGGATGTAGGATACATATTATATTATCATCGAAAACATATACCAATTTAGCTAGAATTGTGGATGTAGTCAAACTCGAGAGCTCAGGTTGTTATACTATGGGGGTCTATTATATTGTTCTATATGGCTTCATATTGAGAGTATAAATGCAGGCTGAGCGTTGGACCATGGGAGCCTATTATATTGTGTTAGATGACTTCATATTGAGATTATAAATGCTTTTGGTGACTCAAAGGTTACCTTTCGTTATTGAGAAATTGGATGAAGTAGATCAATGAGCTATAGGTAATGTTTCAATTGATATCTTTTTTTCATGTAGACTGTGATCAAAATTATGATGTTTACGTTCTATGAAAAAGGGCCTTCACCTTTAGAGGGTGAGATTCACTATCATGATTATTATGGGAGAAAACTTCAAGGTACTCGAAATATTATACCTTTGATTTCTTTTCTGGCTGTTGGTTGTTGAGCTGAAGGATGACATTTTATTATAAATTTTATAATAGCCTTTTAAACACATAACGTGTATGTCTACTTTGTCTTTTAATTACAAAATGAAAATTTTAACTACAAAATGATCATTTTAAATAGGATAAGAATGTTTTCGGTACATAACATATATGTCTATTTTGTCTTTTAATTACAAAATGAGAATTTTAAATATAATAATAATGTTTTCTGTACATCAAGTATGTGTTGATTCATTTTTTATTAATAGAAAATCTATCGATTATTCTTTCCTGAAAAAAAATATATATAAAAAAATCTCATTCACTCTACCATTAGCTTGGATGATGAAATTCTTTCGTCACAATTTAAATTAATTTTCCATAGATTTTGATGATTGTTCAACCAATCCGTCGACATCGTTTTATTTAATTTAAATATAGATTAATAAATGTGTGGTTGATATAGATTTATTTGGTGAGTTTCATTTTACAATTCAGTATGAGGCTCATTTTACAATAAGTATATCATGTCCTTAAAAAAACTAATAAATATGTTAATATAAACTATATGCTATGCATTTTTAATTAATTGTGTAAAATAATTAGAAGAAAAAAAAAATGTAAATAAGATGTTTAAACTTTTAATACTTAATATATAAAAAGTCTAAAAGAAAATATATTTTAATATTTTATAGAATAAAATATCCAATATAAATTATAAATAAAATATTTTAATATAAATTAATATAAAATAAATTAATATCTATAACTTTAAAAAAAAATTACACTTGCAATAAAAGTAAATAAATTGATAAGTGAGGTTGGATCCATGTTTTAGATATATCTAAATTAGTGTTTATCAACAAATGCGGTTAGTGATTTGTCATTGGTAGAGTAATGATTTGAATTCTGCATCACACTACAATACTCATGATTGCGAGGTTCTGGATATTGGATCTGGACGGTGTGAATCCATCTTTATCATAGGATCGTATAGAAATAAAAAGAGCTCTACGTTCCTCAGTCCATTTATTGCTCCATCAATAACCGGCCATGACCGTGGGATGAATATGCATTTGTACAAACAGCTATCGATTTAACAGAGACTCAAGAACAACTATCAGGATATAGTGATTATTTTCCGATAAAATTGGAACGATACAGAGAAGATTAGCATGGCCCCTGCGCAAGGATGACACGCACAAATCGAGAAATGGTCCAAATTTTTTCTTTCTTCTGAAAAAAAATTATTTTCCGTAACATCGTTACCGAATTCAGCGGGACAAAAGATATCCAAAATTAGAGGCTAACGCGATTTTAATAAATGGCCTTGTTTTTGAAGATTTTTGTGGGAATTCACCATCCTGTTAGCTTCTGTCCAGCAATGATGTATTTTCGTCCTGAATTAGCAGACTTCTAGGCTGACTTTGCAATGATGTATTCTCATTGAACCTGTTTTCAATTGAGTATGTATGTAGATCATGAACTGATATATTTAATATATGCAGTGTTTTTTTTCTTCTGAAAAAAAAAGAAGAAGAAGCTTCTGTCCAGCAAATCTATCCTCTGAAAGAAATTAAGATATTATGAATTCAGAAATAGGAAAACATTTCAGTATATGCAATATGAAATGTTACTGAAATGTCGGTGAAGGTTGGGCATTTACAAATATATAACTTCACCAGAAGTTGTCCAAATTGCAAAAAATTGTATTTAAATGTTGAAATGAAATAGTGGAGCAGAACGCCTGATCACAACGAGGGAACCACGTGGAAATTAATTTTGTGTGACAAAAAAATTGATATGTCTGAGTAAGAAAAAATGAACATACTTTAAAATATTAATGTTCAAACTAATATAATTTACTTTTAGTGTGCTCAAATTTTGTTTGTTGCCCGATCAACCTTTTATATGAAAGATTACTGTTCATTCCAATTTCTTCTCACGGCCAGGGTTTAATGGTAGGTTACATTTGTCAATATTTCTTTTTATATATAGTAATGTTTATTTTAGAATAAGGTTCACAAAATTTCAATTCAATTGTGAATAATTATGAACTAGGTGGTAGAGATTTAACATAGAATATTTGTAATATTATATGCAAATCAAAAGATCCAAGGTTGGGATTTATGTAGTTCTGATCTTTTAATTAAATTGATTAATTAAAAAATATGTCATATAAATAAGTGAGCGACCTATGGGTTTTTGGACAACTGGTGTTGATAATCTATGGTATTGGGCAGTGTTATTGTAACAAAACCTATTTAGTTAGTTTTTATGAGGCTTTTCATTTAGAAATATCAAATATATCATGAAGTATGTGTTTTGATACTTATTATGAATTGATGCATATGTGATTTTATATGAGTATCTTTGTTAATCAAAATTTAATTTTTCTATACTACTAAAGTTAGATAAATATAGTTTTCCTCTATTTCACTTTTCTGTATAATTTTTTGTGATATTTCCCTATATTTCGTTAATCAATTTGTTAGGCATGGTAGTTTTTCGTACTTCTTTGATCAATTTATTTCGCATATACTATTTTTTTGTAAACTTGAAGTTTTTATGTTCGGTCATAAAATCATATCAAATACATCATATCCCCAAGCTTTTCACTAGATTTTCCAAATAGAACAATGATGGAAAAATGATGTTTTCTGAAAAAAAAGAAAAAGAAAAAAAGAAGAAGAGAGATGAAATTGACATAAAATATATAGCTTATCCATGACATATCATGAGTCTCAACCCTGCCATAGAGACACATATATTTAAATTTGAAAAAATTGTAGTTATGTTGCTCATAACCCATGATATGAGTAAAATTAAGAAGGCTCACAGATAAGTTACCATATACAAAAAGGAAATCCATAGCATTGGGAAAGTTGAAGTGGAAACATATACAAGCGTTGGAGTGCCATAGGGAGCTTTCCTTTGAAAAGGATGGCCTTGATCTTGGATAGCCGAAGGGACATGCCCTTATGTTCCTAGCACATTTCTTTGTGATCCGCTTGAATGGCATGTAGTTGGACATGAAACTCCCTTTTTTTGTCATCTCTTTCCATAAGAGTTTTTCTAATAAAGGCTTTGATATGCCAATATAAATCCACTATATAAGGGAATTTGTTTTTCCTATCGTGAATATGGCCAAGAATTGGAAGTTAATGAAAAAAAATGGAAGAATTTCTACATCCTTCTACTCATTTTTTTCATCCATGGACTCAAGAGATGTATGGTCCATGGAAAGTTTAATATGATCAGGGGGCATGTTCATGATATTTATGTGTAGAAAAATGAATCCAAAAATGAGCCATATAACTTCCACCTTTGCTGCTAGATGAGCCTTGTTGGAATCTCATTCATTTCCGGGGCATGCTAAGAAATCTAGAATTAAAAGTGTGGCCAATAGGAGCAAGGTGGAGACACATAAGTGAAACAAATATAGACGAGCCATTAGGGAAGGAGAAAGAGTCGATGAGGAGTAACAAGGTTGAATCAAAGGTGACAAGGGTAGTGTGAGGCTCAATATTTTAAGATGAGGTCTAGACAAACATAGAGAAATAATGATTTTTCCAAGAAAAAGTTAAATCAAAGAGGGGGCCTGCTACATGGGCTAGGGGTGGTGGGAAGTGAATGGTATACTACGACCAAAATAATAAAGAGAAAAAATATTTTAGAACTATAAACCAAAAAAGAATTACAGACAGAAAAAAAATCATGCAGGATAAGAGTATCATTGCAAATCACCTAACACCAAGAGTAGTTTAGAGGAAGTTCAATTTGAGCCTGATTACTTAAGCACCCATTTCGAGAGAACTTCTCATCATTCCATGTCCATTATATTTGTGATAAATTTGCACCTAATCCCTCTTGTAAATATTATTATGAATTATAATTCATTTAAATGTTATAATCCCTTGGGTTTATAATGTAAATCCCTTGGGTTTATAATGTAATCCATTGGGTTTATAATGTAAATCCCTTCAATTTATTATTCTCTTTAGATTATATTTCAATCCTTTGGGTTTCTTTTATGCAGGGGCATTAGTGTTTAGTCAGCAATGTGAAATATTGTTCACATGTTGTGATTGGATGGGTCAAAACTTCATTCACAAATGGGTGAAAATCAGTTTTACTAAAGAGGATTGGATTCCTCAACAATTTTTTAAAATCTATTCTGTAATAGATAGGCATGAACTAGTAATTAGAGGAATTTGAACAATTTTTGATTCGTGTCAGTTTGTTTAGGTTTAGTTGGTGGAATCTAGAAAGACATGTCATAATTAGGAGCTTGTTTATGTTTGAATAATTCGACCCTGAGGAAGAGGTCGGTTACATTATGTAAAGACTATAAAATGTACCCTCTGTAACAGAGGTATTCAGAGTTGGTCATAGAAGAATTATTGTGAGGACTTGATTTAATAAGATTCCAATATTTCTGAACTGTTGTTCATCCTGGCAATCCCCGACGGCTTTCACCTTCGAAATCTTACTGAGTTGATATCTCTATGTAAGACATTGAGTGTGAATTGAAATGATGTGATCTCTATATGAAGGAAGATTTATATTCTTGTTGAAATATCATTGGGGTTAATGTATTCTGTGTAGAATTTGAATGTACATTTGTTTCTACATGAAAATAAGTTATTTGTATTAATCTCTATGTGAAGAGGCTTTATCCTTTCGGGACCTCATTTGATTTTATATACTCAGTGTAGAAATTGAGAGTGATTTATCCTGAATCTTCGAGTGGAAATAGAGAAATAATTTGGGTTTTCATTAATCGATATCAATTATTTATGTTAAGGCCAAAATACAGGAAATCCATTGAGATTTATGATAGAACAGAGGACAAACAACGAATAGTGTTACACAGGAAATGCATGGGAAGGAACAACAACAAAAAAGTTGTGTTAATCGTAAATAAGATCCAAGTTTTGAAATTGAGTGGTTTTGTGGGATGATATCACTAGTCTCGCATCACATTTGGGCCAAGGGTGGTTTGTTACTTTTGGAGTGCAAGCCAATAAATTTGCAACACGTCACATTTACAAAACTACCAATATCGCATTCCATCTAGTCGATAAAGGTAGGGTTCAATTGTAGTGCAACCACCATTCAATTGCGTGATTAAGATCCTATGGTATGGCGCAATTCTAAGATGCGTAGGAGTTAATCAAGGTATGGACCAACATTTCTTTATTGGTAAATGTTTATTAAATAGTGGAGAGCCTGAGAGAGAGTTTAACCGTTGATTAAAAACATACTCAACCGCCTTATTTCCGAAAGTTAAAATAGTCACTCCAATGGGTTTAATATCATAGGCTTAGGGTTTGGATATTTGGTCCAAAGGTTATGAAACGTTGATTCATAGTATTTTAATACTATGTTCCAGAAAGTTTCATCTTTGTTTGAAAGTCAAAGTATTGTATTTCTAAGGGGTTTAAACTTGGGTTTAATGAGCTTGAATGATTTTAAGGATTTATAATATTTTCAAAAGATGAATATTGTATAAAGGAACTTTAAGACTATTGTGGATTTCATTAATCAAATTTCACAAATTTGAATGTGATGAATGAAAATAATAACAAGAAATTGGACCAGACGCCTCCAGAGTTAGATACAAATTTACAAAGTAGAAATGCTCCCCTTAATGCCTGCACCCAGTTGGCCATCATTCTTAACCTAAGGGTTTTGATTATTAGGGAAAAATATTATTCATAAGGTTTACATGGTCCAACGACGCTTTTTAACAAACATTGTGTCGATATGGAAATCAATAATGGTCAAACAAGGTCACCCATCGTCCTACATTGCATTGGGACAATGATTGTCTCAATATTAAAATAAACCATGTTAAACCATGGTCAAATATATATATATATATATATATATATATATATATATATATATATATATTAGGGTTTATAATATTTCTCTTTGGGTTTATAATATTTATTCCTTGGGTTTAATATTATTCCCTTGGGTTTATTAATCCAAGTGTTCTTATTCCTAAGGTATAATATTATTCATAAGGTTTGCACAATCCAACTTCGCTTGTGACAAATGTTGTGTTGATATGGATATCAACAATGGTTGAACATGGTATCCCATTGTACTACATTGCATTGTGACAAAGATTGTCTCAATATGAAAATCAAACATGGTCAACCATGTTTATTTAGGGTTTAGAATATTTATCTTGGAACAATGCGACAATCAATCTTGTATTAATATTTATCTTTGGGTTTATATACCTTGGGTTTATAATATTTATACCTTGGGTTTAACATTATTCCCTTGGGATTATAATCCCTTGGGTTTTTAGTATTAATTTTATTGGTTTATTTGTCCATTGGTTTTATATGCCTTGGTTTTATAATATTTATCCCTTGCTTTAATATTATTCCCTTGGGTTTATAATCCCTCGGGGTTTTAGTATTAACCCTTTTGGTTTATTAATCCCTTAGGTTTATAATGTAAATCATTTGGGATTATAATTTCAATCCCTTGGGTTTATTAACCTAAGGGTCCTAATTCCTACGATATAATATTATTCATAGGGTTTACACAATTCAACATCACATTGTGAAAAATATTGTGTCGATATGGAAATCAATAACAATCAAACAAGGTCACACAATGTGCTACATTGCATTGGCATAAGGATTGTCTCAATATGAAAGAAATCATGGTAAACCATGCTCAACTATATATATTTTAGAGTTTATAATATTTAATTTTGGGATTATATACCTTGTGTTTATAGTATTTATTCCTTGGGTTTAATATTATTCCCTTGGATTTTTAGTATTAATCCTTTTAATTTGTTAGTCCCTTGAGTTTATAATGTCAATCCCTCGGGTTTATTAATCTAGGTGTTCTTATTCCTAGGGTACAATATTATTCATAGGGTTTGCACGGTCCAACGTTACATTATGACAAATATTGTGTCGATATTGCGATCAATAATGGTTGAACACGGTCAATCATCATCCTACGTCACATTGTGACAAGGTTTGTCTCAATATGAAAATCAAACATGGTACATCATGGTCAACCATGTTTATTTTAGGGTTTATAATATTTATTTTGGAACATTATAACTATCAATATAATAATAATTTTTATAATACTACATTACATAGAATTTTATTCTTCGTTGCAATGCGAAATTACAAAATTATATTTAATATCATGATTTATAATATTAAAGTCTCTAATATTTAAAAATGGTTTCTAAAATATTACAAATTAATTAAGAATCAAAACATTTTGACCCAAACCCATTACAATATTTATTACAATATACTTTACCTTTAACAAATATAAAAATACAACAAAACTTGAAAAAAAAAAAAAAAAAATGCACTGTACTCAACCTCAAGATGATGTTAGGCATCGCTACGACCTTGAATCTCCTACCCTCATCCTCGATTGCACTCGAGTGAGAGTTAGGTGCTGATTAGAGGAGAATATTACTCTTACATTCACAATAACCCATTGTATTCAAGAAAGGCCCACGTAGGGACGAAGGTAGAGGAGTGGAGCTCGTAGGTAATTCTGGGCATGTCCTTCGCATGTTGAGAGGGTTGTGATCTTTGTTTTTTTAAATATAATCTATTTTTTATTAATTATATCTAGTTTTATTGAATTAAGATTTTATTTTAAATGGTTCCAAAGTTTTGTTTTTATTTTATTAAAAAAATAGTACAGATAGGTGGGTTTTTAATGTTTAATTTGAGTTTTAATTAAAAAATTAAAAATTTTGGTTTTGATGATTTCTTGGACCTTGGTTTAATGCTCTATTGAAAAGGGGTGCTATTGATTTTCTATTGCTAGAGTAAGCTTCAATTAGATGGTTTATTTTTAGGTCTTGGTTGAAATGATACGAGTTGCGTTGAAATGACACAAATTTCTTTATGTTAATATTTCAAAAGAACTATATTTTCTTTTTAATCTGAGATGAACCTAACAACTACCCTGATTCGTAGCTACCTGTAATCCTCTCATGGTCTACTGCATGTCTTCTAGGTAAACTAGTTCATAACCAGGATTTGAACCTTGGATCTCTTAAGTTTTCTTAGGATTCACATCACTTGAACACCGATTGAGCTACCCCTTCGGGAAAATGAGTTTCAATTTAGCATAAAATGAAAATAAATCATTTTTTATTGGTAGGAAGCCACTACTAGTCAGCTTCAATTAGATGGTTGATTTTTAAAATTTTGGTTGCAATGGTACAAATTTCTTTATGTTGATATTTCAAATGATCTATAATTTAACATGAATGAAAATAAATAAAATTTCCAATAATATTAGTGTTTATTTGGTTTTTAAAGCCATTGTGGAAAAATGTAATTTCAAAGGTAGAAAAAGGTATTATGAGTACCAACATTTTTTATTTAGAGTTTTTTTTTCATTATTTTTTATACAAAAATATGGATTTTTAGAGTTAAAATTCGTGTTTTGTTAATTGATGAGAAATTTAATTCATTATTTAAATTATCTTAAGAAAATATCAATTTAATTTATTGGAGATAAATTGCTTTTGATTATTAAAATTCTCTTCTATGTGACTATGTGGCTTTTTATTGTATTATAAAATTTAGAATCAGTATTAAGGATCCATTGTCTAAGTATTGTAAATAAAGATATTAGATTCCAATATCTAGTTGTAATTAATGAGAAGAATCAATTCAAGAATCTTATATATTACATAATAGTGAAATTGTATTATCCAACAGGTCATTCAATTAAATTTTGGCTACTCATTAAACTATGATATTGATAATTACAAACTTTAATTTTCTTACACTTAAATATTAATCAAACTATATAAATTAAATAAGTGATAAATAATGATAAGCATCAAAATATTTAATATTATTAAACTATTTATATGAACCTCACAAGAGATCCAATCTTTTGGAATATTGCTGAGTGATTAAAATAAATATATATTCATTTGAAAAAAATGTGAATAAATAAATTGATTTGAAACTTCAAAAGCGATACACACGACGAAAAAGCTCCCACATTTTTTTCAACATCCTGCTTTTCTATTATAGCAAAATCGTCCCAAGTGGACAAATCCCGCAATTCGAATGGTGAATTCATGGGAATTTATTCATTTCATAATTCATCGGCATTAATTCAACGTAGGGATGGAATTTTCGTGGAACCATATGATTTTGGAATTTGGACGGGCCCGCAACGTGTTCTCTTATCTTTACTTTTACGCTCTCGTCCACTGAGAAATTAGTTGGAATGTTTTACGTTTGTCTTAAGTTCGTGAACCTAATTATTAGGGTTCCGTGGTTCCAAAGGATTACAATACTTTCATTGACCTGTTGCCGAGGTGATCAGTATACTCAACTTATGGCATCTCAATATTCTGGAAAAAGGGACACTTTCAACGTGAAGTGGCGGTCTATTGAATATTCGTATTATTTCCGTAAGCTCAACCAGTGGATTTTACTTTAATATAGGCCGATGGTTGTTGGGTGATCTCTTCCGGCATACGTTCACTAATAGCAGTCCAAAATGAAGAGGAACAATTAGCATAAACAAGTCAGAGCCAGCGTGTATATATAATCATATTTATAAATGAGAAAATTATATTAGACTAAATATGTGTTTAGATCACAATATTAAAAACTAAATTTATATTAAAATTGCCTTAGTCAGGTTTTAAAATTTTACATATTTTTATTTGCATTAGAATTATTTTATAGACTTGTTGTCCCAACATGAACATCATTCTCATTGTGTAAAGACATTTAGATGAGGAAGTGGAAGGGAGAAATCAACTAGAAATCAACTAGAAATATTGATGGGTGAGATGAGGGTGAAACTTGTTAATTTAATCATTTGATTTCTAATACATTAGTGCCTACATTTCATTTCGTGGTTCTCGAATTTGTTATTGGAGAGAAATTAAGATTTCCATAATAGAAGTCTAATTGGAAGCCACATGCACTAGTTGGAGCTAAAGTTACTTAACCTTTTGGAGCAAATCTTCTATTATTTTCATTCAACTAGAGTTGTTGTCTCAATTCTCCACTATGGATTTCTAGGCCATTTATATCCCTGCTACATCATCTGTTATCTTGGAATGGTTTAATGAATACCTCTAAGTGAACTCACAGAGATAGACACTAGATACTTGAGGTTTTCTTTTTTCTATTGGTGAGAAAGACACAAAGATAAAGAACACAAAGAAAGAAACCAAGTGAGTTTTAATGTTTCCCAAATTCCTGGAAGGCAATTGTTTATATGTCAATTGCTATAAGTTGGCACTATCCTATGTCTATATGCACATAGATAAACATTTTATTTCAAAAATATAATTAATTTATGTTCATCTTGCATAAATTTTTTTCTCAAAAAATGAATGTTTAGTCTTTAAAATAAATAACGTAACAATTTAGTTTTCACTTAAGCCATTGTCACAACTTCCCCCTCTAGAAGTAAACAACGTCCCCAGTGTTTCATTCCATCTTGGAAAACAATTTTAGGTAAGCCACACGTAGAAATCATTCATCTTCCTAGGTAGCCTCATTCGAGTTGAAGTGCTTCCACTGCACCTTAACCTAGTTGATGGCTCACATTAGGAGCATGATTTATATCCAATCGAGTATATGTTGAGGTTTGACCAAAAATTTTCCGTCCAGTTCAACCTACATTCAATAAGACTTAGAATTAAAATTTCATAAACTTGGTATTTTAAGATACGAGTTTTTTAATATTTCCCTACCTGAATGCTCTCCCAATGGATTACATGCTTTGGGTCATGCACGTATCATTTTAGTATAGATACATGAAACACATTGTACACCCGGATATGGATGGGTAAAACCAACCGATAGGCCACAGGTTCCACTCTTTCCAATATATGGAAAGGTCCATAGAACTTGGGAGCCAACTTGGCATAGGAGGTCCACCTTAGTGTGCTTAGCATTATACTGTTTTGATGTTGTTGTTCTTCGAGTAGTCTACTAGTCCACTGATGTTGATCTACACTCAGCCTTATCCACATTACCAGATTCATTTCTGGATGGGATTGGGGTGTGGGTTCCCCTGCATTTCGGGGTGTTTGTTTTGTTTATCCCCTCCTCATTATGTCTCCTACTATGTTATTTTTATTTTATTTTATTTTATTCTATGCACTATTTACACACAACAATATATCATGTTAGGTGATCCATTAGGTCCCAGTGTATGACCTTGGCTCTGATACCACTTGTAACATACATAAAAATACAACAATAAAAAATAATTACATTTACTTCTTCTATATATCCCATAATAATATTTGTGATCATGCCAAGGTAAATCCTATATGCATATTACCTCAACTTAACATCAGCCATACAGTAATGACCATTTGTATTTTCCAAGTGGATCATCATTCTTTTTAAAATTACAATCAAGTGTTCTTACCTAGCTTCTTGATTTATTCGACACCTATGTTTGTATTCATGTCACGGTAAAGTTAGCATATAACCCTAGGTTGATTGGATGATGTACTTGAATTCATGACGTGTATAATTAATAATCTGAAGGGACAAGGTGAAAATTGGCAGATCTCTTAATTCAATTATATGATTTCATCCTTTGTTAATGATATTCCTCATAGTTTCAGTATTAAAAAGAGGATAAGAAGTGTTGTACCCTTTGCCTGGGGATTCTGGTTACATGGATGACACTTGCCCTTCTGACCACCGTTGGATCTGAGGTAAGAGGTCTACAGTTGATGTCTCTAGGTGGCCATTTAGGGTATCGACCCCTCTCAAGCCTAACTAACTCTTCATTTGCCTTCGGGCTCTCACGGCGTTGCCTCTCTCTAACCTTGCCACTACCTTGGCTCGGTTGACTAGCATTCAATCTCTCAGTTCAGGCTTTGGCTTGCCATGGTGCTTCAACAGGTACATGAAATGCACCTAATGTTTTTGTGACTTTATCCCTTTATGTCAATGTAAGTTCCAGTTCTTAATTTTTCAAAGTTTCCTTTCTTTATGGTTCACATGTGATTTAGTAGTTTGGAAAGATTGTTTTAGGGCTGGGGAAGCTTCATTCCAAACTATGTGTGAATTCAATATTTTGCTGCGGACTTCCAGTTACAGCTGTCTTATCTCCACAGATGGTAAGCCAACAAAATACCCAATTTTTCCTGTTAGCCACTGATAAATTATGTTATACCAAGAATGTGGCTAAACTTTTTCTTCAAAACTTCAAGAGATAGTTCCCTTTCAAAAACCATCATCTTTGAAGTTTTTATGAAGATAAATAACCTTTAAGTTAATTTTCATTGTTGTTTCCCTTTTATCCTAAAAAATCTGTTGTTTTGCTAAGAGAAAACTGCTTAAAAGGCCTCATTTTTCATTATTTTTACCCCTCCTTTCACCTATTTTATCCCCACCAAATTCCTCTAAAAACCATTCATTTTGGCCTCAAAATATTCAATACCCTTTAAAAACCATTTGAACCCCTTCCATTTGGTTTGAAAATCTCCTTTTTCCTCTACCGAAACCTTCGAATTGGCTTAAAAATCATCATTTTGGGCCTAAATACAATCTTTTTACATTTACAAAGGCGTTAAGCCCCCGAGGGCTTATTTATTTAAGACCTCCACCTCCATATGCCCTAGCCCCGCAATCGGGTGCTAAAAAAGCCTTAAAAACACTTCCCGAACTCCTTTTTCCTTTATATTTCCCTCTCCGACGTATAAGTGTGAAAATAAATCTGGATCGTTGATTTATCCAAATCAATGGCCCTGGTTCCTATTTTCTGCCCTTCATTATGCCTTTCCCTTTATCTTTTCAACATAACTCGCCTTTTATTTTTGATCTCAACCGCCCATCTATTAGATCCTACAATCGGGATTAAAACCCGACAAACCAACAAAACCGAGCCCCATTACTTTTCCACCCATGCAACTTGCCCTCCATCGCATGTGATCTGCATCATCAGATCTGTGCCTATTCATTTGACGGTCACATTTATATTTTGTGTTTTTTCTGTGCATGAGGTTTAATGCCTAAAAATTACGCGATGAGGGTGGTTTTCCAAGGACACATGTCGATAAGTTTGTGGAATCGCGTGATTTTTAGAAAAACCATAAAATACTTCCAATGCCACATGAAAAGCATTTATGGTTTTTCGCTTACCACCATTCCTCGCATAAAGTCATTCTTTCAACTTTTAATCACGATCGTTTGTTGTTTTGATCGAACGACTCTTATTGCTTCTCACCTCCATTCGCTTGACCTCTCATGTATTCTCCTCAAATGCTCCAACGACGATCTAGGCCATCGCTTGTTTTAATCCAATAGTCAGATTAGATCTCCCCCAAGTCTTCCGCCCTTTACATTTGTTCTCCCAAGCGCTTCATCGATTGATCTCGGCCGTCAATTATTTTAATCCGACGGCCCAGATTAGATCTAACCCCAAAAGTTTCTTCCCCTCCATCATCCTCCAAAGAGATTTCATCAAGAAATCTCAACCGTTGATCATTCTAGATCAACAGTTCTTATTCATCCTTGCACCCAACTCCATCTGCACCCATTTTTGCTTCCGCCAAGGGTTTTTCTCCCTGTTTTATGCAAAATCCTCCATTCTACACAGCTCCATCCCCTTCACCAAACCTTTGACGTAGTCTTAGACCATTTCCACGGGATTTTATAACAAGTTTGTGTGTTTTTGCAGGGTCTTGCATAATGTTTGCTTTGTGTTCTTCCCAGTCACAGTCCAACGAAAAAAGTGCCTAGAATGAAGATTTTGTAGCATAAAATCAAAGGAAAAAGAGTTACAGAGTTTAAAATCCATGTTTGAAGCAGCTGGAGCACGATCCTCAAACTCAGAAACCCTCCACGGCCTAATATCAGTTGTGCCACTGTAAACAAGCAACAAAGTGTATCAGTGATGAAAAATCAAGGTTAAATAAGGATTAATTAAGGCCAAAGAGTGAAAATCACAGTTTTAATCCTCAGGATTAAAGGAAAAAAGCTAATATCAGAGAATTGAGACCCGAAGAATAAGATCAAGAGCTAATCAGGCCTAAAACACAGATCAAAGGCAAATTAAGGTGTTTTAAAATAAAACAAGGAAATATATCAGCAAAGGAGACCTTTACTGCCACATTCGGGGCTAATTGAATCCCCAACTACCATAAGAGCTGCATGCAGCATTCATAAATCAAAAGAAGGCCTAGTTATTTCCAGAACATAACATATTTGCCTAAAGACAGTTGAATAGTTATTTTAAACAAAAGAAGATATTTCAAACTATCAGTATAAGTTATTGAAAAGATAAGAAAGTGCCTTAAAGTCAATCTTTTTACCCATCGAGCTTTAAAAATCATAAACAGAGTAAATGAAACAGAGTTGTAATTCGATGCATTCCTACCATATGCCTTACATGGTTTTCGAGGCTAGGAGTTGCATTTAGTGTAGAATTTATTACACTTCAATCCTAAAACTCTTACACTTCCTCATTTCTTCTATAAATACTTATGAAGAAGATGAGATATAGGTTGGTTGATTGTTCACTAGTTGTAACACTGAAACTCTTTGAAATAATACATAGTATGTCTGAAGTTGAGGATGAAATTGAAGTCTTGGAAGCTTGATGATGTTGTTGCATGCTTCTTCTTGAGAAGGCTCTATCACTGGATCCATGATCTTGGCTGTTGGTGAATTATTCTGAACTATTTCATGTTTTCTCCTATTTTCATTTTGTTCCATAAATGCTTACTACAGTAGGATGAAAGTTTTAGGCTAAGAAATACTGGTTTCCACCTTAGACCTATTTGTCCTTCATTGTTTTAGTTTTTCTTTCTTTGAGGTATTTTAGAGTCTTTAATCTCTCTTTATTCCTCATGCTTATTTTTATTTCTCTAATAGTTCGAACTCAGTTGGTTTATTGCATGAGGATTGTCAGTTCACTTGCTTGTTTGTGCCACTTCTTAATTTTATTGAAGCTCCCTTTTGGAAGTACCATTGTTTGAGGTTAGTGAGGAGGTTTTTTATCATGCCCTTTGTCGCTTTGCTTGAGCGATTGTTTTGAAGGTCTTTGTAGTTGTAATCATAGATGTTTTTGGGTCTTTATTATTTGAGATACAATATGATCAAATCTTTATGTTTTCTAGATCATTTGAAATAAATCTTTGAGGAAATACGATGTGATCCGAATCTTAGTTTCATGGAAAAGTTGTTTTGAGATCATTATTTTCTTAAAGCTGTGATTTGTAGAATTTATGGTTAGCCCTGTCTATCAAAGAGCTCTTTATTGTCCAAATTATGCTTTTGAATTCCCTTTGTTGAGAATTAAACCTCTCTTTCCAAATCATTAATTTTCATCTCATTTCAAAAAACAAAAGGATCCTGTGGCCAAGTTAGATTTGCAATTTGATATCCCATATCCATTGATGAGTTTGTTATGACCTTTTCTTGACTCCATTTCCCAATGAATCATATGTTTCTCCATTCTGTGTATCTTTCCTAGACCTTTCATGTTCTACTGTATCAATTCCATCCAACCAAACAAACAAATAAACACCTGCACTTAATAACTAGTCTAAAACCAATACTCAAAGCACACAAGATAAACCTTTGCAAACAATTAAATTTGGTACCTCTCTACAGAAGGAATAGAGACCCAGATCCAGGACTCTAAAGATTGGATTGCAGTGTGCCTTGTCTTTTGATTTGCCAACTATATCAAGAGCACAGGACACAAAAATAATGGCGATCATGGTGGGACTACAGTTGACAATCTACAATTTTTGGACTCAGTTATAACTGTTGCAGTCTTCGAATATCCGATGGGAGTGTACATCGCCACCAACATAATGGCGATCATGGTGGGACCACTGAGTTCGTAATTTCCTAGAAAGCTCTTATAGACTCATTAGAATTTCAAACAACCACAGAAACTCAGAAAAACCCAAAAATATTTCATATTGGCTTCATAATAAACATGGTGGTGGAACCATCCAATATTTTACCTTCATAGAAGCTAAAAAGTTTCCACCTGGCGACTCCACTAGCTCTAGTAGCTCTATTTCTCCACTACCTCCAGTAGCCCTATTACTCCACTAGTCCTTGTAAAATCTCCTAGGAATGCAATGAGAAAACCCAATTGACACGCTATTGGTGGACATCAAAGTTCAAAATCTTCCACCTGGCGACTCCACAATCCCAAAATACCTAATAACTCCACTAGTAAAGGACCCTGAACTGGTTGATATGATACAGTGACCTCTTTATTACAAACATGGACCCAAGTATGGACAGAGAAGCTAAAATAGACACATTATTGAACCTAATTGGAAAAATAGTGTGCATACTTGATAAAAGATTGGATAGGCATGATATTGACACAAATGTTTATTATCCAGAGAAACTTATGCCTTTCCCTAATCAAACACAAAATCAACCACTACAATACTAATACAACAAGAAAAATATGTGCGGTGAGCAAGGTTACAAAGAGAACAATGAGGAATATTGTGAAAAAGGAATTGATTGCCTCCCTTGATCTTATATTGCATTATTAAGAGAACTTTACAACCAAAATGAAAATGAAAAAAGTGAGCAGTGCCCTGAGGAAAACATAAGCCATCTTGAACTCACAAAATCTGAAATAGGAGAAGAGACAACACAACCAGAGTCTCTGCCTTTATGTCATGACTCATTTCAGATTATTAAAGAAGAATGGCATCCTGATAATCTATTAGAAACAACTCATGAGTCCCATATTCTAAATGACTGTCACAAAAATCATGAGGAGTTGTTTAATAATGAGATAGACCAGGAAAAATAAGAGAATCCTCAAAGTTTCCTTGCAAGCACAAGTAATGATTCCCTTGAAGAGGCTTAAGAATACATTCACCCTCAAAATCAGTCAATACAAGAGGAAGAGGATTGTTGTACTTCTGTCCAAAGAAAAAGAAAAATTCCTACTCTTTTGACAGAAGAAGAAATTGATCTAATATTAAAAAAACAGTCAGCCCTCAAAGTTTTATTGGAACAAAACACTTATGCTCATCTACCTACTAAATTTTTTTGTCTTGGAATAGAAAATAAACTTGTAGAGCAACTAAAAGAAAAACAAACTGATAACCCAATATGTTTGATTGGTGAGATTTTTTATACTAATGATTTTCCAATTTGTGATCAGTCTGATGATGTTAATGAGCTTCAAGTAGAAACTAATCATGCAAGGAAACCAAAAGTATATTGGTGTCATGAATTTCATTATCATCAGCTTGAAAGAAGCAATCAACCAATCCAATCCATTAGAAATATCTTTCACATAATTGGGAGTCAGCAATCTATTAGCTGTGATGATGAGGTTGAAAAGGAAGAGGAATTTCTTGAGTAGGATTAAGATAAGGAGCCTTCTCCTGAGAGGATTGAGGTAATAAAATATACCCCTGCTCAAGAACATGATGATCTCTTCACAGAGTACATTTCACTGAATCAGAGCATACCAAGACTACAAGAGGACAACCCTGCAATATATGATGAGTCTTCCAGTTTAGATGATAATGAAGATGATGAAGAAGTTCCTTCTCAAGAGAATATTTGCCTTGATCTAGTGGAGAAAAAAGTGATGATCCTGGTTGAAACACATCTTCCAAATACTCTTAACCAGGCAATATTTCAAGATCCCTATGCTCACTTCTTGAAGGAATTTGAAGAAGGGATAAAGGTTATTAGGAGTAGTATATTACCAAAAGAAAGAAGATTATTTAGCACTATTTCTAAAAAACGAAAGGAATGGGAGTGGCCTTGTTTGTCCAGCCTGCCCAAATAGATGAAGAAGGACTAATCATGGAACCATTTACTGGATTGGTTGTACTGGAAAAGAGAGTTCATCAACTAAAAACATGTAAATATTCCATGTTATATTAGGTTAGATAGGAATTTCAAATAAAGCTCAGCTTTGAGAATTTAGTTAGTTGTTGATTTTTGTCTTGAAAGAAAAAGAAAAATACAAAAAAAAATAGAAAAGAGAAAAGAGGGCAGATTGTCAAAATAAGAAAGGTATAGCCCCATACCAAAAAGAGAGACAAATTCTAAAAGTGTGCAAGCTCAAATTACACCTAAAAACAAACTTCTAGTTAGTCATACAGTCTAATCATGACTAATTATCTTCTCAATTTATTGCTGATAGGTTAGTGAATTAGATCAACCAAACAACATAATCTTGGCTTATCAGTAAGGTAGATTAGATAGAAAAACAAAGGTTCAAACAAGCTCAAAATCTGAACCTATGAAGTCAAAAGTAAAATGGCTCTAATCAAATCAAATCTTGAGCCAAAGGTAGAAAATAGACTGGTTCTAATATGCTCAAAACTTGAACCAAGAAGAGAGAAAAGACAGCTCAAACCAATTCAAAACCAAAGCTAAAAAGATAATGAAGGATGTTTCCAATTTTCACATCTTAAGCCTTCACCATTTTGCTTTACTTTTCTGCAATTTTAGTCTATGTGTAGCTTGTTTTTATGCCATAGATCAGCAACAAGTTAGATTGTTCAATCCTGGCTTGTTTGCTTTTGAATTTCTGTTTTTGAATCTAGAGAATAAAAGTCTGTCAGACAGTCTAATCCTGACAAACACTTGTTAGGTAGAGAAGCTTATGAGCTCAACTGTTTAAACTAAGGTCACGGAGAAATAAGATTAGAAATAGATTAGTTTTTGTTTTTCAAAAAAATAAAATGTTGTTAAAGAGAGTTTGCTAGTCTAAATGCACTCTGAAAGAAGAAAAAATGTTAGGATCATTAGGAATGGGTAGGTAGACATGTTTTTTTGATAGAATTCCATTGTTTCAAATTGATGCACAAATCATCAAAGAGAAAGGTTAGCCAAAAGAAAAAGAAAGGTTGATGCCCAATGGATTAATGGCATTGGTTTAATGAAAGCTAGAGATTTGCAGCTGAGGTTCTAGACACCTAAATAACTAGCTGTCTTCTCCAAGTGGAGCCATTGTTAGCCACTGATAAATTCTGTTATACAAAGAATGTGGCTGAACTTTGTCTTCAAAACTTGAAGAGATAGTTCCCTTTCAAAACCCATCATCTTTGAAGTTTTTATGAAGATAACTAACCTTTAAGTTAATCTTCACTGTTTTTCCCCTTTTATCCTAAAAAATATGTTGTTTTACCAAGAGAAAACTGCTTAAAAGGCCTCATTTTTCATCATTTCTACTCCTCCTTTCACCTATTTTATCCCCACAAAATTCCTCTAAACCCTTCATTTTTGCCTCAAAATATTCCAATACCCTTTAAAAACCATTTGATCCCCTTCCATTTGGTATGAAAATCCCCTTTTTCCTCTACCGAAACCTTCAAATTGGCTTTAAAATCATCATTTTGGGCCTAAATACAGTATTTTTACACTTACAAAGGCGTTAAGCCCCTAAGGGCTTATTTTATTTAAGACCTCCGCCTCCATATGCCCTAGCCCCGCAATCGAGAGCTAAAAAGCCTTAAAAACACTTCTTGAACTCCTTTTTCCTTTATATTTCCCTCTCCTGACGTATAAATGTGAAAATAAATCTGAACCGTTGATTTATCCAGATCAACGGCCCCAGTTCACTTTCTCTGCCCTTCATTATGCCTTTCCCTTTATCTTCTCAACATAACTCGCCTTCTCTTTTTGATCTCAACAGTCCATCTATTAGATCCTACGATCGAGATTAAAACCTGTCAAGCCAACAGAACCAGGCCCCATTACTTCTCCGCCCATGCAACTCGCCCTCCATCGCCTATTCATCCAACGGTCACATTTACATTTCGCATTTTTTCTGTGCATGAGGTTTAACACCTAAAAATTACATGATGAGGGCGGTTTTCCAAGGACACATGTCGACAAGTTTGTGGAATCGCGTGTTTTTTAGAAAAACCATAAACCACTTCCAATGCCGCGAGAAAACCATTTATGGTTTTTCGATTACCACCATTCCTCGCATAAAGTCATTCTTTCAGCTTTTAATCATGATCGTTCGTTGTTTTGATCGAACAGCTCTTGTTGCTTCTCACCTCCATTTGCTTGACCTCTCATGTATTCTCCCCAAATGATCCAACGATGATCTAGGCCGTCAATTGTTTTAATCCAACGGCCAGACCATCTCTCCCCCAAGTCTTCCGCCCGTTACATTTGTTCTCCCAAGCGCTTCATCGGTTGATCTCGGCCGTCGATTTTTTAATCCGACGGCCCAGATTAGATCTAACCCCAAAAATTTATCGCCCTCCATCATCCTCCAAAGAGATTTCATCAGGAAATCTCAATTTTTGATCATTCTAGATCAACGGTTCCTATTCATCCATGCACCCAACTCCATCTGCACCCATTTTTGCTTCTGCCAAGGGTTTTTCTCCCTGTTTTATGCAAAATCCTTCATTCCGCACAACTCCATCCCCTTCACAAAATCTCTGACGTAGTCTTAGGCCATTTCCACAGGATTTTATAACAAGTTTGTGTGTTTTTGTAGGGTCTTGGATAATGTTTGCTCTGTTTTCCCAGAATGATGATTTTGTGGCATAAAATCAAAGGAAAAGGAGTTACAGAGTTTAAAATCCATGTTTGAAGCAGCTAGAGCACAATCCTCAAACTCAGAAACCCTCCACGGCCTAATATCAATTGTACCACTGTAAACAAGAAACAAAGTGTATCAGTGATGAAAAATCAAGGTTAAAAAAGGATTAATTAAAGCCAAAGAGTGAAGATCACAGTTTTAATCCTCATAATTAAAGGAACAAAGCTAATATCAGAGAATTGAGACCTGAAGACTAAGATCAAGGCCTAATTAGGCCTAAAACACAGATCAAAGGTATATTAAGGTGTTTTAAAACAAAATAAGGAAATCTATCAGCAAAGGAGACCTTTAGTGCCACATCCAAGGCTAATTGAATCCCTAGCTACCAAAAGAGCCACCTACATCATTCATAAATCAAAAGAAGGCCTAGTTATTGCCAAAACAGAAGATATTTTCCTAAAGACAGCTGAATAGTTATTTTAAACAAAATAAGATATTTCAAACTATCAGTAGAAGTTATTGAAAAGATAAGAAAGTGCCTTAAAGTCAATCTTTTTACCCATTGAGCCTTAAAAAGCATAAACAGAGTAAACGAAACAGAGTTGTAATTCAATGCATTCCTGCCTTATGCCTTGCATGGTTTTCGAGGTTAGGAGTTGCATTTAGTGTAAAATTTATTACACTTCAATCCTAAAACTCTTCCACCCCCTCATTTCTTCTATAAATACTTCTAAAGAAGATGAGATACAGGTTGGTTGATTGTTCACTAGTTGTAATACTGAAACTCTTTGAAATAATACATAGTCTGTCTGAAGTTGAGGAAGAAATTGAAGTCTTGGAAGCTTGATGATGTTGTTGCATGCTTCTTTTGAGAAGGTTCTATCGTTGGATCCATGAGCTTGGCTGTTGGTGAAGTATTATGAACTGTTTGATGTTTTCTCCTATTTTCATTTTGTTTCATAAATGCTTACGACAGTAGGATAAAATTTTTAGGCTAAGAGATGACTCCTGGAAGCACCTTAGACCTGTTTGTCCTTCACTATTTTATGTTTGCTTTTGCTGAGGTATTTTAGAGTCTTTAATCTCTCTCCTTAGTCCTCATGCTTGTTTATTTCTCTAATAGTTAAAATAGTTGGTTACAACATGATTTATGGTTTTCCCTACTTGTCTGTTGCCACTTGAAAGCTGTTATTGAAGTCTCCCTTTGAAGTACCATTGTTTGATGTTAGTCAAGGAGGTCTGTTTGATCATGCCCTTTTTCCTTTCTTGAACAATTGTTTTGAAGGTCTTTATCGTTGTGATCATAGATATTTTTAAGTGTTCCCTCTTCTATGACTGCAATTATCAGTGAATCTTTTATGTTTTCTAAGTCATTTGAAATAAAATATTTGAGGAAATAGGATGTGCTCCCGAATCTTAGATTTCATTTTAAAAGTTTTTTTGAAGTCATTATTTGCTTAAAGTGTGGTTTCTAGAATTTAGGGTTAGCCCTGTCTATCAAATACCTCTTTATTGTTCAAATTATGCTTTCAAATTCCCTTTGTTGAGAATTCAAATTCTCTTTCCAAATCATTAATTTCCATCTCATTCCAAAAAACCAAAGGATGATGTGGCCAAGTTAGATTTTCCCTTTGATATCCCATATCCATTGATGAGTTTGTCATGAACTCTTCTTGACTCCATTGCCCAATGAATCAGATGTTTGTCCTTTCTACCTATTTTTCCTAGAACTTTCATGTTCTGCTATGTCTTTCAACCAAACAAACAAACAAATAAACACTTCCGCTTAATAACTAGTCTAAAACCAATACTCAAAGCAAACAAGATAAACCTTTGAAAACAAGTAAATTTGAGAGATACCTCTCTGAGAACAGGAGGACTAGATCCTAGAACTCTAAAGATTGGTTCTGATATTTCCTTATCTTTTGATTTTCCAATCTATCAAAACATGGGACACCAACATTTCCTACATTTTATCTCGTTAAATTTATTACCTGTCATTAGCTTTGCTTTAAAATTTATCTTGACATTTCTTCATGCAGGGTTACAGTCACAGCCTGCAGAGTATTTTTAAACGAGGTATTGCAGTCTTTAATCTATTTTATTTTCTTAGTTTTATCCTTCTCTCAGCAATTAAAAAGGTATAGCTTCTAATGTTCTACATTTTGGGGCTTTGAAGTAGGTAAACGGTCCACCATTGACTGGCAAGGATTTATAGAGTTCGTTTGTTGATTTCATTGAAGTGCTTCGGTTTCATCCCTGACTCTTCTAATTGCTTAATAGGTACTTGATTCACCGTTCGGGTTTTAGGTTTTTATTCTCGACTTTGAACTAATATTTTCTCTGGTAATTACTTCGAGTAGTTATTTTTGTTTTTATTTTCCTGATAACACATACAATATTCTTTCTTGAATCCAAGAAATAATTTCAATAAATATATTTTTACACAGTCAACATAATATTAACCTTTCTGTTGTAATTTCTTGAATACTTTAAGAAAGATACAAATAAATTTAACTATAACAATCTTTGTGTAAAAACCATCATTTCCCAATTTAAACAATGTTTCCCATACTAAACAGATTTCTGTCTAAAATATAGTTTCTAGTTCTTACTTCTTCTGCAATATTTTTACTTATCTCACCTCAGAGCTTGCTGATGATGTCCTCCCTACCATGAGAGAAGAGATTACGTCCTCATATCCCCCCATGCTCCACACCTGAGATGAGTTGGTTAACAGAAAATTCCAGAAGAGACCTCAGAACCCCTAGCCGAGTAATATTATTTTTCAGGATTTAGGAACGCTTAGTGTTTCCACTAGTCACCACCAGCTCAGGAATACACACTCTCTTCCTTCCTCTCCTTTGTGTGTTCAGTGACAGAACCCATTTTCCTTATTGAGATGCACTTTTTGTCCCCAAAGGAAAGATAATTGTTTTTAACTGTTTTCTGTTCAACCACTCTGAGTTCTTTGAATACTTTTATCATGAGTCTTCTTTTAATTCTATGGAATCACAATTCATAATTAATTTTTTATTTACAAAACAAAATTGATTTATGTTCATCTTTCATAACATTTTTTCTCAAAAAATGAATGTCTAGTCTTTTATAATAAATAACATGACAATTTAGTTTTCACTTAAACCAAGTATCATAATGAAAATATAATATATATATATATATATATATATATATATATAATTTATTAAGAAAAATGATTCAACCAAGTCCATTAAATAATAAAAATCACCAAGGGAAAAAAATGAATAATATTAGCAAAGAAAAAATCAATGTAAAATGAGGTGTTTTTTTTTGTAAATTATAAATCAGCTAGTTCCATGGTTAGTAATAGTTTCAAACATAATGAGAGTTTTTATTATTATTATTTATTATGGAA
The DNA here is from genome assembly GCA_034641835.2 of Pinus albicaulis. Taxonomy (NCBI): domain Eukaryota; kingdom Viridiplantae; phylum Streptophyta; class Pinopsida; order Pinales; family Pinaceae; genus Pinus; species Pinus albicaulis. The sequence goes on from CM076583.1 coordinate 928,283,940, forward strand.
AAATCCATACATTTAAATTTCTTTCTTTAAATTAATTGAAAATAGAGATTTTTGATTTATTTTTATTTTTGTTTTTTAAACAATTTTTAATTATGAGAATTTAATTTTAAATCACATAAAATTAGTCATGCACTAATAAAAAAAATTAAAAATAAAAAAATAATAAATTTAATATTTAATTTTACAAAAAAATTTAATAAACTTTGAATATCATATCAAAAAAATTACAAATTCATTAAAATTCAAAACATTTAGATCCAAACTAATTACAATCCTATTACAATATAATTTAAAAAAAATAAAAAATAATAAAAAATAAAATAAAATAAAAAATATTCACTACACTCAACCTCAAGATGATGCTGGACATCGCCCCTGACCTTGAATCTCCTGCCCTCATCCTCGATTGTGCTCGACTGAGAGTTAGGTCCTGTGAGTAGCAAGGCGTATCATTCTCGGTTGCGCTCTAGTGCGAGTTAGGTAGTGTGAGTAGAAAGGCCTATTATGTAGAGGAAAATATTACTCTTCTACACAATATCCCATTCTATTCAAGAAAGTTCTTGGTAGGGGTGAGGGTAGAGGAGTGGAGCTCGTAGGTAACTCTTGGCATGTACTTTTCGTGTTGAGAGTGTTGTGATTTTTGTTTTTTTTTTAATATATATTTTTTTATTATTAATTATATATAGTTTTATTGAAATAAGTTTTTTATTTTAAATTGTTTTAAAGTTTTGTTTTATTTTATTTAAAAAATAATAGAGAAACATGATTATGGTTTTTTTAATATTTAATTTGAGTTTAATTTAATAATTTTAAAAATTTGGTTTTGATGATTTCTTGGACCTTAGTTTAAAAAAACTACATTTTTATTGCTCTATTAAAAGGGGGTGTTATTGATTTTCTATTGGCGGAGTAAACAACTTCAATTAGATAATTTATTCTTAGGCTTTTGTTGAAATGACACAAATTGATTTATGTTAATATTTTAAATGAATTATAATTTCTTTTTCAATTAGAGATGAATGCAACAACAGTCATAAGTCGTAGCTACCAGCAAACATTTTAGGGTCTAGTGCATGTCTTCTTGGTAAACCGTTTTAAAACTAGGGATTTGAACATTGGAATTCTCAGTTTTAACACAACTCACATTATTTGATCACCAATTGAGTTGGCCCTTTATGAAAAATGAGTTGCAATTTGGCATAAAATGAAAACAAATAATTTTTCCTTGGTAAGACACCACTAGTAGTAAGCTTCAATTAAGACAATTGATTTTTAAAATTTTGGTTGCAATGGTACAAATTACTTTATGTTGATATTTCAAATGATCTACAATTTAACATGAAATGAATATGTAATTTCAACTCTAGAAAGAAAAAAAAACATTCTCAGTACCAACAAATTTTATTTAGAGTTTTTTTTTCATTATTTTTTATATAAAACTATGAATTTTTAGAGTTAAAATTCTTGTTTTTGTTAATTGATAGGAAATTTAATTCATTATTTAAATTCTCTTAAAAAAAATGTCAATTTAATTTTATGGAAGATAAAGTGCTTTTGATTATTAAAATTCTCTTTTATATGGCTTTTAGTGAATTAAAAAGTTTAGAATTAACATTAAGGATCCATTATCTAAGTATTGTAAATGAAGATATTTGACTCCAATATATAGTTGTGATTAATGAGGAATGTGAATTTCAACTATTAAATAAGTCATTCCTATTACACTGCTGCAAATTATTTGCTTCTAATAATTATAAATTTTGAATTTTTTAAATTTAAATATTAGTCAAGCTATATAAATTAAATAGCTAATAAATATTAATAAACATCACTCCATGATCAAACAACATCCTACTTTTCTTCTATGGCAAAATCGTCTAGTAGAAAAAATCCCTCAATTTGTATGGAGAATTCATGGAACTTTATTCATTTTATAGTCCGTGGCCATAATTCAATGTAGGGAAGGAATTTTCGGGGAACCATATGATTTTTGGAATTTTGACGGACCCGCTACGTATTGTCTTATCTTTACTTTTACGCTCTCGTCCACAGAAAAATTAGTTGCAATGTTGTAAGTTTGTCTTAAGTTCGTGAACCTAATTATTAGGGTTCCGTGGTTCTAAGAATCACAATATATTCACATAACTTCTCTTTCATTGACCTGTTGCGAAGGTGATCTGCATACTGAACTTATCGCATCTCAATATTCAGGAAAAAGGGACACTTATAACGTGAAGTGGCCGTCTATTGAATATTCGTCAGTATTATTTCCGTAAAGCTCAAGCAGTGGAATTTATTTTAATATAGGTTGACGGTGGTTGCGTGATTTCGTCCGGCATACGTTGACTACTAGTAGTCTAAAATAAAGAGGAACAATTAGCATAAACAAGACAAAGCCAACGTATATATATAATTATAATTATAAATGAAAAACTTGTATTGAACTAAATATGTGTTTAGATCACAATATTAAAAACTAAATTTATATTAAAAGTGACTTACTCATGTTTTTAAATTTTACATATTTTTATTGGCATTAAAATTAATTTATAGAATTGTTGTCCTGACATGAAGATCATTTTTATTGTGTAAAGATATTTTGATGAGGAAGTGGAGGAGAGAAATCAACTAAAACTGTTGAGGAGTTACATGAGGGAGGAACTTGTGAACTTAATCATTTGATTTGTAATACATTAGTGCTTATATTTCATCTCCTGGTTCTCGAATTTGTTACTCGAGGGAAAGTACGATTTCCATACTAGAAATCTAATTGGACGCCACATGCACTCGTTGGAGCTAAAGTTACTTAACCTTAACTTAACCTTTTGGAACAAATCTTCCATTATTTTCATTCAACTAGAATTGTTGTCTCTACTCCCCACTATGGAGTGCTAGGCCATTTATATCCAACTAGATCATCTGTTATCCTACAGAGATAGACACTAGATACACGAGGTTTTATTTTGGCTTTCGGTAAGAAATACATAGAGATAAAGAACACAAAGAAAGAAAGAAAGTGAGTTTTAATGTTTCCCAAATACCTCGAAGGCAATAGTTTATATGTCGATTGCTATAAGTTGGCACTATCCTATGTCTATCCTATAAGTTTATATGTCGATTGCTATAAGTTGGAAGGAAACGTCACTGTGTAGAGTATCTTTTCAAACTTCAAATTCGTGGGCAGTGATGAAAAGGGGAAGTGATATGCATGAGTGTGACACAAGATGAAACTGCGAAAGAGATTTACATAGTTTGGCATAAAAACTTCAATCATTCCATTTGCTAAATCATCTATCGAGCTTGCCACCTACGCAATAGGAGGCATGTGTTGGGTCATGCTCATGGATAGGGAGGAATGAATCCTAACCAATCCAAATAAAAGTTACAAATGGATGGAGAATGGCTTGATTTTCTAAAGACTCGAACCTTTTATAATTTGGTTATAGAAGCATTGTAAATTTGAATTTAGATTACAATTAAGTTGATTGTTTTTTATTTATCATTTGGCTATACAAGCATTGTAAATTTAAATTCAGATTATAATTAGGTTGATTTTTTTAAGATGGATGTAATATCTATTAAAGTACATCATGCTAAATGTCATTAAAAAAAAATTACTTTCAACCACAATAATTACACTAGCATTATCTACATTACTATTTCATATCATTTCGCATAATTCAATTAGCATTTCTTTTTATTTGGATAATAATATACATCCTATGCAAGAATTATACATGTATATAAACATAACCATTGGCTAAATGAATATTTATGAAGTTATAACTACTGACATCTTCGGTACTATGTATTAATTCTTTTAATTACTCCTGAATCATAACACGCGTATTCTGTTAGATTTGGAAATCAAGTAATCGGTTCAATGCACCTTAACCTATGTATCACTTTGGTTATCATTTTAATTACAAGTTAGTCGATTTAATGCACTAGTCTCGATATTATCTCTGGAATTTAAGATTATTCTAATCATGGGTTATGGTCGATAGCTGTTCCATCAGTCTGGCACCTCTTCTACCATTAGATCAAAGTTCCTGTCAATCTACGGTGGTGGAGCGGTTGAGGTGGGTTAGGGTAACCACTTATCCCCCCCATCTCTCGCCTTGCCTCATTATTGTACTCCGTTGTTGAGTTGCCTTGGCTCTGCAACTCCTTTGCCGCTATAGCATGTATTATGCCATTGAATTCCTTTGGTTCACCACACTTCAACTTATTTTCATCGCTCAGTTCAAATTTTCTCATTTTAGAGTTTGCACTGTGAAATTATTTAAGAACCCCGTTAAGTTCCTTCGGAACTCCAGAGAAGTAGTTCCTTTTTCTCTCATTCCATTCCAGTAGAAATCTTCTTATGTTCGGGTTCTTACAGCTTCATGCATTTTATCTTCACCTCGAACCTGCCTCTGAGCTCTATAAGGTAAACCGTTTACCGTTTACTTCTTATTTTTTTGTTTTCCTTTAGCAAAATTCGGCATAGAGATAATTCTTTAAGGAATTTTTCGTTACCTTGTCTCATAGAAATTCTAACTCAGTTTTCTACTATTATGCTATGAATTTTTCTGGTTGGTTCCAAAGAGAGTTCTCAGTGAATGGGCTTAAAGACCAGACAATAGTTGCTTTCTCAAATGTCACAGGTGAGTACATATGAACATTCCTTTGAATTTTTCTTAGCCATTAACGATTAATATACACACATTTACTATGGTGAGTCTGTATGATGATTTGATCAGTTTCTGAAGTTGAATTTCCATATTTTAGAAAATGAGCCCTACTCAGAGGCTCAATAGCAGTTCTTTTGTGTAAATAATTTTAATTAACTGCTGTCTCATAGCATTATTAAAGGATAATGAAGGTTTTAATCCTAATAATAAAATAAATACCATACCATTTAATATATGATAGGTTGAGATTTTCTATTAGAATATTTTTGTACTTCCTGATAACTAAGAATTGTATATCATTTCGGTAGATAGAGTTCAGTAGGAATTACAAGGTTGGTTCATAGCTTGGGGTTTCTATCAGAAGTTCGTGTGATAAGTAAATACTTGGTAATTATCAATACGATTACTCTTCTTCTTCTTGAGTTTAATTATGTCGATTAAGAAGTTTTCAGCAATCCCAGCAATTCAAGCCAAATAGTTTTTTCAATTCTGCCCCGGGTTCTTTCTTCGCATTATTACATCTTGGGGTAAATATTACCATTAAATTTTCAAATTTTCCTTTAATAATCTATATTTAATAGAGTATATATATATATATATATATAAGTTTATCTGAAATTTATATATATAATTTAAATCCGAAAACATGAAAAATACCATAAGGACAACTACATATATAATTGTTCTTTTGGAAAGTTAGAGATATAAAGTGGTTTATTATGTATATATATAATCTTCTTTCACTTACAAGGTTTTTGAAACCCTGTGTTAATAAAATTTCATTATTTAAGTACCTTTTTCTTTTTTAAACTTCTTTACGTATATATAAACTTTGGAAATCATATTCAATATCTATACCCTGTGATATATATAGAATATAAAAAAATGTTATAATATGATATTTTGTCTTTACAAATTTCGTTGCAGAATAATTTGACTCCTATATTTTCTATTCTCTCTTTATAGTACAACATTCATTCTTTATACAAATAATTTAGAGTATGTGACCAGACCATAACTGTCCATGTAGTATCATAGATAGAAAGGAAGATCTACCCAAAACCTTATTTCGAGGAATCTAGGTTTATAGTCCTTAGATTATCAATTAATAGCAGTAACAACTTTTCCATAAATTCTATTTTTCTACAAAAGAGAAGATAATAAACAAGTTCCTACCTAAATAACCAGACCTATACTTTCTTTAAACCTTCTATCACAAAATTGCAGTTAAACTGAATACTTATCTATCCTCTTTTCCTTTCACTGATATTATGCCTCCCGTCCACGAGTGAGGCTATTACATCCTCCAACTCTCCCTCGTGCTCCAAACCTGAACCTCACTATTGATAGAACTTCTGGAAGAGACTATGGGACAATCCGGTCTAGTCTCCAATTCCAGTATCAATAGAAAAATTGGATTTCTTCCCTATTTAACACCAGACCATAAATTTTCTCTAGAATTTTCCCTCTCTCAATTACCAAACAGAACCCCCAAACCTCACTGGGATTCTCTTTTATCTTGAGAGTTTGGGCAACTGTTTGAACTGAATTTTGTTCAACCAACTCTCAGAACTTGAAATTACTTTACCATTAGTCCTTCAATTTATGGAACCAATTCCATAATCAATTTTCCATTATTCAAAAATTAAATTTCCGTCCACAATATTTTTTTGACATAATTAAAATAAATGTTTGAAAATTCCTAATAAATAACTTAACAATTATTTAATGACTAAACCAATGGTTACAACTTCCCCCTTTAGAAGTGAACATCGTCCTTGGTGTTCTCATTCTGCTCCAGCAAAAAGTTCAAGATAGGCTTTCCGAACAAAACCTTCATCCTCTCAAGTAGCTTCTTCCAGACCAAAGTGCTTCCATTGCACTATAACCTGGGCGATGGCTCATTTCTGGAGCATGATTTCCCTCTGATCGATTATACTGAGAGGTTCGACAAACAATTCTCCATCTGGTTTGACTTGAAAACAATGATTTTGAATTAGTTTTACTCAAAAATCTTAACATTCTTTAATCAATATGGTATACATATTCTACCCGAATATTCTGTCATTGAATTATATGTTTTGAGTCGTGAATGTATCTTTTAAATAGTGATACATGAAAAAATTTATGTACTAGAATATGACTGGGCAAAGCCAATCGATAAGCCACAGGTCCTACTCATTCCAATATTTGGAATGGACCACAAAATCTGGGAGCCAACTTGGCACATGAGGCCTATATTAAAGTAACTTTCTTTGGCTTAATCTTTACATACACATGGTCCCCTACTTCAAATTCACGATAGGTCCTTTTTTTGTCCGCATACACATTTTGTCTATCCTGAGCTGCCTTCAATTTTTTTTGAATCTTCGTTACTTCTGTCTCCATTTCAACTAACATGTTGGGTCCAAGCATCAACTTATTTTCTGGGATACTCCAATTAATAGGAGTTCTACATAGTCGCCCATACAATGATTCGAACAGACTCATCTTAAGTGATTCTTGATAGCCGTTATTATATGCAAACTCTACTAGGTGTAAATACTATTCCGACCTAGTTGGTTGTTGCATTACATACATACGTAACATGTCCTCCAAAATTTTATTTACTCGCTCTGTTTGTCCATCCATATACAGATGGTAAGCATTGCTGAAGTTAATCTGAGTTCCCAACCTGGTGAACAAAATTTTCTAGAATTCTAATGTAAACTTTACATCCCTGTTAGATATGACAGTCTTTGGAATTCCATGCAATCTGAATATCTCTCACATGAATACATCCGCTATTTGCACCATCTTATAAGTGGACTGAACTGGTATAAATTGTGTTGATTTTCTTAATCTATCCACCACTACCATTATAGAGTCAGTATGATTTTTTGATCTTGGTAGTCTAGTGATAAAATCTAATGATATCACCTCCCACTTCCACTCAGGTACCGGTATAGGTTACATCAGCCCAGCTGGGTGACGGTGCTCCACTTTCACTTTCTGGCATTCTAAGCATTTGTTCAGATATTCTGCTATATTTCTCCTCATACCAGGCCATAAGTAATTATTCCTTATGGTTTTTAACATCTTTTGATATCCAAGGTGTCTAGAATAATTACTTTGATGATATTCATTCAACATAAATTTCTTCAACTCCATTCGGTTTGGAACAAAAATTCTCTTTTTGAAAGTTAACAAATCATCATTATCAATTTCATATTCAGCAAGTTTTCCTTGGTCTTTAAGCTCTTTTTCTTGCTACCACATAAAATTGTATTCAGGATCTTTATCCGCGTCTACTTTTATTTTTTCTATAAATTTGCACTCAACTTGACTACAATATAGTTCATAAACACCATGCAATATTTTTCTTAATGCATTAGCTACTCGGTTCTCCTTACCTTTCACACATTGCATATCAATATCAAATTCGCTCAGGAAAGCATTCCACTTTGCCTGGTGAGAATTGAGATCAGCTTCCTTAAAATAGCTAGTTAAGATGTTGTGATCAGTTTTTAGCACAAATATTTTTCCAAGTAGTGCCTCCACACCCAAAGTGCATGCACTACTGCTATCAGTTCCAAGTCGTGGGCTGAATATCGTTGTTCATGCTCCTTTAATTTTTAGGACTCATAGGCAATCACTTTTCCCTCTTGCAACAAGATTGCCCCAACTCCTTCTTAGCATGCATCTGTGCATACCTCAAACTCCTTATTAGGATTAGCTACCTTTAACACATGACCGGTAATTAATAATTGCTTCAGCATCTCAAAACTGCCTTGAAATTCCTTTGTCCATTTAAATATCTTTCCTTTCCTTTGTAATCAAGTGATTGGAAAAGAAATTTTTTAGAATCCTTCAATAAATTGCTGGTAATAAGTAGCCAACCCCATAAAGGATCGGATGTCTGCCACATTTTGAGGTACTTTCCATTCCATAATCATTCTAATCTTCTCAGGGTCAACTAAAATACCTTTAGCAGAAATAACATGACCAAGGTACTGGATTTATTCCTTGAAGAAATCACACTTGCTGAACTTGGCATACAGTTGATGCTTCCTTAGCATTTCCAGCACTATCTGCAGATGTTCCCTGTGTTCCTCTATGTTCTTAGAATAAACTAAAATGTCATCAATAAAAATTAACACAAAATTATCTAAATAGGGGTGAAATACAACATGCATTAACCTGATAAAGGTTGTTGGTGTATTGGTCAACCCAAAAGGTAGCACCACAAATTTGTAGATTTTGTACCTGGTAAAAAAAGAAGTTTTAAGTATGTCTTCATCCTTTATCCAGATCTGATGGTATTTCGACCTTAGATCTATTTTTGGAAACATAGTCGCTCCCTTCACTTGATCAAACATATCATCAATTCTCGTTAGAGGATATCTGTTTTTAACGGTTAGCTTATTTAACTGGAGGTAATCCATGCACATTCGCATGGTCCCGTCTTTTTTCTTCACAAACAATATCAATGCTCCCCAAGGAGATACACATGGTCGGATGTATCCTTTATCTAATAATTCCTGTAACTGCATCTTTAATTATGTCAATTCAGGTACACTTATTCAATAGGGTGCTCTCGAAACTAGTGATGCTCCAGGTACCAGTTCGATGGTGAAATCTATGTCCCTTCTTGGTGGTAATCCTGGTATTTCCTCCAGAAATACATCCTTAAACTCATGTATTATTGGTATATTTTCCAGAATTGGAGAATTCTCTCTGGCATTGTTAAATCCCACCTATATGGAATACAACTGGCATCCCTTCCTCATTCACTTTCCCATTTGTGACACTGTAATTGGGCGCAGATGTAAAGGTTTCTTTATCCCTTGAATTTCCTGGTGGGTTCAATCTTGCATTCTATAATAGATAAACTTTTCCTTGCAGTCTACCAGTGTCTAGTGCCTCTCTAACTATTCCACGCCAAGTAGCACATCATAAGAACCCAGAGGTAGCATATTCAAATCCACAGTTAAATTTTGTTCACCAATTTTTAGTACACAGTTCGGTATTTTGGCACTAAATTTCCTCTTAGCCCCAGTAGCTAACTGTACTAGCCATGGGTTTCTGAATTTTTGAATTTGTAATTTAAAAACTTCTACTATTTTGGGGCTTACATAGTTTAAACTTCCACCTGGATCTACCAAAATAAAAACAGGTTGAGATAACAGTTTACATTCCAGTTCAATCATTGTCGATTGGTAGTCTACTTGCCGGTCCTCTAACGTTGCATTAATTCTGGCTATGTTCCTGGAGAAATCACCCACGGTTGAGGCTTCCTGTAAATTTTTCACTGCCTCACTTCTACCTTGCTATGGACAATTTCAGTAGTAGTGTGCATCACCACACCCCCAACACTATAAATGTGGCTTCAGGTTCAGAGTTTGTTCTAGTTTGTTGGAGGCTTCTGTGGGTTTATCTTCTATAGACCACCTTATCCTTTGATGATTCCTTCCAAATTTTTTACTTACTAAGCCTCTTGCAGCTCCTTTGAAATTGTTAGTTCTGTTTCTTTTAAAACCAACACTACCCTTATGCTCCTTTTTTTCCTGCCATCCTTTACCTTATTCATCTTTCACTTTAGCTTACTGATAACACATTTTGACTTTTATAATTGCCTCATCCATAGTTTTAGGATTCACGAACTCTATACGTTCCTTCATGTGAGTCGGAAAACTACTCATAAATTGTTGTACTTTAGCCTTTTCATCTCTTAAATATGGAACATAATGAAGTAAGGATGTAAACTTAGTAATGTACTCATCCATCATCATTTGCCCCGGTTTCAAATCATGAAATTCCCTATATTTTTCATCGTAGAAGCATTCTGTTAGGTATTTATCTTTAAAATATTTCTGGATTGCATCCCAAGTTACATCATCGTCATCTATTCCACGCATGTTTCTCACTTCCTCCCACCATAAGGTGGCTTTCTCCATCAATTGATATATAGCTAATCTAGCCTTAAGATTACTATTATATTCATACACTTGGAAATACTTATTCATGTTTATGAGCCATGCCTTAGCCACTTCATCCTCTACTCCATAAAATGTAAGAGGCTTTATTTTTCAAAATTCACCTTGCAGTTCTACCTTCTATCTTTTCACTTCTTTCTGATCTAATGCATTATCTAATTCACTTCATTATAGTTCTTATTTTTATTACTACGCTGAGACTGGATTCTTTCTATTCTATCAGTGTCCTCATCTCTTATTTGCTAGTAATTTCCTTCCTGAAACTCTCTATTAGTACTTGGCTTCTCATTTCCTTGATTATTTTTATCACAGAGGCTTTTTAATATTCTCTCTTGCTCCTGCACCAAATTTGAATTATCGTCTTGCACCCTCTCCATTTCCTCTTGTAACTTCTGCACAGTGTTTAAGAAAATTCTATTTTGGTGCTACTGTTCTTCCAAAAGCCTACTGGTTTGCTGGTGCTGCTCCACACCCAACTATACCCACATTTCTGGGTTCATTTTCGGTCGGGATTGTGTTTCCCTGGCACTCGGAGGTGGCTGCTGTGTCAGCGCCCTCCTCATAATATCTTACTAATTTCTTTCTCTGTGCATCATTAATACACAACTTAAAATGTTAGTTGACCCATAGGGTCCTAGCGTTATAACATTTCTCTAATACCACTTGTAACATCTATTAAATTACATCATGGTAAATGTCATTAAAAAAAAAAAATTACATTCATCCACAATAATTACACCAGCGTTATCTACATTATTATTTCATATGATTTCACGTAATTCAATTAGCATTTCTTCTTATTTGGATAATAATCTACATCCTTTGCAAGAAGACTACATGTATATAAACATAACCATTAGCTAAATGAATATTTATGACGTTATAAATACTGACATCTTTAGTACTATGTATTAATTCTTTTAAGTACTCCTGAATCATAACAAGCGTACTCTGTTAGATTTTGAAATCAAGCAATCGGTTCAATGCGCCTTAACCTATGTATCACTTTTGTTATCATTTTAATTACAAGGTAGTCGATTTAATGCACCAGTCTCGATATTATCTCAGGCATTTAAGTTTATTCTGATCACAGATTCTGATCTGAAAGCTTGTTCCATCGGTCGCACCTCTTACGCCATTAGATCAAGCTCCCTAGCGATCTCTCGGTGGTGGGCAGTTGGGGTGGGTTAGGTAACCACTGTCTATATCTTGCCTTGCCTCTGGTATTTTTTTACTGAACAGAACCCCCAAACCTCACTGGGATTCCCTTTTATCCTCAGAGGTTGGGCAATTGTTTGAACTGAATTCTATTCAACCAACTCTCAATCTTGAAATTAATTTACCATCAGTCTTTTACTTATGGAACCAATTCTATAATCAATTTTCCATTATTCAAAAATTATATTTCTGTCCACAATATTTTTTTGACATAATTACAATAAATGTTTGAAAAATCCTAATAAATAACTTAACAATTAGTTAATGATTTAACTAGCAGTTACAAAGGATTTGAATTTATCTTCCATTAGTATAGATTTATCTAAAGTATGAATTTAACATAAGTTGAGAGGTATCAAATATATTTTGTTGTAAATTTATTTTTAGAGTGCAAAAAAACATTGTGTATTTTTTTACTATTTAAATTACATTTTTTAATATTAGAGAGATTACATAACATGTGTATTCAGCAATTTTATATTAATTCATATTAAAATATTTTATTCATAACTCACATTGAATATTTTATGTTGTAAGACATTTAAATATTTTCTTTTGAGTTTATATATATATAATGTTGATATCAGGTATTAAAATATTTTTGAAAAACATAAGCTTTAAACATCTTAGTTACATTTTCATCTCTAATTACTTTACATGATATTAGGTCATATGGACAACTAATTAAAAACGCATAGAATATATTTTTTTCTTTTTTAATATAACACATATTGCTTTTATATTTAGAGAATATTTTATTTTTATTTTAAAATGAATGGAAATACTTACACATCACCTTCAAACTGGGTTGTAGAACCAGTAGACTCATTTTAACCACAAATCTCCCAAGAGCCTAGAAGGATTAATATTTTATATTAAAAACCGAATGAGTTACACATTTTTCTCTTATTAAGAGGTAACTACTCTACTTTACCTTTAATTACTTTTTCATATATATATATACACACTTTTTGTGGAGAGTGAGAAAGTTGTAATAGGTATTCAAACAATTATTTAGGTTCAATATTGAGATATTTATAAGAGAAATAATTTTTTATTTAATTTAATTTTTTTTAATTTTTAATTATCATATTAATATTTTTTAATTCTTTATTTATATTGTTATTTAATTGTTGTTTTTCTACTCGGCGCACATGAGAGAAAAATATATATTTTTATTATTTTTTGAGAATGTGACATAATTACACATGTATCTCACATTAAATTGTAAAATGAGTCTCTAACCTCAACTAAAAGTAAATAAGAATGACTATTTTTTATTATAAAAAAAGAATCTCCAAAAAATATGAATTAACTGAAAATAATATAACTTACTTAATTTCTTTGTAAGAAACATAAACCTCTGCTTTATCATTTGAATCTATGCCTAAACTCAATGAGAATAAAAATTCTTCAATTCTTTAGAAAAATAGAAACACTAACCAAATTCACAATATTATTATTAAAAACTGGTTTATAAACAAGTAAATTTTAAATTCATAAGGCTAAGTGCTTAAGTTTTTTATTTTTATTCTAGAATTGAGAAAGAAATAAGTAATGTGCCAACTCTTTAAATACTTTGTTAGTATTCAAAATTGAGGTTTTTAAAATGTGTTAATTATAGTGGTTATAAGAGAAAGGATGCTTCTTAATAATTCAATCTATATTTTCTTTAATGTGATCAAAAAAGGTTGGTAGTTGAAAAAATGGTAATGGTTTGATTAGGAAAGTGCTCGTTCTCTCTGAAGAGGTAAATGTGGTTATTTTTTTATAAATTAAATGTTGATATGTATGTATTTTTAAATGGTAAATGTGGTTATTTTTTTATAAATTAAATATTAATATGTATGTATTTTTAAAATTATAAAAGATATAGTACTTACATTTTTTGACATTAATAGTAAAGTCTTTACATATAGATATAAAAATAGATTTACTTAAATATTTTGTTTTGTTTTTATTTAATAAAATTTTCAAATTATAAAAATAAATAAAAAATTGAAACATATATAAATCAAGTTTTATGGAGCTTGGGGATTAATAAAAATTTACCCTCCCATCACTTAAACAAGAAAAATCATACCCTCACTCCAACTACAATATGCAAATGCTAAAATTCACAATGGCTTTAGCCATTGAAAAAATTGATATGATATTTAAGGAAAATCAAACAACCTTTCACACATTTCATTAACTACAACACTATATGGCATTTCCCTAATATGTTTTCACATTATAGGTGTGTTTCACATTATACGTGTGTTTAGGTAAAAACTATGTGAAAGATAGTTTTATTTTAAAATAAGATATGATAACTTTGTTTATTGAGTTTAGAAATTCTTTACATTCCTTAGAAAGAAAGAAACATATTTACATAGGTTGATGCACATATCAAATTTCTAGAGACCATTGAATATGAAGTGGTTCATGTCTTTTGATAAACATCCTTATAGGCCATATTTGTTTTAAGTCATTAAATGTTAAGCATGAACCGTTGAGAGGGCCTCACCCTTCTACGTGGTTTAACCCTTCCTCCTAATATTCTACCATGTTTTAGATAAAATTCATTAGAACCAAAAATTAATTTCCAATAATAAAATAGCCAATTTGTTTCTAATTCATCTGATCATCATTTATGATGATCAAATTATTAAATGAAATGATCTCTCTACTTTATTGATCATTTATTGATCACAGAAATAACTATTCTTGATATCTTTATATAATATTATGGATGAATTTTTTATGTAATTTATTGTATCATAATTTTCTTTGGTTCAATAGTATTTCTAAACAAATATAAAAATAGAAAATATTAAAATTGTTGATTGTGGTTAATATATATCAATACTATAATTTTGTATAGAACTTAAGTGATAAAATTATTCAATTTAATTTTTAATTTTAGTTTTTATATTTATATTTGAAAAACACTCTAAGAATTTATTTATTGTTTTTTATTTCTCATTCTACACCCTCGTATAAAAATATGTTTAATTATTTACCAAATCTTTAGTTATGTCACATTTAAAATTAAAATAAAATATTCTCTAAGTACAAAAACAATGTCTACTATTAAAAAAACAAAAGTGAATGTACATGTTCGGTATAATTATGTTTGCTATAGTAAAAATTAATCACTATGTGATAACACGATAAGTTTTTGAGTACACACATAACCTTAAATAAAATAATTTTATATCAATATAAACATAAATTTTGGGGAGTAGTAACCACTAGTGAGTCTACACATTTACATTTTTGCTCCTACTTGTTCAAGCGTTAACGAATGCATGAATAATGACGGGAAATAAATATTATTAAGTATATTGATTTATATAAAATTTGAGGTGATTTTCCAAATGACATTGTATTGTGTAAAGACTGCAAGAAGACCTTCAAGTTATGGTCCAATCAAAGGTTTGAAAAATATGTTTTTTAATAATATTGAAAAATACATGTTGGCTTTTCATTATTAAACATTATAACTTGCATTATCCAATACTAAACTAATAGTAATAAATGAAAAAATGTCTTTCCTTTGCAAGGACTAATAATAGCACAAAATAACCCTTTACTGAAAAAATGGATTTCAAATTTACAGCTTTACAAGTGAGATTAAATTTGTTAGTTTTTATTTCTTTTCTTAGTAAAATGAATTTAAAATAAAAATAAAATTTCTATGAAAAATAGATGCATAAATTACAGAGTCGACTCCTACACCATAAAACCTACCTATTTTCTCTTTATTTTCTCTTTTGGTAGAGGAATTTTATCGTATGGCCGTGAAAATGCTTATACCTTGGTAGGGAGGTACCGAGTAAATGAGATTCAATAAAAGTATCCTAGGGTCATAATTTAAACCTTTAAGCTTCAAAAATAGATGAGAACCATCGTCTCTCACGGTTCTCGGCTACCAAGCGAACAAAAAAACTAAGTTGCATGACCTAAATTCAACTCTATTTAATAAAATTAAAGAATTATTCACCATTATATTAAAATGCATGTGTCTACCTCCCATACTATAATTTGAGCTAGAAGACCATGTGCTATATAGCTCTAAATTCATTCACATTAATTAATGTACAATGACTATTGATATTCAGGAAGATAACACAAATTAAATTCTGGCAATAAAATCGACATACCTGTACTTTGTATCTAGGTTAAAAATTAATCCAACAATGAAAATAATAAAACTTTTTTTTTCACATGACAGCAACATTTGTGTATACATTCTCACTATATAACTTAAAAATAATGTGATAAGGCGACACTTTCATAAAACTAATCTTTAGGAAATAATTATGACACAACCAATGAGATTCATGCAAGTGTGTTAAACCCTATATGCATGTATATAAAAAATGTAAGAATTTTAATAGTAACTTATCAGCATTACATAAAATTTTAAAATTGAATGGGAAAGGTCATGTTAATATTAGGAGAGAACTGCACTTCGTTACAAAGACATTATATAAATTTATTAAAACTTTAGAAAACCCTAGAAAACCATCAGAAAACCGTGAATAACTTTGGAAACTGTTCAAGATCTGCCTTTGCGGAGCTTTTCTACTTAATGTTATGAATGGTGCTCACTGATATGCACTTGGTGTGATAGATACATCTATGCAAGACTTATTTCGGTACTTAAGGAGAACTATAATCTCTGTGACCAAGACCAAGGCATGAAAAGACATAAATTTTACTTTACTTCTACTTAACATAAAGAACATGAAACGTTTGACACAAATATTAATATTACGAGAAAAATCTTCAAATAATAATGATGGAGTGGTTCGAACTTGAAACCCCATATAAGACTTCAATAATATACATGGTGTCACTTATCTATATGTTATCGCCTTCTCCTCCTAGGACTTATTCTGTAGGTCCCTTTAGTTTTTGACAAGCTTGATCTCCAAAAGGTCCGTAGGTTTCAATAAATTGAAGAAATTTGATTGATATATTGACAATGATGAGTTCATGACTGCGACTATTTCTGAAAAAAAATAATAATCAATGGTTCTGATTAAATGCAGGAATAGGTCAAACAAATTGCTAGACACATTATCAATGATTATTTTGACAGATTAGGGTAATTTTTAAGACACTGAATCAATGCCGGAAATATCTCAACAAAGAAAATAAGGTGAATCGAGATGTAGAGGATTTGGCCAATTTGATAATCAACATGAGTGATTAGATTGAATATTACAAAATTTCATAAGGTGAATGGATGTGAATTCATATTACAATTTCAAATAACGTGTCGAAAAGAATGACTATAGGTGATTGCGTAGTAATGAGAGTAATGATACATGTACATGGTAGTTGCACAAACCCTAGTGAAAACTAACACTTTCCACTAAAGTAGTTTAAGAATGTTCTCAACACAGAATATAAGGTGAACCAAGATGTTAGGGAATTGGTCAATTTGATAATCGATGTGAGTGATTAAATTGAAAGTTACAAAAAGTAATAAGGTCTATGGATGTGAGTCCATATGAAAATTGCACAGAACATGAAAAAATAACAATTGTGTCTCATTTTTCCGTAACGAGAGTACTGATTGCAAATCGATTGCTAGAGTCTTGTTTGTGCATTGACTAAAAAGTTTAAAATTAGGTTTTTCATAAGTGAAATCTAAAATAATAGTAGTGAAACTACAAATTGTTTTCTAGAGTATTGTAGGGCAACTTAGTGCTAGTCATTTAGGTTAAAAATTATGTTATGGGAAAATTTACATAAACCATATAATCGACGTTGGTCAATGTTAGCTAAATTAAAAGTGGTTAATACAAAAATACAATCATATATTCATGCTTTAAGAGGAATCAATGTATTGAGATGTGAAATGGATAAATCATTTTCTTGATCAGACACGTGGACTTGCATAAGTTTTTGTGGGTAATAACCACTAGTAAGTACACATTTATAGTTTAAATTCTAAAGAAGTGCTAAAGAAAACATAAATAATTATGAGAAGTAGCTCGGTAAATATATTTATTTATATTTTATTCCTATATGCTATTTTTAAAAGAGATTGATTAAATTATGGTCTGAATTAACTATGTTAAATATGTTATTTACTTTCTTCAAATATTAAGAAGAAAAAAATCGATACACAAATGTCTAAAAATAATGCATGGATATTCCAACCATAGCCGCAAATTATGGCATAAAAAATGTGAGGCAATTATATGTATGACATTATCTTTCACAAAGGTTGCAATAAGGTCTTCCGGTTATGGTCTAGTCAAATGTTTGAAAAATAGATTTTTTAGTAATATTAGAAAATAAATATTTATTTTTCAAATTTACACATTATAAGTGGCATTGGTCAATGCTAAAATTATAGTGGTAAACAAGTAAATCAATTCCTAGAGTCCTACCTTGGAAGGACTAATAACATAATTTTATACTAGGACATCAATATAAATTAAATAGGTAGTAAATTCCTATGCAAATCAAAACACTTACCTCATGATATATCTCACATTGCCAAAATAGATTTAAAAAACTAAATTGTAACTTTATATTAAACTATTAATAGTATATTAACTACTAAAATACTTAATGAGTGTACATTTTAAAAAATATGTAACAAGATTGTTAAACATGGATGCTTAAATCTTCTTTACCATGTAAATGTGTAACTTGTAAATAGGCTTTGTTACAATACTATGGCTTACTAATACCACATGCCAAAAAAATCATAATTCATGTTCATATGACATTTTTTTAACTAATAAATGTAATTAAAAGAGAAAAAATGACATAACTAATTTTAAGATAAATCTCAACTTTTGATTTGTGAAGATTTAATTCTTACTATAAAATTAATAATTAATGAAATTTAATAATTATTAATAATTAATTGAAAATTCACAAAAAAATTAATCCAAAATAACTAAATTAAAAGTTAAAAATCTCATATGTTCAAAATATTATGGAATATTTGTGTCGATTTAATCCTACCACGGAAGTTTGTGGGCATTTTATTCATTACATCAAATTGAATTTGATTTAGTTTATGTTCAAAAATACGATACTTGGAAAAATGCTCAAAATTTCGATTTAGCTCGTAAAAATGGTGCCATTTGGGAGGATTACACATTAAAATTAGCCAGGACGGAACTTACATTTTCGCATAGAGATGATGCTCTTCATTGGGATTGAAAATAGGCCCAAGACCTATGGAGACACATCTATGGACACACATCTTCTCTTCATAAAGCTCCTGTCATTATGTTAGTTAAGTACGATCTGGTATTGGAATTTGCCATTAAAATTGAAGTTGTTTGGCTAGGTGGTTCGGAGGAACAAGATTCTAACTTGGAAGAAATTCTGTAAGCGGGGGTTTTTGGACTTGGTAGTACTTGTATCAGAGATCCGATGAAAATGTTTAAAATTTATTCCTCCCATGCCCATTTTTCGTTTCCATATTGGTAAATGTGTTGCAACGTTTACATATCGATGTGTGTTGCGATTCCTCATCTTTCGAAACTTGTATAAAGGAATTGACGAAAAATTTCTCACATGCCAGGTCACCTCCGTTTTTCAGCTTTTAAGGCATATGAAGAAGTCGAAACACCAATTTATTTGACAAAACACCTTTTGACATCGACGAGATATGTAACAAGATCTGTGGTTATTAAAATGAGTTTGTTTGGATGTCACGAAAAAGAAGAATAAAAGATTCAAATCCATAAATTGTTTGGAGAAATTTCCTATCATTTTTTTTTACATAATATAGGAGATGTAAATGTCGGATAAATATTATATTATCATCTAAAATATATAGCATATGTGAATGTGGGGTACATATTATATTATCATCCAAAACATATACCAATTTAGCTAAAACTGTGGATGTAGTCAAACTCGAAAGCTCAAATTGTTATACTATGGAGGTCTATTATATTGTGCTATATGACTTCATATTGATATTGAGAGTATAAACGCAGGTTGAGTGTTGTACTATGGGGCCTATTATATTGTGTTAGATGGCTTCATATTAACATTATAAATATGTTTTTGGTGACTGAAAGGTTACTTTTCGTTATTGAGAAATTGGATGAAGTAGATCAACGAGCTAAAGATAATGTTTCAATTGATATATTTTGTCATGTAGACTGGGTTCAAAACTATGATGCTTACGTTCTATGAAAAAGGGTCCTCACCCTTAGAGGGGTGAGATTCACTACCATGATTATTATGGAGAAAACTTCAAGGTACTCGAAATATTATACTTTTGATTTTTTTTTGGCTATTGGTTGTTGAGCTGAAGGATATCATTTTATTATAGATTTTATAATATCTATTTCAACACATAACGTGTAGGTCTACTTTGTCTTTTAATTACAAAATGACAATTTTAAATAGGATAAGAATGTTTTCCGTACATAACATATATCTCTATTTTGTCTTTTAATTACAAAATGAGAATTTTAAATAGAATAATAATGTTTTTCGTAGATCAAGTATATGGAGACTCGATTTTTATTAATAGAAAACATATCAATTCTTCTTTCATGAAAAAAAAAATAATATAAAAAAATTTCATTCACTCTAGATAGCTCGGATGATGAAATTATTTCGTCACAATTTAAATTAATTTTACATAGATTTTGATGATTGTTCAACCAATCCCTCGACATCGTTTTATTTAATTTAAATATAATTTTCTTCCAATAATAAAAAATATAGATATAATTTAAATTTTATTAACGGAAAACAATGTGGAAAGTGGATGACATGTCTTTCAACGATCCGCTTGGATTTTATTATTTTAAAGGAGTCAAATAAAATTAAAATCTTAAAACAAAATTTGGTCCAACCTGAAAATTAAAAGGGAAACAATATTTTCCACGTGTATATGGTGTATGTGAAATCATGCAATTTGTTTAAAATCGCAAAAACTAAAGAAATAATTTACGTTATAACAATCTAATGTCTCTCGCATATTGACCATTTAATCACATAACAATTGGTGATGCGTGATTGATAGAGTAATGATTTGAATTTTTCCGCAATGAATTATATATTTTGGATGGTTTTAATAAAAATATTTTGGGTTTATTATTATGGTTAAGTATTGTTTAATGTCATATTGTGACAAATATTGTTTTAATATGAAAAACAACTATGATGTAATGTTGCATTGTGAAAAGGATTGTTTCAATATGAAAATATATTATGGTAAACCATGTTCGACCACGTTTATTTTAGGGTTTATATATTTATTTTAGGGTTTATATACCTAAGGCTTATAATACTAATCGTTTTTGTTTAATATTATTTTTCTCGATTTTTAGTATTAATAACTTTGGTTTATAATATTGATCCGTTGATTTTATTGATCTAAGGGTTCATATTCATAGAGTGAAATATGTTCATAGATTTTCTAATATAAATTCTTGGGTTTAATATAAATCCCTTGGGTTTATAATCAGGGTCAAGCATGATCCAATGTCACATTGTGACTAAGATTTTCTCAACATGAAAAATAATCATGGTGCAACTTCCCATTGTGGTAAAGATTGCTTCTATATTGAAACCAATCATGCTCACCCATAGTCCTACGTCGCATTGTGACAAAGATTTTCTCTATATGAAAATGAACCATAGTTAACCACGATAAACCATGTTTATTTTAAGATTTATATACTTTACATTTATAATATTTAATCTTTGGATTTAATATTATTACTTAATATTATTAAATTTTTATTTAATTATTATAAATAAAAATGAATGAATGAATTATTCATTATTTAATTATTATTGTTATTATTATTTAGTAATATTTAATTAATTAATTATTATTAAATAATATTATTAATGGATGATTAATAATAAATTATTATCAAATGAGCAGCATTACTGTTAATACTAGCATTATTATTAACTATAGTTAATATAAATTATAAAAAAACCATATGTATAATTATTTTATACATATAGATAGCAGTGAGCAGCCATGTGCTAAAAGTCAGGTAATGGAAACTTCTAAGGCGTTCAGTGGCCCGAAATTCTCGTACGGGTTGGATTAATGTCTTGCCGGTAATAATATCGTCATAGAAATTTGTGAAATGCCTCAATTTTCAAATTGTCGTTCAACGTTATATGGTAGGTTCTAGACTGCTTTACTCACTTCCTTTACTAAGTTGACAGACCGACTTTGTCATCCTTTGAGCGAGTGTTAACCAGAGATGGGAGTGGAACTGATTTTCATTCTGGTTAATTTAATTGATGTTTATCTACAAGGTTACTGTTCAATCGAATATTCCTTACTTTTAGTGTGCTGAAATTTTGTTTGTTGCGGATCAACCTTTTATATCAGAGATTACTGTTCATTCCAATTTCTTCTCACGGCCAGGGTTTAATGGCAGGTTACATTTGTAAATAATTCTTTTATTTGTCAATATTTCTTTTATTAAATTTTCTGTTTATTTTAGAATATGGTTTACCAAATTTAATTGTTAATATTTATGAAGTGGAGAGTAGAGTTTTAAATTATAATATTGATAGTAACTAAACCTATTTATTTAGTTTTTTGAGTTTTTTAATTTAGAAATATTAAATATATCATGTAGTGTGTGTTTTGATACTTATTATGAATTGATGCATATGTGATTTTATATGAGTACTCTAGTTAATCAAAATTTAAATTCTCTATACTATTAAAGTTAGATAAATATAGTTTACCTCTATTTCATTTTCCTATATAATGTTTTGTGATGTTTTCCAATATTTCATTAATCAATTTGTTAGGCATGGCAGTTTTCCATACTTCTTTGATAAATTTATTTCATGTATACTATTATTTTGTAAACTTGAAGTTTTGTTGTTCGGTCCTAAAATTATATCAAATACATCATATCCCCAAGTTTTCCAGTCGGTTTTCCAATTAGAACAACAATGGAAAAATGATTTTTTTCTCAAAGAAAAAAAGAGAGAGGAGAAATTGACATAAAATATATAGCTTAACCATGACATATCATGAGTCTCAACACTGCCATGGAGACAAATATATTTAATCTTGAAAAATATGTAGTTATGTTGCTCATAACCCATGATAAGAGTAAACTTAAGAAGGCTCACAGATAAGTTTCCATAAACAAAAAGGAAATCCATACCATTGGGAAAATTGAAGTGGAAACATATACAAGTGTTGGAGTGTCATAGGGAGCTTTCCTTTGAAAAGGATGGTCTTGATATTGGATAGCCAAAGGGACATGCCCTTATGTTCCTAGCACATTTCGTTGTGTTTCGCTTGAATTGCATGTTGCTGGACATCAAACTCCCTTTTGATCTCATCTCTTTCCATAAGAGTTTTTCTAATAAAGGATTTGATATGCCAATATAACTACACTATATAAGGGAATTTGTTTTGTCTATCGTGAATATGACCAATAATTGGAAGTTAATGAAAAAAGAATGGAAGAATTTCTACATCCTTCTACTCATTTTTTTCATCAATGGACTCAAGAGATGTATGGTCAATGGAAAGTTGAATATGATTAGGGGGCATGTTCATGATATTTATGTGTAGAAAAATGAGTCCAAAAATGAGCCATATAGCTTCCTCCTTTGCTGCTAGAGGAGCCTCATTGGAATCTCATTCATTGTCGGGGCATGCTAATATAGATAGAATGAAAAGTGTGGCCAATAGGAGCAAGGTGGAGCCACACAAGTGAAACAAATATATATGAGTCATTAGGGAAGGAGCAAGAGTTGGCGAGGAGTAACAATTTTGAATCATAGGTGACAAGGGTAGTGTGAGGCTTACGATTTGAAGGCAGGGTCTAGACAGGCATAGAGAAATAATAACTCTTCCAAGAAAAGGTTAAATCAGAGAGGGGGGCTACTACATGGGCTAGAGGTGGTGGGAGGTGAATGGTATACTATGACCAAAATAATAGAGGGAAAAATGGTTTAGAAATATAAACCAGAAAGATTATAGGCAGAACAAAATCATGCAGGAGAAGAGTATCATTGCAAATCACCTAACACCAAGAGTAGTTGAGAGGAAGTTCAAGATGAGCGTGGTTACTCGAGCACCCATGTTGAGAGAAGTTCTCATCATTCCATGTCCATTCTATTTGTGATAAATTTGTACCTAATCCCTCTTGTAAATATTATTAAGAACTATAATTCATGTAAATGTTGTAATCCCTTGGGTTTATAATGTAAATCTCTTTGGTTTATTAATCACTTTCGATATAATTTCAATCCCTTTGGTTTCTTAACCTAATGGTTTTGAATCTTAGGGTAGAATATTATTCATAAGTTTTACATAGTCTAACGTTGCTTTGTAACAAACATTGTGTCCATATGGAAATCAATAATGGTCAAACAAGGTCGCCCATCATCCTACATTGCATTGGGACAATGATTGTCTCAATATCAAAATAAACCATGTTAAACCATGGTCAAATATATATATTTTAGGGTTTATAATATTTCTCTTTGGGTTTATATACCTTGGGTTTATAATATTTATTCCTTGGGTTTAATATTATTCTCTTGGGTTTATAATCTCTTGGGATTTTAGTATTAATCATTTTAGTTTATTAGTCCCTTCGGTTTATAATGCCAATCCCTTGGGTTTATTAATCCAAGTGTTCTTACTCCAAAGGTATAATATTATCATAGGGCTTGCACAATCCAACGTCGTTTGTGAAAAATATTGTGTCGATATGGATATCGCATTGTGATAAAGTTTGTCACAATATGAAAATCAACCATGGTAAACCATGTTTATTTAGGGTTAATAGTATTTATATTCGAACAACGCAACAATCAATCTAACAATAATATTTATCTCGGGCTTTATTTACCTTGGGTTTATAATATTTATACCTTGGGTTTATAATCTCTTGGGTTTTTAGTATTACTCTTATTGTTTTATTAGTCCATTGGTTTTATATGCCTTGGTTTTATAATATTTATCCCTTGCTTTAATATTATTCCCTTGGGTTTATAATCCCTCGAGGGTTTAGTATTAATCCTTTTGGTTTATTAATCCCTTAGGTTTATAATGTAAATCATTTGGGATTATAATTTGAATCACTTAGGTTTATTAGCTTAAGAGTTCTAATTTCTAGGGTATAATATTATTCATATATCCAACATCACATTGTGACAAAGATTGTGTCGATATGGAAATCAGTAATGGTCAACCAATGTCACACATCATCCTACGTTGCATTGGCACAAGGATTGTCTTAATATGAAATAGATCATGGTAAACCATGCTCAACTATATATATTTTAGGGTTTCTAATGCTTATCTTTGGGATTATATACCTTGCATTTATAATATTTATTCCTTGGGTTTAATATTATTCCCTTGGATTTATAATCCCTTGGGTTTTTATTATTAATCCTTTTAATTTGTTAGTCCCTTGAGTTTATAATGTCAATCCCTTGGGTTTATTAATCTAGGTGGTCTTATTCCTAGGGTATAATATTATTCATAGGGTTTGCATGGTCCAACGTCACATTGTGACAAATATTGTGTCGATATTGCAATCAATAATGGTGAGAACTCTCGGTAAATATATTTATTTATATCTTATTCCTATATGTTATTTATGAAATAACTTATTACATTATGGTGGGAATTAACTATGGTAAATATGTTATTTACTTTCTTAAAATATTAATAATAAAAAAATCATTACACAAATGTCTAAAAATAATGCATGGATATTGCAACCATAGCCACAAATTATGGCATAAAATATATGAGGCAATTACATCGATGACATTGTCTTGCAAAAATGTTGCAATAAGATATTCGGGTTATGGTGCAATCAAAAGTTTGAAAATTAGATTTTTTAATAATATTGAAAAAAAAATATTTATTTTTGAAATTTAAACATTATAAGTTGCATTGGTCAATGCTAAACTAATAGTGGTAAACAAGGAAATCAATTCCTAGAGTCCTACCTTGAAAGGACTAACAACATAATTTTATACTAGGACATCCATATAAAGTAAATGGCTAGTAAATTCCTATGCAAATCAAAACACTTAACTCATGATATAGCTCAAATTGAAAAAAAAATATTAAAAAAACTAAATTATAACTTTATATTAAACTATTGATATTATATTAACTATTAAAAGAGTTAATAAATGTACATTTGAAAAAACATGTAATAACAGTGTCAACCACGAATGTCAAAATCCGCTTTACCATGTAGATGTGTAACTTGTAAATAGGTTTCATTACAATACCATGACATACTAATACCAAAAGCAGAAAAAGTCATAATTCATGTTCATATGAATTTTTTCTAATTAATAAATATAATTGAAGGGGAAAAAATGACATAACTACTTTTAAGATGAGTCTCAACTTTTGATTTATGATTACTATTAAAAATATTCCTAAATATTTGTGGATAATTAATCCCTATCATATCATTAATAATTAATGAAATTTAATAATTAGTAATAATTAATTAAAAATTCACAAAAATTTACTTCAAAATAACTAAATAAAAAATTAAAAAATCTCATATATTAAAAATATTATGGAATATTTGTGGAGATTTAATCCTAACATGGAGATTTGTGGGCATTTTATTCATTAAACAAATTCAGTTTGATTTAGTTTATGTTCACAAATACGATACATGGAAAAATGCTGAAAATTTGGGTTTATTTGGTAAAAATGGTGCCATTTGGGAGGATTACACATTTAAATTAGCCATGATGGAAATTACATTCTCGCATAGAGCTGATGCTCTTCATTGGGATGGAAAATGCTTTTGGCGACTCAAAGGTCAGCTTCTGTTATTGAGCAACTCGATGAACTAGATCACTGAGCTGAAGGTAATGTTTCAATTGATATCTTTTGTCCTCTACAACGGGATCAAAATTATGATGTTTACGTTCTATGAAAAAGGGACCTCACCGTTCACATGGGTGAGATTCACTACCATGATTATTATGGGAGAAAACTTTAAGGTACTCGAAATATTCCATACATTTTTTTTTTTTGTTGGGTGAGATTCACTACCATGATTATTATGGGAGAAAACTTTAAGGTACTCGAAATATTCCATACATTTTTTTTTTTTTTTGGCTGTTGGTTGTTAAGCTCAAGGATGGCATTTTATTATAGATTTTGTAATAGCCATATAAACACATAACATATATGTCTACTTTATTTTTAATTACAAAATGAGAATTTTAAATAGAATAATAAATTTTCCGTGCATCAAACATGCGTAGACTTTTTTTGTCTTTTTAATTAATAGAAAACCTATTGATTGTTCTTTCATGAAAAAAAAAAATATAAAAAAAATCTCATTCACTCTACCATTAGCTCGGATGACAAAATTCTTTGGTCACGATTTAATATAATTTTACATAGATTTTGAAGATGGTTCAACCAATCACTCGACATCGTTTATTTAATTTAAATATAAATTTCTTCTCAGAATTGAAAATGATAGATATAATTTAAATTTTACTCTGCGGGGAAAGTGGATGATATGTGTTTCAACGATACACCTATATTTTATTATTCTAAAGGAGTTAAATAAAATTAAAATCTTAAAAGATTAAAAAGGAAAGAATATTTTCCTATGTGTAATCACGCTATTTATATAATTTACGTTATAACAATCTAATGTCTATCGCCTATTCATCATTTAAGCACATAACAATTGGTGACGTGTGACTGATAGAGTAATGATTTAAATTCTGCAGCAATTTGCATTGGTGCATTGGAGTATATGTTTTGAATACTGGTTTTAAAAAATATGTTTTGGGTTTATTATTACGGTAAATTATTGTTCAGTATTACATTGTGATAAAAATTATTTTAATATGGAAATCATTTATGGTTTTATATCATAAATTATGGTCAATTATGTTTATTTTATGGTTTATAATATTTATTTTAGGGTTTATATATTTAAGGCTTATAATATTAATCGTTTGTGTTTAATATTATTTTTCTTGGATTTTAGTATTAATACTTTGGGTTTATTATTCCCTTGAGTTATAATATCGATATGTTGACTTTATTAATCTAAGCATTCATATTCATAAAGTGTAATGTGTTCATAGAATTTATAATATAAATCCTTGGGTTTAATATAAATCTCTTGCATTTATAATCATGGTCAAGCATGGTCCAACACTACATTGTGACTAAGATTTTCTCAACATGAAAATCAACCATTGTGAAACGTCGCATTGTGATAAAGATTGTATCTATATGATAATCAATCATGCTCACCCGTGGTCCTACATCGCATTGTGACAAATATTTTCTTAATATGAAAATGAACCATGGTCAACCACAATCAACCATGTTTATTTTAAAGTTTATATACCTTAAGTTTATAATATTTAATTCTTGAGTTTAATATTATTACCTAATATGACTAAGTTTTTATTTAATTATTATAAATAAAAATGAATATATTATATAATTATCAGTATATTATTTATTTATTATTATTATAGAAATGGGTCTTTCTCCTACCGAGAGCCTAGCTATAACTAGGTTTCTGTTGTACAAGCACAAACTCAATAGCACAGGATACCATAGACTTCTTAAGCTAGCTTTAAATTCCAGCCAGAACCACCTAAGGCTCAAACGAGGTTGGTATAAAGACACCAGGGCCTGGTTAAACCATTGGGAGATCGACGAGAATATTGTAGTGCAAAACGTTAATAACATTAAAAAATTTGTTACTTCTAAGTTCAAAGAAAAAGTGTGGTATGAGAATGATTTAGCAGCTAAAAGAAAATTAAGATATTATAAGGAGGTCGTGAACCCCACCCTATAAGATCAGAAGTATCTCTCTGTTTTAACTAGCTCAAAGAAGAAAATCAATATAGCCAAAATTAGAAAGAACTCTCGTGAGCTCCATAGTGAAACAGGTTGTTGGACAATTCCTAAAACACCATTGATGGAAATGATTTGTCGTCTCTGTGAGAATATGAACATCGAGGATGAAAATCACTTCCTCCTAGAGTGCCCCTCATACACACATCCTAGCCTTTTAAGATGTCAAAATTATAGTGAGCTCGGGAGGCTTCTCTCCAAGCTTTTTGAGCATAAGAATAAATCTCAAATCAAACTAAATAATTCATTTCTTTAGGTTTGATAGACCAAAGAGTGTCTCAATCGACGTTAACCACCATCATCATTATCATCAATATAATTAATTAATTATTATTAAGTAATATTATTAATGAATAATTATTAACACATTATTATCAAATTAACAATAAATATTATTATTAATCTTATTATTAATATTAACAATAATTAATATAAATTATAAAAAAAACCATATTTATATTTTTTATAACCATTGGTAATAATAATTAATTATAAATTAATATTTTTTATTTAATATTATTAATTGATTATTATTAATATTTAATTAAATGAGTAAATTAATTACTGTCAGTATTTATTAATTTCTAATTAAATTAGTAAACTATTCATATATATATATTAAATTTCTTAATACTTATTATTATTTATAACATTAATTTATTAAGTAATTATAATATTAATAAATGTGTAGTTGATATAGGTTTATCTAGTTGACCAAGTGAGGCTCATTGAACTAGAGATGTCTATTCTACAATCAAGTATGAGAGACATATGTAAGTATGTCATGTCCTCAAAAAATTTTTTTAGCTCATATATATATATATATGATATGTAAAGTAATTAGAAAAAAAAAATGTGAATAAAATCTTTAAACTTTTAATATGTGATATAAAAGAAATGCTAAAAGAAAATATTTTAATGTTGTATACAAATATCCAATATAAATTACTAATAAAATATTTTAATATAAATTGAGTAAATCTAAAAAAATTAAATTCTAGAATATAGAACCAAAAAAAATTGAAAAGTCATGTCAGATTGTGCTAGTGTTTATCGACAAAATGTGGTTTGTGATGTGTGATTGATAGAGTAATGATTTGAATTCTGGATAAGACTACCATACTCATGATTGCGAGGTTCCGGATATTGGATCTGAACATCTTTATAAATATAGGATCGTAAATATGTAGAAACAAAATGATCGCTCTACGTTCCTGATTCCATTTATTGCTCCATCTTGCAGTGTGTTTATCGTATCGCTTTATGAGTGGGCCATGACCGCGGGATCAATATGCATTTGTACAAACAGCTATCGATTTAACAGGGACTCGAGAACGACTATCATCATTTTCCGTCACATCGTTACCAAATTCAGCGGAGCAGGACGAAAGATATCCAAAATTACGGGCTAGCGCAATTTTGATAAATGGCCATGTTTTTGAAGATTTTTGTGGGAATTCGCCATCCTGTTAGCTTGTGTCCAGCAAATGTATCCTCTGAAAGAAATTAAGATATTATGAATTCAGAAATTGGAAAACACTTCAGTATATGCAGTACGAACTGTTACTGAAATGTGGTAAAGGGCGGGCATTTACAAATATATAACTTCAGCAGAAGTTGTCCAAATTGTAAAAAAATGTATTTAAATGTTGAAATGAAATAGTGGAGCAGAACGCCTGATCACAATGAGGGAACCACGTGGATATTAATTTTGTTTGACACAAAAATTGATATGTCGAGTAAGCATGGTGTCATGTCATAACATGGTATTTATTAGTTCAGACCAAATTTTAATTTTTCTTTTCTTGAATTTTTATTTCATTATGTAGTATTTGCTACTTCCCTTTTAGTTTTTAAGATCAAAATATATTTTTTAAAATCAATATTATCTTTTGTTATTGCTATTATTTCGCAGTCTTTTCTTTTCCTCCACCGCAAGTATTGGGGTCTTTTCAAGTTCGGCCAGCGAATAACACAAAAGTATGGTCAATCTCCACATTTTTGGAAGGCAAAGAGCCAACATAACCATACGTCATGTGAACGATTTGAATAAAAAATGGAATAAAATTTTGGTTTCCTGCAAGTTGCGACAGTTAACTGGTGTGAACAAGAGATAGCAGTCATGTGCTAAAAGTGGAGCGATGGAAACTTGTAAGGTGTTCAGTGGCCCAAAATTCATGTACGGGTTGCATTAATGTGTTATCGGTAATAATATCGTCATAGAAATTTGTGAAATGCCTCAATTTTCAAATTGTCGTTCAACGTTATATCGTAGATTCTAGACTGCTTTACTCACTTCCTTTACTAAGTTGACAGATGAGTGTCTCATCCTTTGAGCGAATGTTAACCAGAGATGGGAGTGGAACTGATTTTCATTCTAATTAATTTAATTGATGTTTATCTAAAATATTACTGTTCAATCGAATATACTTTACTTTTAGTGTGCTCAAATTTTGTTTGTTGCCGATCAACCTTTTATATCAAAGATTACTGTTCATTCAAATTTCTTCTCACGGCCAGGGTTTAATGGCAAGTTACATTTGTCAATAATTGTTTTATTAAATTATATAAAATTTTCATGTTGTTTATTTTAGAATATGGTTTGTAAAATTTTAATTTAATTATCAATAATTATGAAGTTATATGGTAGAGATTTAATTTATAATATTCATAATAGTATATGTAAATCAAAAGATAAAAGGTTGGGATTTATGTAGTGTTGATCTTTTAATTAAATTGATTAATAAAAAAATATATCATATAAACAAGTGAGTGATTTATGAGTTTTTCAACAAATGGTATTGATAATCCATGGTATTGGGCACTGCTATTGTAACAAAACCTATTTAGTTAGTTTTTGTGAGTTTTCTAATTTAGAAATATTAAATATATCATGTACTATGTGTTCTGATACTTATTATGAATTGATGCATATGTGATTTTATATGAGTACCCTAGTTAATCAAAATTTAAATTTTCTATACTACTAAAGTTAGATAAATATAGTTTACCTCTATTTCATTTTTCTGTATAATGTTTTGTGAGATTTTCCTAGATTTCATTAATCAATTTGTTAGGCATGGTAGTTTTCCAGAGTTCATTGATAAATTTATTTCACATATACTATTTTTTTGTAAACTTGAATTTTTGTTGTTCGGTCATAAAATTATATCAAATACATCATATCCCCAAGTTTTCCACTGGGTTTTGCAAATAGAACAATGATGGAAAAATGATGTTTTTCTCCAGGGAAAGAAAAAAGAAAAAAAAAAAAAGAGATGAAATTGACATAAAATATATAGCTTAACCATGACATATCATGAGTCTCAACACTGCCATCGAGATACATTTATTTAAATTTAAAAAAAATGTAGTTATGTTGCTCATAACCCATGATAAGTGTAAACTTAAGAAGGCTCAGAAATAAGTTTCCATAAACAAAAAGGAAATCCATAGCATTGGGAAAGTTGAAGTGGAAACATATACAAGTGTTGGAGTGCCACAGGGAGCTTGCCTATAAAAAGGATGGCCTTGATCTTGGATAATCGAAGGGACATTTCCTTATGTTCCTAGAACATTTCTTTGTGTTCTGCTTGAATGACATGTACCTGGACATGAAACTCCATTTTGTTCTCATCTCTTTCCATAAGAGTTTTTCTAATAAAGGATTTAATATGCCAGTATAACGCCACTGTATAAGGGAATTTTATTTGTCTATCATGAATATGTCCAAGAATTGGAAGTTAATGAAAAAATAATGGAATAACTTCTACATCCTTCTACTCATTTTTTTCATCCATGGACTCAAGAGATGTATGGTCCATGGAAAGTTGAATATGATCACGGGGCATGTTCATGATATTTATGTGTAGAAAAATGAGTCCAAAAATGAGCCATATAAATTCCTCCTTTGCTGCTAGATGAGCCTTGTTGGAATCTCATTCATTGTTGGAGCATGCTAAGAAATATAGAATGAAAAGTGTGGCCGATAGGAGAAAGGTGGAGCCACATATGTGAAAAAAATATAGATGAGTCATTAGGGAAGGAACAAGATTCGACGAGGAGTAACAAGGTTGAATCAGAGGTGCCAAGGGCAGTGTGAGGCTCAAGATTTGAAGGCGGGGTGGGGTCTAGGCAGAGATAGAGAAATAATAATTCTTCCAAGAAAAGGTTAAATCAGAGAGGGGGCCTGCTGCATGGGCTAGAGGTGGTGGGAAGTGAATGGTATACTATCACCAAAATAATAGAGAGAAAAAATGTTTTATAACTGTAAACCAAAAGGAATTATAGGAAGACCAAAATCATGCAGGATAAGAGTATCATTGCAAATCACCTAACACGAAGAGTAGTTGAGAGGAAGTTCAAGCTTAGCCTGGTTACTCGAGCACCCACATTGAGAGAAGTTCGTTTCATTCCATGTCCATTCTATTTGTGATATCTTTGTACCTAATCCCCCTTGTAAATATTGTTATGAATTATAATTCATGTAAATGTTGTAATCCCTTGGGTTTATAATGTAAATCCCTTGGGTTTGGAATGTAAATCCCTTCGGTTTATTAATCCCTTTGGATTACAATTTCAATCCCTTGGGTTTATTAACCTAAAGGTTGTGATTCTTACGGTAAAATATTATTCATAAGGTTTACATGCTCCAACGTCACTTTGTAACAAACATGGTGTCGATATGGAAATCAACATTAGTCAAATAAAGTAGCCCATCATCCAAGATTGCATTGGGAAAATGATTGTCTCAATATGAAAATAAACCATGTTAAACCATGTTCAAATATATATATTTTAAGGCTTATAATATTTCTCTTTGGGTTTATATACCTTGGGTTTATAATATTTATTTCTTGGGTTTAATATTATTCCCTTGGATTTATAATCTCTTGGGTTTTTAGTATTAATCCTTTTAGTTTATTAGTCCCTTGGGTTTATAATGCCAATCACTTAGGTTTATTACTCCAAGTGTTCTTATTCCCAAGGTATAATATTATTGATAGGGTTCTCACAATTCAATGTCATTTGTGACAAATAGTTTGTCGATATGGGTATCAACAATGATCGAACATGGTCTCCCATTGTACTACATTTCATTGTGACAAAGATTGTCTCAATATGAAAATCAACCATGGTCAACCATGTTTATTTAGGGTTTATAATATTTATCTTGGAACAATGCAACAATCAATCTAACAATAGTATTTATCTCGGGGTTTATATACCTTGGGTTTAATATTATTCAGTTGGGTTTATAATCCCTTGAGTTTTTAGTATTAACATTATTTTTTTATTAGTCCATTGGTTTTATATTCCTTAGTTTTATAATATTTATCCCTTGATTTAATATTATTCCCTTGGGTTTATAATCCCTCCAAGTTTTAGCATTAATCCTTTTGGTTTATTAATCCCTTAGGTTTATAATGTAAATCATTTGGGATTATAATTTCAATCCCTTGGGTTTATTAACCTAATGGTTCTAATTCCTAGGGTATAATATTATTCATAGGGTTTACACAATCCAACAGCACATTGTGACAAAGATTGTGTTGATATGGAAATCAATAATGATCAAAGAGGGTCGCACATCATCCTATATTGCATTGGCACAAGCATTGTTTCAATATGAAAAAAATCATGGTAAACCATGATCAACTATATATATTTTAGGGTTTATAGTATTTGTCTTTGGGATTATATACCTTGCGTTTATAATATTTATTCCTTGGGTTTAATATTATTCTCTTTCATTTATAATCCCTTGGGTTTTTAGTATTAATCCTTTTAATTTGTTAGTCCCTTGAGTTTATGATGTCAATCAGTTGGGTTTGTTAATCTATGTGTTCTTATTCCTAGGGTATAATATTATTCATAGGGTTTGCACGGTCCAACGTCACATTGTAACAAATATTGTGTCGATATTGCAATCAATAATGGTTGAACATGGTCACTCATCGTCCTACGTCGCATTGTAACAAGGTTTGTCTCAATATGAAAATCAAACATGATAAATCATGGTAAACCATATTTATTTTAGGGTTTATAATATTTATCTTGAAACATTACAACTATCAATCTAAAAATAATTTTTATAATGTTATATTGCATAAAACTTTATTCTTTGTTACAATACAAAATTACAAAATTAAATCTAATATCAATATTTCTAATATTTGAAAATGATTTCTAAAAAAATATAAATTAATTAAGAGTCAAACTCATTATAATACATATTACAATACAAATATAAAAATACAATAAAACTAATAATAATAATACAATTTCCTTAAAAAAATATGCACTGCACTCAACCTCAAGATGACGCATGATGCTAGGCATCGCGCCGACCTTGAATCTCCTACCCTCATCCTCGATTGCGCTCGAGTGAGAGTTAGGTCGAGTGAGAGTTAGGTCGTTTGAGTAGAGGAGAATATTACTCTTCAACACAATATCCCATTGTATTCTCGAAAGGCCCACGTAGGGGTGAAGGTAGAGGAGTGGAGCTCGTAGGTAATTCTGGGCATGTCCTTCGCATGTTGAGGGTGTTATGATTTTTTGTTTTTTTAAATATAGTTTATTTTTATTAATTATATCTACTTTTATTGAATTAAGATTCTATTTTAATTTTAGTTTAAGTTTTGTTTTTATTTTATTTAAAAAATATAGTGTAGAAAGTTGAGTTTTTAATGTTTATTTTGAGTTTTATTTTAAAAATTTAAAATTTTGGTTTTGATGATTTTTTGGACCTTAGTTTAATGCTTTATTGAAAAGGGGTGCTATTGATTTTCTATCGGTAGAGTAAGCTTCAATTAGATGGTTTATTTTTAGGCTTTGGTTGAAATGATATAAGTTGCGTTGAAATGACACAAATTTCTTTATGTTAATATTTCAAAAGATCTATATTTTCTTTTTAATTCGAGATGAACTTAACAACCTCCTTGAGTCGTCGCTACATGTAAATCTCTCATGGTCTATTGCATGTCCTCTAGGTAAATTAGTTCAGAATCGGGGATTTGAACCTTGGATCTCTCAGTTTTCTTAGTACTCACATCACTTGATCACCAATTGAGCTGCCTTTTCAGACAAATGAATTGAAATTTAGCATAAAATGAAAATAAATAAATTTTCCTTGGTAGGAAATCACGAGTAGTAAGCTTCAATTAGATGGTTGATTTTTAAAATTTTGATTGCAATGGTACAAATTGTTTTATGTTGATATTTCAAATGATCTATAATTTAACATGAATGAAAGTAAATAAAACTTCAAATAATATTAATCTTGTGATTAAAATATTTCGGTGAAAATCACATCAAAATAGAGTTGGTCGACGCGTTTCGAATCAGCCGGTGTGGTTCATCTTCATTTGGTTTTTTAAAGCCATTGTGGAATAATGTAATTTCAATGGTAGAAAAAGGTATTATGAGTACCAACATTTTTTATTTAGATTTTTTTTTTCATTATTTTTTATACAAAAATATGGATTTTTAGAGTTAAATTTTTTCTTTTGTTAATGGATAGGAAATTTATTTCATTATTTAAATTATCTTAAAAAGATATCAATTTAATTTCATTGAAGATAAATTGCTTTTCATTATTAAAGTTGTCTTCTATGTGGGTTTTTAGTGTATTACAAAGTTTAGAATTAGCATTAAAGATCTATTGTCTAAGTATTGTAAATGAAAATATTAGATTCCATTATCTAGTTGTAATTAATGAGGAAGAATCAATTCACATAATAGTGAAATTATATTATTAAATTGTAACACCCGCGTAAAATGTACCAATTGTATTTTATAGTTTTTACGTTGTTTTACCGAGACAGTCGCATCAAGAAAATCAAGATTCGGTTAAGGTCAAAACCAATTCTTGATAACTATCCAAATCGTTATGCATCTATGAGGTGAATAGTTTAATGGGATTCCTCTCGCGAGATGGTGAGGATATTCGCTGTCGATTTGGGGGGACTCTCTTACCTCAAAATCCTGTTAGTGTTTACAGTTGGGCTTAGCGACAGTGACACCAGCCATCCTCCATGAACATTTTATGTTGTTGGGAGTAGGTGCTCTTTTATGAAATAAACGTAGCATTGTTTTCAATAACTTTGTGAGCTTATAGCTCCTAGAACTCCGTGGCTATATTCATGTTTCATGACTGTTTCCTATTTTCTTTAACTAGTGGGCGCTTGTTTAGGAAACATCTTAATGGAAGAGAGTTAATGGAATTCTTGCTAGCTGCTCCAATTTACATGATGACGAGAAAAGAAATGTAACTTGCAAAGAAAGTTAGAAGAGTTTCTTGAAGAACTAGAGTTGTTGAATAGTGTGCTTAGTGAGTCAACACGTTGAAGCAAAAAACTCCAGAAGTCTCCCTTCAAATAGTTACCGGGCCAACACATTGGATAAAATACCCATTTATTGCATGGCATCATGCATACAAAGGGTTTTGGACACTTGCTGTATGGATTCAAATATGCCATTGAATGGGAGTCGACTGCCAAGGTAAGTGACTCTGGTTTATTTTATTTATGATATAGTCTTTCTCTTGAGTTAAAGGGTATAGGAGAAGATTATATATATATCATGATTGCCAAGATAAGTATTTGGCTAATTTGTCATTATATAATCTTTTGTTGTGAGCAGAGAGATATAAATAAAAATTATAAATCATATAGTTTTCTGCAAAAGATTATTAGAGAATAGAAATATTAATGATCTTTCTTATATTTCTGGATATAAATTACATATGCCAAGAAAATGGTATTTCATTAGTTTAATGGGATTCGATAAACAAATTTATGGTTGACTATTTTCATAAGAGTGGATTTATCTTGGGAGTAGAAGATAAGTCCATTAAATTATGAAGTGATATCGAGTCCTTTCTTGAAAGTATTAAAGAGGGTTTATTTCAAATATTTTCCAAGTTTATATGGAAAGAAATAAATGAAATTTATATAATATTAATGCATGCTTTCTATTTGAAAAGGGATTTTCTTGAAAGTATTAAAGAGGGTTTATTTCAAATATTTTCCAAGTTTATATGGAAAGAAATAAATGAAATATTTAAATATTTATATAATATTAATGCATGCTTCCTATTTGAAAAGGGACTTTGCTTGAAAGTATTAAAGAGGGTTTATTTCAAATATTTTCCAAGTTTACATGGAAAGAAATAAATGGAATATATAAATATTTATATAATATTAATGCATGTTCTTCATTCGAAAAGGGATTTTCTTGAATATATTAGAGAGGGTAGCTCTTTAATATAAATATCTACATAATATGGTTAAGCAAGAAAATAGAAGTTGTATGATCTTTATTTTAAAAAAAGAGACTTTGTACTCATTTAAGTTATGAAGTGATAACAAGTCCAAAGTATTTTTCTTGAATAGATTAAAGAGAGAGACTCTTGAAATATCTTCTTGTACAATTTGTGCAATGAAGAAGAAAAGAGAGTTTCTCAGATTTATATTCATTAACCATGTTGTAAATAGTAATGAATTAATATATATAACCATGAATAGTTACCATGATAGTGGTAGAGGTTAATGAATTAATCCATGGATAGTTTCATAAATCCATGGGTAGTTTTCCATGGTGTTGATGAGGATTAGTTATTTCAGAAAACCATGGGTATATTACCATGGTGTTTGCAAATATTAGTTATTTAATAAATCCATGAATAAATTATCATGATGATGGTAAAGTTAAGTTATTAATAAATTCATGGTTAAAGGAACTAATCAGTTTATTCCTTAGATGAATGAACTAGGTGATTATTTTATATTATCATGAGTGTGATGCATTCACATGCATGGAAGAAACAATTGTTATGTTAACTTTCATTCCATGCAGTAAAGGTAATAGCTTAAGGGTTAGCTATTTTTATTAAAAGTATGTAAATCACATGCATAAATATCTTAGCTGATGTATCAGTTTATTTTAAAGAAAGTTTGGGAAATGTAGCCAATGTCTTGCAGGAATGTGTGCTTGTGCGACGAAGCATTAGTTATTGTGATGACCTATAATCAGTACATATGAGGTATGTGTTATTAAAGAGAGAATGACAAGGTACTTTACTTGCTTGTCATGAACTACACATGAGTAGATGGAGAAACTACTATAGTGATTGATTTATACTTTATGAATCTTAACATCATTTTATGTTGAAGGCATCATAGCAGGGAATGATGGCGACATGTAAATGATAAGGAATATTATGCTTGTCATGTACAAAGGAAAATTTATGCTTGTCCTGGTGGCCGGTAAATGACTAATGTTGATGCAGAAGAATGCGAGTTGCAGGAAGGTCCAATGTGCGATGGTCCATTGTAGGTACATCCATGCCACCAAGATGAGAAGATCTGAAGACATGAAGACCAGAGGGTAAATGGTATTATATATATTGTAATGGTTGTAAGCTAGATATTTGCATATTTCCTTGTAAATTATATAAACGATGGTTAAGGGATGGTCTCCCTTATAAGCCATTGAGTGATGGGCTAAACACCCTCACGAGCGTTTAATAATAAAATTAAACGTTTGCTGGTTTTCACCCTACGGGGTTTCCAGGGTATATTGGTGTTCAATGGTGTGAATGATTTTTGTGTCCAGATGATGAGGTTGATTTCTTTCTTGTTATGATGTTCATAATGGCAATTATGTGATGACTATATGAGTAATGGGATGAATGGATGGTTACATCATATAGTATTGAGTTAATATACTGTAATGGAATTTGTTAAGGGTTAAGGAGTTTACTATTCTTATTCATAAAAATTACACTGTGAACTGTTAAAAATTCTGTGTAAAGATGAGTAACTTGTAAAATTTTAACTCCTTACATTTCCCTGTGAAGTTAATGGTGTATGTTACATAAACAGTTCATTTAATTAGATTTTGGTTACTCATTACACCATTGCAAATTATTTCCTCTTGATAATTACAAACTTTGATTTTCTTACACTTAAATATTAGTCAAATTATATAAATTAAATGATTAATAAACATTGATAAACATCAAAACATTTAATATTATTAAACCATATATAAACCTATCCAATCTTTTGAAATATTGACGAGTGATTACAATAAATATATATTCATTTGAAAAAAAATGTGAATAAATAAATGGATTTGACACTTTAAAAGCGAACAACACGAGGAAAAAAAGCTCCCACATTTTTTTTTCAACGTCCTGCTTTTCTTGTATAGAAAAATCCTCCCAGGTGGACAAATCCCTCAATTCGTATGGAGAATTCATGGAAAATTATTCATTTCATAATTCATCGCCATTAATTGAACGTAGGGATGGAATTTTGGTGGAACAATATGATCCTGGAATTTGTCTTATCTTTACTTTTACGCTCTCGTCCACTGAAAGATTAGTTGGAATGTTTTACGTTTGTCTTATGTTCGTGAAACTAATTATTAGGGTTCCGTGGTTCCAAAGAATCACAATACTTTCATTGACCTGTTGCCAAGGTGATCAGTATACTCAACTTGTGGCATCTCAATATTCTGGAAAAAGGGGACACTTTCAACGTGAAGTGGCGGTCTATTGAATATTCGTATTATTTCCGTAAGCTCAACCAGTGGATTTTACTTTAATATAGGCTGATGGTTGTTGGGTGATTTCTTCCGGCATCCGTTCACTAATAGCAGTCTAAAATAAAGAGGAACAATTAGCATAAACAAGTCAGAGCCAGCGTATATATATAATTATAATTATAAATGAGAAAATTATATTAGAATAAATATGTGTTTAAATCACAATATTAAAAAATAAATTAAAATTAAAATTAAAATTGCCTTAGTCAGGTTTTAAAATTTTACATATTTTTATTTGCATTAAAATTATTTTATAGACTTGTTGTCCCAACATGAAGATCATTTTCATTGTGTAAAGACATTTAGATGAGGAAGTGGAAGAGAGAAATCAACGAAAAATATTGACGGGTGAGATGAGGGTGGAACACGCTAATTTGATCATTTGATTTCTAATACATTAGTGCCTACATTTCATCTCCTGGTTCTCGAATTTGTTACTGGAGAGAAATTAAAATTTCCATAATAGAAGTCTAATTGGAAGCCACATGCACTCGTTGGAACTAAAGTTACTTAACTTTATGCACTAGTTGGAGCTAAAGTTACTTAACCTTTTGGAGCAAATATTCTTTTATTTTCATCCAACTAGAGTTGTTGTCTCGATTCTCCACTATGGATTGTTAGGCCATTTATATCCCTGTTGCATCTGTTATCTTGAAATGGTTTAATGAGTACCTTTGCGTTAACTCACAAAGATAGACATGTAACACCTTAGTATAAAGTAGATAGCTAATTTACCTTTTTACTACAGTAATTCAACAAACTGTAAAGAATTAATATTTAAAGTTATTTTGATTTTATTTTTCTTTTAAAAAGTAATTAAATAACCTCCTAGACACTTACTCACAGTTATGACAGTTATGCAACGCTTGCTTGAAAAAGGGATTTTGAGGAAGGCCTCAAAGTCAAAGGAATAGGAGAAAAAATAAAAAAGAGAGAGTGAATGAGCCATGAAGGCTTGACAGGACACTTCCAACATGAAAAACTCCTGAGCTTGGTGTAATAGACCAGTGGAGATTTTGGAAAATTAACCCTGGAAGGGTGAATGTCTAAGCAGGACTTGGTGTCTTGATGCTCAGACTAGATTAATTACTCCAGTTTGGAGAAGAAGAGCTCGGTGGAGAGACTGGACGTCATAGCCAGTCTCGAGGTTGGGTGGAGAGATCTTCTCGAAAGGATTCTAGAAAATAGATATGTATTCTACTCTTATAGAGTTATGTGTTTATGATCGTGTAGATTGATGGTTGACTATTGGTTTCTACATTAAATGCGAATATGCTCAGTAACAAAAGAAAATGTCTATAGCTTGATAGTATTCCTACAACCTGTTAGTAGTAATTTACCTACAGCTCAATGATGTTAGAATGAATACTTAAATTTATGAAAATAAGCTCATGTGGCTAACATTATTAACCTTGTAGAATGAATGTTGAGTATTGTTGAATTCTAATGGAACTACATGTACTTCTTTGTGCATTTTGGTAAAGTATTCTCACTGGTAGGACCTAGTCATTCATGTATAAACAAAGATTTGGACTGTTTAATCTTGGTGCAAAGAAAAACGGAATATAATAGACAAGATATATATGTATACACACACACACATAACATTTTATTTCATGCATTCATAACAAATGAAATGCTAAAATGTGGAACATTATACTTGTTGCACATATAATATTAAATTATGCATGAAAGTAAACAACGATGGTAACTAGAACAGTAAGTTCTTTGTAACTAATAGAAACGAATAATTATTTCTAGTTATCAATAAAACTGTGGTAGTAAATGGACATATGAGATAGAAATTGAACTACAAGTATGTTAAAGGGTGAGCAGATAGAGTTATGCAACAAATTTGAGTAAAGGAGTATAACCCACAACGGAAATTACTATGTATATATATAAATTTGAAGTAAACAGTTGTGATACATATACACATATACATAAAAACGAAATACCAAAATGCATAAGGGTAGTGGGAAAGCAACAACGAATACATCGGAGTAGAACTGGGTATTCCTCCAGCCAAGTTTGTATCTTTGCAAAAATTGCTAGTGTCCTTTGAAAGGGAAGTACCAATCTACCTTGGTTCAATATATATGACTAGAG
Source organism: Pinus albicaulis (assembly GCA_034641835.2). NCBI lineage: Eukaryota > Viridiplantae > Streptophyta > Pinopsida > Pinales > Pinaceae > Pinus > Pinus albicaulis. The sequence goes on from CM076583.1 coordinate 928,326,416, forward strand.
GCAGAATATTACTGATATAATAAAATAGAAATTTGAATCCTAAACTCTTGAGAGACTTAACACTTTTTACTGAACCCTCACCATATAAAATGTGGCCAATAATCCATAGCTTTAGCCACCTGCACAAGTCAAAGTCTTGCTCGATGATTCTCAATATTGGGGGAAAAGGAAAGTACCGTGATTTATGAAACATACCTGGTAAGATGCAGAGTAGTCTTTAGAAGTTTGTTCACATCATAACATCTAGTGGAAGTCGTGGAACCTGACGCCATAATTAAAATCTTGGAGAATGGTAGAAACAAACGATTAAAATTACAGTAAAATTTCTGAGAGCATGGTTAAACATATGAACAAACGATTCTGAAAGAGACGCTGACCCTTTAGGCGTTATGCTAATCATCGCCAGAGCTGAAAAGTGGCAATGGAAAAGAAATACATACATCACTAATTAGAACAAAAAACCTTGAAAAGAAGTATATTGGATGACATAAGCTTATGAATGTAAATATTGAAGTATAATTGTTGTTACCTGTTCAATAAATCCACATGCATTCAACTCCAGAACTATTTCCAGCACTAGGGTACAGCGCTCTTCTGTTCAGCTCCTCGGCATGACAGAATGGGCCACGGAGCACAGTGGTAGGGTCTCAATACCTAACCTTCCAGGAGCAAATCTTGACCGTCAGATTAGGAACTAAGGAATCTATGGTGGAGATCAACAAATTTTTTGATGACCGACGCCTCTAAGCACCAAGACGATCTAGAAGGTTCTTTCCAAAAGGTTCAATTCGTATTTTACCGGTTAAGGAGGTGAAATTCATAACCCTCTCGAATAGCAAGTCATATGGATGGCACGTGTTATCATTAAAGGGAGATGCTTGTTTTAAAGCAGAACATGAAATAACATAATAGCAGCGAAGAAATCCAAAGCATTTTATGCCTTTGTAAAGCAACAAATCCAATTAAAAATATTTACGCTATCATGATGAATACATATAAGGTAGAGGTAATCATTAGTGTAATTAGATGCAAGTCATGGGGGTTAAACCATGGTTATATAACGTTACGAATATGACACTAATAGAAATAAATGTTGGTAGATACTTATATATATATATATGGTGAACATGTTACAAGACACTAGATACTCGAGGTTTTGTTTTTTCTACCGATGAGAAAGACACAGAGATAAAGAACACAAAGAAAGAAAACAAGTGAGTTTTAATGTTTCCCAAATTCCCAGAAGGCAATTGTTTATATGTCTATTGATATAAGTTGGCTCTATCTTATGTCCATCACACATGATAGGGAAGGAAAAGTCATTGTGTAGAGTATCTTTTCAAACTTCAAATTCGTGTACAGTGATCAAAATTGGAAGTGATATGCATGAGTGTGACACAAGATGAAAGTGCAAGAGAGATCTACATAGTTTGGCCCAAAATCTTCAACAATTCCATTTGATAAATCATCTATCGAGGACGCCACCTACGAAATAGGAGGCATGTGTTGGGTCATGCTCATGTATAGGGAGGAACGAATCCTAACTAATGAGAATAAAAGTTACAATTGGATGGAGTATGGCTTTATTTGCTAAAGAGTGGACCTTTTTATGATTGGATAAATACATAGAAGCAATGTAAATATGAATTCAGATTACAACTAGTTTGATTGCTTCGAAGATGGATTTGAATTTATCCTTCAACAACATAGATTTGTCTAAATTATTGATTTAATCAAATTTATTTTGTTGTAAATTTAGTTTTATAGTGCAAAAAAAATGTGTAATTTTTTACTATTTAAACTGCATTTTTTAATGTTATAGAAATAACATAACATGTGTATTGAGTCATTTTAGATTAATTCATATTAAAATATTTTATTCGTAACTCTTATTGGGTATTTTATTCGTATGGAATTTAAATATTTTATTTTAACATTATTATATATATATATATATATATATATATATATATATATATATATAAATATTTTTGAAAAGCATAAGGTTTAAAGATCTTAGTTACATATTTTTTTTTTAATCTCTAATTACTTTACATGATATTAGGTTATATGGAAAATTAATTAAAAAGGCATAGTATATATTTTTTTCTTTTTTATTATAGCACATGTTTCTTTTATATTTAGAGAATATTTTGTTTTTATTTTAAAATGAATGGGCATACTTACATATCACCTTCACACTTGAATCACATCACCTTCACATTGGGTTGTCGAAAATTAGACTCATTTTAACCACAAATCTACCAAGAGCCTAGAGGGATTAATATTTTATATGAAAAATTGAGTAAGTTACACATTTTCCTCTTATTAACAAGTAACTACTCTACTTTACCTTTAATTATTTTTCCTTTCTTGATGCATACCTTCTGCAATATGTCAGAATGCACTGCAGAATGTGAATTCTTCAGAGTTAATAAAGATCCCCTTTATTCATAATATAGATCAACATACATACATACTTACATAATCAACAACAGAGTGTTTATAATATACGTATACTTAACAAAAATACCCAAACCAATGCACAAAATAAACTAAATGAAAACCCACAAAATTATTCCCAAAGGGTCCCATCGTAATCTCTGACCAATCAGCAGACAGTCGCACTTCACATTCCCCACAACTTAACATTGAACTGTTAAGTGTTAAATCTTAAGTTCTATGCGATGCCATGTTGCGCTGTGTTGACAAGTGGCTTCCCGCACTTCGCATCACAAACTTGTTAACTTCCCTTATGATGGCTCTTAACATTAAGCCTTACAAATTGCGATTTGCGATCACCGCTATCAACTTCCACCGTTCGATCTTGGACAGATCTGACAGCCTACACTATTTCTCCTCTGTATCAATTTGCATCGCAAACTAAATTATTTAACCTGAGAAATCTTATTTTTGTTTCTTATTCTTTGTGATGTGAAATAATGTTTGGCTGCGACATGTGTTTATCACCGTTGATCAACTTTGCATCGACGGTCCTCGTAAAACCTCCAAGTTCAATTGGGTTTTGTTATGCAGTTAACACAATACGCAGTTTAACAAAGGAAAATTTCAGATTAAGGCCTTGCTGCATGTGAAATCTAATTGTTATTCTCGTTGTGCATCTTCAATACAAGCATTGGACTTCAATAAATATTCAAAGAATTAAGTTAAAAATGGGAGCTCGATTAAGCACCAAAACACTTAGATATTATTTGGAAAAGAAATGTTGTTTAAAATACAAAGATCCTGATCACAACACAAAACACTTGGATAATATGGAAAATGGAAAACACAGAGCCAAGCCCTCTAACAATTATTTTTTACATTCGCTTCCGATTATTTGTCTCTCCTTTCTCTCTACAGATGGAAAGACTCCATAATGGTGGATTTGGTTTGATTTTATCCTTCTCGAAAATCCCCATATAGTTGGGAAACTGTCATTCAGTCTCCAAAATAATTTATTCAACTAAATTCTAAACTAATCCTAAATTAACCATTCTTTTATTATGCATGTTACATTGGATGAGTTAGCCCAGATTAAAATTAAATAAAATAATTTAAAAACAAAGAAAGAAAAAATATTGAAATGCTTAGGACTACTAGCCTTCTTTCCAAGCCACAACATGTGACCAAATTTGTCATATTACTTGATCTACCTTAATGCTCCTGCATCAGGCTCCTGGGGTAAACTAAATCCATTGCTCGTGTCCATGATTTCTTCAATAGAATACCCTGCACTTTGAATCTGGGCAACATATAACCAAGAATAGTCCTCCAGAGGATGGCCCTTCCATTTAACCAGATACTTCAGATATTCTTTGTTTCATGTTTTCTTGACCACCTGTTTGTCTAAAATCTATTCAATCTCCAAAGGTTGTGCTGGAGGCATTTTTTTAATCCATTCTTTCTATTTATCGTCGGTGTCCCTTGTTCGCCTCTATGAAATTTCTCTTGCATCAAAAATAGTATATAGGTACAAATCTGCCACATTAAAGATGGGTGAGATTCCTACACCCAAGGGTAACTGCAACTCATAAGCATTTGTAGAAAAATTTCAAAAAATTCTACAAGGCCCGATATTTTTCATCTTAAATTTGTTGTATTCGCCTTTAGGAAATCTATCCTTTCGAAAATGTGCCAGTACCGAGTCTCCTAATTCGAATTGTACCTCCCACCTTGTAAAATTTGCTTGCTCCTTATACTTTTGGTTGTTGTCTTATAGCTTCAACTTGACTTGTTCATGTAGATCATTGACTGCTTTTGTGAAGTCTTCAACATCAACACTCCTGTGTTCTAACTAACTCCACGTGAGTGCATTCCATATAGGATTTGGAAAGAACTTCTACCCGTGCTTCTGTTGGGAAATTCATTGTAAGAAAACTCCGCTTGTGCAGGCAGACAATCCCACTATCTCGAATTTTCATCAACCAGACTCCTCAATAGATTTCCTAGACTCATGGTCACAACTTCAGTTTGCCCATATGACTATGGATGGTAAGTAGAACTGAAATTTAGATTGGTGTCTAACTTCTTCGACAATGTTCGCTAGAAATGGCTTGTGAACTTTACATCCATGTCTGAGATGATGGAATTTGGCAAGCCATCTAATCTAACTATCTCTATAAAGAACAAATGTGCTACATGTGTTGCATCACTTTTCTTTCTACATGGAATGAAATGTGTCGTTTTGGTGAAACGATTCACCACCACCATGATGGAATCGAATCCCCTCTATGTCTTTGGTAGACCCAAGAAAAAGTCCAAACTAACTGAGTCCCATGGTCTATTCAGAATTGGTAAGGGTTTATACAACCCTGAATTCTGACTGTGTCCCTTTGCATGTTGACACACTTTACATCTTATTGCAAACCTCTATACATCCCTTTGCATTCTTTACCAATAAAAAAAGTGGCTCAGTTGATCCAAGGTCTTATCTATACCAAAATGTCCGCCCAAACCTCCACTGTGATTTTCCTGGATTAAGTTCTCTCACATAAAACATTTCATAATATACAACTGTCCTCCTTTGAAGAAAACCCTTCTTGTATGTTATAATCCAACCATGGACGATTATCCCTCAATAGTGGGTTTTGGCAAGCTTCATAAGCTTCATTAAAATTTGCATCCACTTCATACAAGTATTTGAGATGCTCAAACCCCAACACTTTCACTACACTTTCTTGAAAGATCAAACTCCTCCTGCTCAATGCATCTGCCACATTGTTGGCCTGACCATTGATATGTTTCAAAACAAATGTGAAAATCTGTAAGTACTCCACCCACTTCGTGTGTTTATGATTCAACTTATGTTGCTACATAATATACTGTAATGCATAATTATGTGAAATCAAACAAACTCATTAGCCAACAAATAATCTCACCAATGCTTCAACACTTGGACGACTACATAAAACTCTTTCTCATAAGAGGTATACTTCTGCCTTCTCTCATTTAACTTCTTGTTGAAGTATGCTACTGGATTATCTTCCTGACTGAGTACTGCACCAATGGCCGTCCCGCTGGCATCACAAAGAAATTGGAAAATTGTGTTGAAGTTTTCCAACTTTAGGATTGGTTTTTCTGTAATATTCTTCTTCAAAAACCGAAAACTCCTCCCAGAAAATTATTTCCAATAAAAAGGCGCACAAATACCGCTGAAGTTCTTAATAAACTTATGGTAGAAACTTTTCAATCCATGAAAACTTCTAACTTCAAACAAACTCTTGGGAGAAGGCTAGTTAACTATGGATGCAACCTTCTCTGGATCCATCTTCAATTCATTCTTAGAAATTACAAAGACTAGGTAAATCATTTATTTCTTCTAAAAGGAATTTTTTTTCATATTCATTAATAACTTATTCTATTGCAATTTTTCTAGCACATACCTGACATGCCGTAAATGTTATTCCTTCGTCTTGCTGAAAATAAGTATATCATTTAGATATACAATAAAAAACTTACCAATGAATTCTTTCAACATCTCATTCATCAAACACAAGAATGTATTGGGTTCATTTCTCAATCCAAAAGGCATGACCAACCACTCGTAAAAACCTTCATTGGTCTTGAAAGTTGTCTTCCATTCATCACCTTCTGTAATCCTGATTTGGTGATAGTCTCCTATTAGATCTATCTTTTAGAAGTATGCTGATCTACTCAGAAAATCCATCATATCATCCATCCGAGGTAAAGGAAACCTATACCTGATAGTGATCTTATTTATCACCTAAGAATCAGTGCACATCGCCACTCACCTCCTTTCTTGGGAGCTAAAATAGTCATAACAGCACAAGGGCTCAAACTTTCCCAAACTAGTCCTTTATCCAAAAACTCCTGCACTTTCTTCCTGATCTCCTCATTGTCTTTCGAACTCATCAGGTAAGAAACCTTATTCAGAAAACTGGCTCCTAGAATAAAATCAATGTGGTGTCTAATGCTCCTCTTCGGTAGTAATTTATCTAGTAGATCATCTACCACAATATTACTAAACTCTTGCAGCATGTCCTATATTTCCACAGGAGAATCAGTAATTTATGTATGCATTAATACTACTCTAGGCCTTCGCAAAACTGCATAATTCACTTCATTCTAATATGTCAAAGAAACTCCTTCCCACCTATCAACAATGTCTTTGTACCACTAGTTTCTACAACCTCTTCTTCTTTCACAGGAACTAGCGTATGATTTGTCCCATTCTTCACAAATCTATAATAATTCTTCTCCCCATCATGGATGACCTTTCTATCATATTTCAATTGTTTTCCCAGATGAATATGGCACACGTCCATAGGCATAATATTGCAAGCTACCTTGTCTTTGTACTAGACAATGTGAAACTCCACCTCGCATTACTCATCAACCAACAATTTCTATCCTTTCTGCAACTAAGACACCTTATTTGGAGTCAGATGCTTTGAATTCTTCAAACCCAATTTCTCCACCATCTTAGTGGCTACCAGGTTATTAGTGCTTCCACTATCTATGATCAATTTGTAGCATTTTCCATGTGACTTACACTTAGTCCAGAACAATGCTTTCCTCTGTGTCAAGTCAGCCACCTCCTTGGCTGGTTTTATCAAAACGTTGTTCAACACCAAGGCTTCTCCTGTTTCAGGCACATTCTCCAACTCTTGTGGTGATGCCTCTTCTTCTTCAGGTTGAACAACATACGCTCCCTTTTTTCCAGCTGGTTCATTTTCAGGACATTCGAAAGAACTGTGTCCCCATTTGTGACACTTGTAACACTGGTAGTTATTACCTGTACCTCTACCATTACCTCTTCATCGCTAGTATGGCCTTCAACCTCTAGTGTTACCTTCCTTCTTAGTCTGTCTCGAAGTCTTTGAAATGATGCCTTATTCATTACTGTTGGTAGTGCAACCTCTACCACAGGATTTTCCTCTTCCTCTACTAGAACCAAGTCCTCTTCTTGCATTCTGCTTCCTGGAAATATTTTCCTCTGCCTTCAAAGCACATTAGTATGCCTCCTCTATATTTTTTGGGGAAATAATACTGATCTCATCCAATATTTTCATCCAGAGACCATTTACAAATATAGCTATCTTCTCAGGTGTATATTCATCATACCCAGACCTCAAGTTCAATTTATAGAACTATTATGTGTATTCCTTTACAATCATTGTTCTCTGTCTCAGGTTATACACTTGTTTTTAAAGGGAAACTTGGTAATCTTTAGGCAGAAACTTGCTTTTCATTTCTGCAATCATCCTGTCCAAACTCCTAATCAAAGGCTTGTTCAGTCTTCTACTCTCTGCCTATACATTGTCCCACCATAGTGTTGCATGCCCGTTCAACTTAGTGACAACAAACCTAATCTTCCTGTCCTCGCTAATTTCCTCATATTAAAAGTATTTATCCAAATCACTTATCCAGTCCATCAGTGCTTCCGTGGATAAATTTCCATCACAATTGGAGAGCTTTGGCTTTGGCTTGCTGCTAGCCATCAAAACAGATCACGGTAATCTGAGTTTTGGTGGCTCGTTCTCTTGCTCATCTGGTTGTGCCTCTAGCTCCTCATCTTCACTGTCATCTCCATTTTCGGGGTCCCTATGCCATCCTAATTTTATTGCTACTAAACATGATGATAGTACTCTAATATATTCATGCAACCCTTCATCTCCCAGTCCTCTTCCAAATCTTTCTCGACCTCTTCTCCTTGATTTAGCTCTTCCCCAACCTCTTCTTCCTACTTCCATCTTCACTTAGGAAGGAAACTGCTCTGATACCAATTGATGCGAACCTATTGCAATATGTCAGAATACACTAAGGAATGTGAATTATTAAGAGTTAATAAAGATCCCATTTATTTGTAATAGAGATCAAAATACATACATATATATGTGATCAACAACGGAGTGTTTATAATTTAAAAAGACTTAAGAAAAATACCCAAACCAATGCACAAAACAAATGAAATGAAAACCTGCGGAGTTCTTCCTAAAGGGTCCCACTATAATCTCTAACCAATCAGCGTAGAATCACACTTTGCATTCCCTACAACTTAAACTTGAAACATTAAGTGTTAAATCTTAAGTTATGCGTGCTACGATGTTTCACTGCATCGACATGTGGCTTCCTGCACTTCGCATCGAAATTTTTTTAATTTCCCTTGCGATGGATCTTAACGTTAAACCTCATGAATTGTGATTTGCTATCGCCACTATAAACTTCCACCATTCGATCTCCAACAGATCCGATGGCCTACATTATTTCTCCTCTGTACCAATTTGCATCACAAACTAAATTCTTTAACCTATGAAATCTTATTGTTGTTTCTTATTATTTTCGATGTGCGATAATGTTTGGCTGTGACATGCATTTATCACCATTGATCAACTTTTCATAGATGGTCCTTTTCAAACCTCCAAGTTTGATTGGGGTTTGTTCTACGGTTAACACAATACGCAGTTTAACAAATATAAATGTAAGATTAAGGCCTTGCTGTGCTTGCAATCCAATTTTTATTCTCACTATGTGTCTTTAATACAAGCGTTCAACTTCAATAAATATTCAAAGAATTAATTTAAAACAGGGAGCCCGATTAAGAACCAAAACACTTAGACATTATTTGGTAAAGAAATGTTGTTTAAAATATAGAGATCCCAATCACAACACAAAACACTTAGATAATCTGTAAAATGGAGAACACAAAGCCAAGCCCTCTAACAGCTATTATTTACATTCACTTCTACTTCTTTATCTCTTATTTGTCTCTACGGATGGAAGAACTACACCATGGTGGATTTGGTTTGATTTTTTCCTTCTAAAAAATCCCCATATGGTTGGGAAACTGTCATTCAGTTTCCAAAATAGTTTATTCAACTTATTGAACTAAATTCTCAACTAATCCTAAATTAACCATTCTTTTATTATGTACATTACATATGTTGAGTTAGCCCAAATTAAAATTAAACAAAAAACTTAAAAAAAAAGGAATACAAATTCTTCAAATGCTTAAGACTATTAGCCCTCTTTCCAAGCCACAACATGTCACCAACTTTGTCACATTGTTGGCTCTATCTTAATGCTCCTGCATCATTTCTACCTAAGGTATATATGTATATGTATATGTATATGTACATATGTATAAAGACACTTTATGTGGAGAGTGAGAAAGTTCATAATAGATATTCAAACAATTTATTTAGGTTCAATATTGCGATATTTATAAGAGAAATATTTTATTATTATTATTATTTAACCTGTATAAAGTTATATAAAATTACATATTTAAGATAGGTATCTAAATATTGTATTTATTACTTGAAGAATGAAAGTGAAATATCAAAAACTGAATTAATTGTCATGTTAATATATTTTTAATTGTTTATTTATATGGTTATTTAATTGTTGTTTTTGTTCTAGGGACATGAGAAGGAAATATTTTTACTATTTTTTATAGAATGTGACATAATTATACATGTCTCTCACACTAGATTATAGAATGAGTCTCTCGCCTCAACTAGAAGTGAATGAGAATAACTATTCTTTATTATAAGAAAAGAGGCTCCAAAATCTATGAGTCAACTGAGAATAACAACTTTTTGAATTTATTTATAAAAAACATAGACATATGCTTTACCATTTGAATCTATGTCTAAACTCAATGAGAATAAAAGTTCTCCAATTCCTTAGAGAAATGGAAACAGTACCCAGTTTCACAGCATTATTATTGAAAACTTATTTATAAATGAGTAAAAATTCATAAGGCTAAATGTGCATGTTTGTTATTTTTATTCTGGAATTGAGAAATAAATGAGCAATGTGCCAACTCTTTAAATACTTAATTATTATACAAAATTGACGTTTTTAAAATGTGTTAATTGTAGAGGATATAAGGGAAAGGATGCTTCTTAGTAATTCAATCTATATTTTCTTTAATGTGTTCACACAAGGAGTAGTTTAAAAAATGGTAATTGGTTGATTAGGAAAGTTCTTGTTCAGTCTTAAAAGGAAAATGTGGATATTTTTTATTCAATGTTAATATGTATGTATTTTCAAATCTATAAAGGATATAGCACGTACATTTTTTTAAGATATTAATAATGAAGTATTTGCTTGTAGATATAAAAGTAGTTTCTTTTGTTTTTTTATTTTAATAAATTTCTCAAATTATAAAAATAAATAAAAATTAAACATATATAAATGAGGTTTTCATGGAAATTGGGGCTCAATAAAAATTTACCCTCGCATTACTTAATCAAGAAAAAGCTTACCCTCAGCCCAACTACAACATACAAACACTAAAATTCACAATGCTCTTAATCATTGAAAAAATTGATATGATATTTAAGGAACATCAAAGAGTCTTCACACCTTTCATTAACAACACCACTACACAAAATTTCCCTAATATATTTGCATATTATAGGTGTGTTTAGGTAAAAACTATGTGAGAGATATGAAAATTTTAAAATAAGAAATGATAACTTTGTTTATTAACATTAGAACTTCTTTACATTTTTTTAGTGAGAAAGAAACATATTTACATGGGTTGATGCACATATTAAATTTTTAGAGACCATTAGATATGAAGTGGTCCATGTTTTTTTATAAACATATTTATAGGCCATATTTGTTTTAATTCATTATGCCAATTACCTTAAGACTGAGTTGTGAGTCCATGCAAAATGGAAAAAATGTCAAACATGAACCATTGAGAGGGCCTCACCCTCCTAGGAAGAGGTTTAACCCTCCCATTTAATATTCTACCATTTTAAATAACATTTATTAGAACCAAAAATTAATTTTGCAAATTTGTTTCTAATTCATGTGATGGTCATTTATGATAATCAAATTATTAAATAAAATGATCTCTATACTTTATTGATCACACAAATAACTATTCTTGAGATCCTTATATAATATTATGGATGATTATTTTTTTTATGTAGTTTATTATATCATTTTTTTCTCCATAGAATAATTTTTGGTATGGATTTTTTATGGTTCAATGGTATTTTTAAACAAATATAAAAATAGAAAATCTTAAAATTGATGATGATGATTAATATCTATGAATACTATAATTTTTGTATATAACTTACGTCATAAAATTATTTAATTTTATTTTTTAATTTTACTCTTACATTTGAAAAATACTTTAAGAATTTATTTGTTGTTTTTTATTTCTTATTTGACATTCTCATTTAATTTTTTCAATGCCCAATCTTGAGTTATGTCACATTAAAATTAAAATAAAATATTGTCTAAATATAAAAACAATGTCCGCTATTTAAAAAAACAAAAGTCAATGTACATGTTTGGTATAATTATGTTGGCCATGGTAAAAAATAATCACTATGTGATAACTCGATAAGTTGTTGAGTACACACTTAACCTTAAATAAAATATTTTGATATCAATATAAAACAAGTGTTGTAGGACATTGTAATCCTTGCCATTCAAGCAGAAATTCTGTTTAAAAAAAAATTATGAATTGATATAAGTGGAATAATTAATTGTCTACTAAAGGAAATGGACTTGCATAAATTTTGGTTACTAGTAACCACTAATAAGTCTGCACATTTACATTTTTTCTCTTACTTGTTAAAGTGTTAAATAATGCATAAATAATGATGGAAAATAAATATTATTAAGTATATTGATTTACATTTTGTTTTTATCCATGTTTTATGTAAATATTTGGTTAAATTATCGCTGGAAATAATTGATGGTATGGAAAAAAAATTGAAGCCATTATCTAAATAGCATTGCATTGTGTAAAGACTACAACAAGACCTTCAAGTTATGCTCCAATCAAATGTTTGTAAAATATGTTTTTTTATATAATATTGAGAAATAAGATTAATTTTTCATTGTTAAAAATTATAACTTGCCTTAGCCAATAACTAACATTAATCAACAATAAAATATCACAATCTAATAATAGTACAAAATGAACTTTTACCAAAAAGCAATAGATTTCTAATAATAGTACAAAATGAAATTTTACAAAAAGAAATAGATTTCAAATTTACAGCTTTACGAGTGAGATTAAATTTGTTGGTTTGTATTTCTTTCTTAGTAAAATTAATTTAAAATAATAATAAAATTTCCATGAAAAATACATGCATAAATTACGGAGTTGACTTCTGCACCATAAAAGATACCTATTTTCTCTTTCACTAGAGGAATTTCATGTTATGGCCGTGAAAATGCGTGTACTCTTGTAGGGACGTACCGATTAAATGAGATTTAGTAAAAGTATCCTATGGTCATAATCTGAACCTTTAAGCTTCAACCATAGATGAGAACCATCGTCTCTCACCGTGCTTAGCTACCAAGCAAACATAAAAACTAAGTTGCATGACCTAAATTCAAGTCTATTTAATAAAATTAAAGAATTATCCACCGTTATATTAAAATGCATGTGTCTGCCTTCCATACTATAATTTGAGCCAGAAGACCATGTACTATATAGCTCTAAATTCCCGCACATTAATTAATGTATAATGAGTATTGATATTCATGAAGATAACAGAAATTAAATTTTGACAATAAAATCGACATATCTAGGTTAGAAATTAATCCAAGAACGAAAATAATAGAACTTTCTTTTTCACCTAACAGAGACATTTGTGTATACATTCTCACTATATAACTTAAAAATAATGTGATAATGCCACACTTTGATAAAACTAATCTTTAGTAAATAATTATGAAACAACCAATGAGATTCATGCCCGTGTGTTAAACCATATATGCTTTTATAGAAAAAAATGTAAGAATTTTAATAGTAACTCACAAGATTTACATGAAATTTTAAAATTGAATGGGAAAGGTCATGTTAATATTAGGAGAGAACTGCAATTTTGTTAAAAATTATTATATAAATTAACAAAAACTTTGGAGAAACCTAGAAACCACCCATTTATAGTATTCCTAGAGTTTTAAAAGTTAATCTTACTTTAAAACTTACTGAAAATCATGAATCACTTTGGAAACTATTCAAAAGCCGCTTTTGCAAGCTTTTCCCCTTATGGTGCTGAATGTTATGCACTTGGTGTGATAGATACCTCTATGCAAGACTTATTTCGATACTTAAGAGAACTATAATCTCTGCCACTAAGACCAAGGCATGGAAAGACATAAATTTTACTTTACTTCTACTCAACATAGAGAACATAAAAAGTTTGACAAAAATAATAACATTACGAAACAAATATGAAAATAATAGCAATGGAGTGGTTCGAACTTGAAACCCCATATAGGACACCTATATGTTATCGCCTTCTCCTCCTAGGACTTATTCTGTAGGTTCCTATAGTTTTTAGAAGGTTGAACTCCAAAAGGTCCTTAGGTTTCAATAAATTGAAGAAATATGATTGATATATTGACAATGATGAATTCTTGACTGCTATTATTTCTGAAAAAATAATAATCAATCATTCTAATTAAAGGCACGAATATGTAAAATAAATAGATAGACTTATTACTGATGATTGATGGTACTTTTTAAGCGACTATAAGTAATGCAAGAAATGTCTCAACGAAGAAAAGTAGGTGAATTGAGATGTAGAGGATTTAGCCAATTTGATAATAGGCATGAGTGATTAAATTGAATATTACAAAATTGCATAAGGTGTATTGATGTGAATTCATATTCAAGTTGCAAAGAACCCGTCGAAAATAATGACTGCATGTGATTGCATAGTAATGAGAGAAATGATACATGTACATGGTAGTTGCACAAACACTAGTGAAAACTGACACTTTCCACTAGAAGTAGTCTAAGAATTTTCTCAACAAAGAATAGAAGGTGAACCAAGTTGTTACGGAATTGGTCAATTCAGTAACTGATATGAGTGATTAAATTGTATGTTACAAAAAAAATTATATTTTAACGGATGGGTTATTAGACACATGAAACTATGATTTTAAAATTTTTTTATAGGTGCATTTGTTCTTCTCTATGTGAGCATATGGACACCATTTTTACAGAGAAAATGATGATGATGGACACATGACATAAGACTGTGGAGTGGAATTTGAGTTTGATTAATCTAGTTGAGCTAGCCACCGTGATCAAAACCTAGTATGAGGGAAGTTAGGTTATGTTAGAAAGATACAAGATATCATTGAAGTGGAATTCTCCTCTTTCCAATGTGTTATTTTTAGGTGCAAGTGGTGCGACACCTTTGATTAGAATAATTTAAAGGAAGATCACGATAGTAGGCTGATATGTAGCAACTCTAGAAAGATATCCGATGAAGCTAAGGAGCCTTATGTTTTTCCCAAACACTGCAACCAGGTGTTTTTTTACCCAGATGTGTTGGATAGATATTGGTGGTTCGTATTGAGACATGACCCTATATGAAAACATATTTTTGAGAATAATAGTGTTATCATGACAAGCAAACTTGATGATAATGAAGTTGATCATGAGAAAAAATAGTGATATGGTACATGTGTTATTTCATCATTTATACTATTTAAGATGAGTTTTTATAAAGAAGAGGACTTAACCTTATAAATAAGACACTTTTTTTCCAAACATTAGAATATGTATTTTGAATTAAATGGTTTGCACTGTGTTAAGTTTAAAATCATTTCACTTGATAATTTGCAATTACGTTGATCTTGAAATAAATGCACTGTATGATTTTTTTTAATTTTTTATGTCAATTCCAAAAATAATACAACTACTTAATTTCTTTAAATGGTTTTTCACTATATCATTACTTAAATAAATGCAACTTATTATGTGTGTGTGTGTGTGTGTGTGTGTGTGTGTGTGTGATGTCTTCAAATGTAAAAAAAAGATGTATTAATGTATATTGTTATTTTTGGTATGTAAGATCATAATAAAATAATGATAATTCTAAACATGAATTTATTTTCATTATTTTCTAAAATTTATTATGTTGCAAAAATTCATATTACTCTAGATTTATTATTTTACGATCATTTGTATTCATACAAATTTATAGTTTTATAATTATGGTAATTTAACAATATGTAAGGTATACATTTTACTTACGGTAGTTATGTTTCAAAATTGACAATTATTTTACAATTTTAATCAAATTGAATCATGACAACACATACAATTACAATTACAATTTTACAAATATTTTACATACAATTGCAATTGCAATTTTTCAATTTTACATACAATTATAATTTTACAAATTTACAAATTTCACAATTAATAAAATTGAAGCATGAAAATACATACAACTACAATTTTATAATTTCACAATACAATTATAATTACAATTACAATTTTACAAATATCTTACATACAATTACAATTACAATTAAAATTTTACAGTTTTATATACAATTACAATTAAAATTAAAATTAAAATTTTACAAATATTTTACGTACAATTAGAATTAAAATTAAAATTAAAATTACAATTGCAATTGCAATTACAATTTTACAATTTTACATGCAAATTAAAATTAAAATAACAATTACAATCACGATAAATGCAATTACAATTACAATTACACAATTTTACAGTTACCAATACATAATATTTAATAAATATCATGATTTAATATTAAAAATAAATATCACAATCATGATAACCATTGTACAAACATAATATTCTAAAATACACATTAAAATTCCCTAACATCATCTAATCATCGTGATCACGATCATCTAACAAAACACAATTAGTGTATAGCATCATCACAACAAAAACATCAAATATACATCTCATGTCCAATAACTGCTATAACATACACATCTATCTGCAAGAAAATTAAATGAACATATCTAACATGACCTAATAATACACACATCCTGATGAACACCAACATGTAAATTAAGTACATTAACATGAACATAAAATACATGCACTATACATTTATATGCATTTCTCTTACAATTGTATATATTTCACACACACACACACACACACACACACTATATATATATATATTGTGTGTGTGTGTGTGTGTGTGTGTGTGTGTGTGTGAAATATATACAACTGTAATAGAACTGCATATAAGTTTCAAATATATTGTGTTACTACATCAATAATATAACTAGTACTTGAGGCTTGCTTAGTCAGTGGTGTCTAATGATCAGATGGATGTGCCTAATCAACTAGCGGTGTCCGCTCATCCGATGGTGCTTGCTCATCAGATTGACATGCCTTCTCAGAAGGTTCTTTCTTAGATGGTTTCTGCTCAGGTTGTGCCTCCTAATATGGTGCCTACTCAATTGATGGTGCATGCTCAGAAGGAAGTGCCTGTTCAGGAGGTTCCTTCTTGGATGGTGTGTGCTCAAGACTAGATGCCTCCTAATATGGTGCCTGCTCCGAAGATGCCTGCTCAAGACTAGAATTTCGTTGCTCATCTCCGGTGCAAGGTGAAAGAGGAGGAGGTGGAGTACTAGAATGATCACTCCCCTCGTAATCATGATCATTTGATGAGTTGCTGCGTCACACATCTCCATGGTGCCTATCCCTCCTAGCCTCCAGTAGCCTAGAAGCTCCGATGATATGACACATAAGTCTCATCATATTGCGGGGCATGTCCCTTCAAAGCTCTGTGAGTGTACAATCAGCCTAGATCTCTCTTATTGTCGTAGGGCGGAGTCCCTCATCAATGAGGAGCCTACACAGTCAGTCACCCAACTCCATCATGAATCAAATGTCCACCCTACGCAACATGCCTGCGAGTATCTGGACCCGAGGAGGTCTGTCACCCTGATCCGTGACCTCTGCCATTTCATCGTCATTTACATGATCATCTGGTGGAGGTGGAATCATGTCCCCAACGAATGTGCCAATATCTACAAAATATATAATACATGTAATAATAATTAGACAATTTCATGAAAGAATTTAATAATAAAAGTTAAAGAATGTGTTAGAATAAATTTTATTCTAATTATTTTATACAATAAAATGAAACTATACTCATTTAAAGAAAACACTAATATTACCTCTAGCATCTAGTGTCTCATCCTATGTGAAGAGGATGTTGATGCACCATCACCAATCCAAACCCACGTAAGGACACATCAGCATCACAAACATGTGATCATCAACACTGGCTAGAAGCTCCAATGCATCACTAGAAATCCTGGTTGGATACTCGGGCAAACCCCTCTTTAGCATCATCTTGCCCCACATCTGCTTTCGTACATGTAACATCGACCTACGAGGCTGGAAGAAAAAAGTAGGCCTCATCTCCAGAAACCTCTCAAAAAATAAACGAAGCAATTTTGAAGGAAAAGGGAAGGTCAAACTCACACGTGCCTGAGAACGAAATATATCTAATGCTATACAAAACTCCTAGAAAAAAATGGTTGACAATATAACAAATCGTGGCATATAGAATAAAGAATCAACATAAAATAAAAGAGGGAAACTAATACATTGGTCGTCATTGGTATAATGTGCAATGGTCATCAGTAATTGTGAGAGGCACCTAACCTAATCTGGACCAAAGGAAGTAATGCGTAGCTGACCACGAGAAACTAGAAAATATGTAGGAGAAAGTATATCATCCCTAATGTATCTCTGAGAGTAGGTCAAATGACTCCCTGTTGCTTAACCGATAGGGGACATCTGGGAACTGGGGAAAATGTTGCCCTATCCTAGATAGGCCAGTAATAAAATAAATGTGCTCCTCAATGGGATGGTATGACTAGCTAGGACCAACCTAGAAAGGTTGTTAGTGGGCATCCCATCTATAGATCAGATTTCCTAATAACCCACTATGCCCCTTCAGATATGTAGCATCCTCGTAGAACTTAGGAAGGCCTACCTCCCTTAATAGCAACTGGGTGGGTGTCGTAGTAGGGCAAGGGTACAAAAGTCTCTCCCTCTCCAATGCCTCCCATTGTTGTATCATGTTATAATTGCCCTCCCTCTACTATTGTTTTTGTCTTTCCTCTCTTTATTAACATCGATAAATGAATCACATATTAAATACATCAACCTCCCTCATACATATTTTTTTTTTCAAATGACAAATGTATTTACAAATATATAAATACAAATTTTATAAACAAAACAAAAAAAAAACATTCAGTGCACCCAAAAAAATAGTCAAGCACCACCATCGATGCATACCTGTCTATCACGCACTACCCACGGTGTGCATGAAAAAAATTCGCGCACTACGAAAACAACAAATATTACTTCAATAAATATGTTTGCTCGGTGTGTTGACCAAACTAAGTGCCCTGAGGCAAATGTTATAGCACAATGCACAACCATATGAGAATATTTTTCCACTGTAAGTGGTGGTGCGTTCCCGTAATATGGACACACCGGGTTGTTATGTCTATTTTTACATAATCGCTGGTACGTTTCAGTAAACGACCACACCTTCATACATAAAGTGTTATTTTTAAAAATTTTAAATTGTCGATACAGCCGACAACTGATACACACTATAATATTTTATTTTTAAAGTGGTTGCTTTTTCTCAGTACTGCACCGGGCTATCACATATACTGCGCAATGCAGTAACACCGTTTGCGATGCGGGCTGTAAATTTACAAGGAGCATTGAGAATGGTGTGAGTCGAATGGTTCAAATGCATCACGCAGATTTTCTTTTTTCTTTTCAAAAAAATGTTGTATTTTAACTCAATTTAAAATTTTAATATGCTAAAATCTTAAGTTGGTGAGAAACAGGTATATTAACTACACATATGTGCATTGAGGAGACATCTTTGCAACATAATACTAAAAACTAAATTTTCCCACCATTTTGCAAAATTCAAAGTCCACAGAATGAGCAATGGATGGAAGCACCGATGATAGGGTACCTCAGATAAGGAAAACTCATATCAGTGCTTGAGAGCTCTACGACACTGTAACAAGTAAAAATGATTTTTTTACGACTGGTATTTTTTGTAAATTAACCCTTTTTCGGTGCGCTCGATTATGAGACGCACTAGGTAGTTGTATTGATGGCACACCACACTTCTTTATAGTGTGTTGGATTAATAAAACACAGCGTGCCGGTTTGTATGGAGAGCATCATGTGTCGGTGTGCCATTTGATTGTACGTATCAGTGCACTTTATATAAAACACATTGGTGCATTGTATTATGTGCACCATTGTTTTCATAGTACCTAAAAATAACTCCGCAATGCTTCTTTATCCTATACTATGCACTGATGTGTTACATATATCTCAAGTGCACTAGTGCGTGGTATGATTATAAACACACCATAAAAAAAAACATCTGCAAAAACCTCCACCCACCAACCTCTTCTAGTGACCTCTGCTACAAACAGATATCTTGGCTATTTTTATAAGCGCTTACTCAAAAACATGCACTAGAGGGTATTTTTCTTCTTGTGATTATCCATGATTTTATTATTTAACGAGTCATCATAGACTTTAATTGGCCAAGTAAAACTCAACTAAGGAGTCTCCAAAATTGAAGTGTCAAAATTGCCTAGAAAAATTGCTAGCTTGACAAAATTAAAAATTTTAATTAAAAATTCTAATACTAAATTAAATTTTAAAAAAATCTAATTCACTGATAATTAATTCTCTTATTTAATTAATTAAATATATATCATTAAAAAATTAATTATTTAATATACAAATTAATTAAATTAAATATAATAATGAAATTAAAATTAATTAAACTAAATAATTAAAATTAATTAACTAAAGACTAATTTATACACGTAGTAAGATTATTTAACGTAATGAATTAAATCAGTTAATTTATTTAATTACAAATTAGTTAATTTAAATTATTAAAATTCCAAACTAATTGATTTAAAAGAAAATTATATCAAAATAAAATTTATTTCCAAGTGGCTTTTTGATCCTATGAGAATGGATCGAAAGAAATATAGGAGGGTATTGTTATATGACGTGGAGTATTGGGTATCGGACACGTGAGCCAAACCATCTACCAGAATATCAGATATCACATATTGACGGATATCGGAACTTTTAAAACTAGTGTTTTGACATGAAACAAAAAGATGCCTAGGTCCGACGGTCATATTGGGATTTTTATTTATCGGGAAATATTTATATGGGATTTTATTTTTATTACGATTTTTATATCCAGAATTTTATAAAAAAAGAGACGGTCACTCGGAGCTGGACTTATCCATTATAACTACAATTATTTGGTAACTAAAAATACAAAAAAAAAAAAATGAGATACAATCACTTTGTAATTTTGAGATTTCAGTTTTTGTAAATTTTTTTTTTTTTAAATTCGAAATTGGAATAAATTATTGAGATGCCAAAAATATATATTTTTAATTATTTTACAATTTTGTTGTGTTGATTTTATAAGGTTGTTAATGAAAAATTAATATTAGTAAAAATTAACTATGAATTAATATTTACAAAAATTAAAATAATATAATTTTTAAAATTTTTAATCGAAGCAGTAAAAATTATCAAACTTTGGATGAGCACCATTTGCAAACCGTGTAACCAAATGAGATGAAGCAAGTATCGATGGACTGTTAGCGAAAAGCCAAATTTAATAGAGTAATAAAAATAAAAATCCAACGAAAATGAAAAAATGGAAAAATTGTAGTACACTTAACCAAAATAAAATATTGAAAAGGTGATTTCACCAAAAAATAATGGAAAGGGTCCCCACTACTTAAAATAAATAAGTCAAAATGGGGGGTTGAGTCTTCACCACAACAAGACCCTACGATTTGAAAGTTCCAACAAGACCTTTAAATTCATGACCACCCATGAGCGAGACCAACCTACCTAGATGCCCCATGCTACCAACATCCAAATGGAAGAATCTCTTTGAATTTCTCTCTTCCTATCCTAGACCTCTATTTCCCACAACACCAAAGACTCCATACAATCCACCTTCTCAATCAATTTACTCCAAGAGGTCAAATTCTTCACCTTAGCTCTTTCCCTCTCCCAGCAAATGAGCCTTCCATCCCTCCAAGCTAAAACATAAACCCATCACCACCTGTATGATTGCATCCGTATGCATGCATGACTCCAGCTACATCCTCCCATCATAAATGCTTGATTAGGAGACTGAGGGCCATGGAAACCTTTCCCCAAGACCCATTCCATCCACCATAACACCCCCATCGAGTTATAATATTGATTGTAATTAAAAATAAAATAAAAAATGAATGTACAAATTTGATTAGTTTTAATTAAAAAGTTTTCTAAACATCAAGACTCACATCCTAACTCAACTTGGTTCATTGTTTGTATTACAACCCAATATGAAGAAGACGTAGTAAAACTATTTTACTCTCACTCTTAGCCATAAATAAAATATTTGGATGTTCTTTCGAATCAAAATAGTTTTATGTAAAAAATAAAAAATTGATAAAGCAATTAAAAGTTAAAAAATGAATAGTTTCACTTTTGAAAGCAAGTAATATGTATAACTTTATACTTTTTAAAAAATATGTCAATACATGACTACACCTATGTTAACTAATTATCAACTTGATCTATACCTTACTACATCCATTTAAATCGAATATATCATGTGTGTAGAGAGACTAAATACCTAGAAGTGAAAACATTTCGTCAAGTTATACACTCCATATATATATATATATATATATATATTCATTTAATGCACAACTTTAATAATAGAGAACAATAAACGTATCTCTAGCTTGATTAAAAAATATTAATAAGTAGAACATAATAATGTGTTTAAAAAAATAATTTTGTTGAATATATATATATATATATATATATATAATTTCTTAGATTTTTTCCTTGTAAAAAAAATATATTTCCACAGTGAAGTGAAATTTACAATGTCAGAATAGGTTTGTAACCTGATCTAATCTAGATAATGATCCAAGAAAAAAATTCTGAGAAAAATAAACTATAATTTTAGACAATTAAACATCTTTATCAAGATAATTATACAGCTCAAAATTTCCTTTCTTTAAAGATACATCTCCATCACTTGATTTCCTCATTGTCTAGGATTTCATAGATGCCAAATGAATGAGATGGAGATTTTAGAGCTTCTTTAAAAATATGATCTAGTTTTGAGTTCAATTCCCTCAAGATATGCTAGGAAAAACACCATAGCATCTTGTTTCATTCACTATAGACATTCAATAGGATATGTTCCATACAAGGGGTTTTAATGAAAAACTTGTTATCAAACTAATCAATGACAAGATTTGAATCTCCCATGATTTGCAACTTACAAATGTTTTTAAAATTGGCGGCATATAATAATGTCCACAAAGTCGTAATTACTATTTTATGCTTTTACAAAAGGCAAGGGAATATCAAATAAGAATATGATGATTTGAATTAAAGAAGATAACAATAACAACACCACACCACAAGTGATGTACCTAGAATTCTCCATAAAAAATTACCCAAGGAGTATTGAGGAGCAATGGAGGAATAATTGGAAATTTTTCCTTATTTATTTTCGCTATATTCTTGAAATTCCTGCAGACAGATTCAATATTTCCCATAACTACCTTGGATACAATATAAAAACCCTGAAATATACCCTTACTTTGAGCCCACCATATAGATTTAATGAATTTCGCTGAAAGGACTTGAATTTATCTCACTAACGAATCATTAATTCAATCAAGGGCATAGGATGTTAAGGAGGTATAATTCCATGACATGGATGATAGTTTGAGTAGGGTCTTGATCAACTACCAAATCTGCAAATAAAAATTGCAATGAGAAAAAGGTGTAAAGTGGTCTCTTCCTAATATTTACAAACACACATCTATTGGGGCCCGAACAACCTATTTTAAATACATTTTCCCACATTAATAATTTGTCATTCAAATTAATCCATATGGTAATATTAGCCTTCATAGGCCCAATTTTTTCCATAAAACCCACAACCACCACTTCATTTCTCTATTAAATATGCTTCTATTTTTTCAGAATATGTGAGATTTGCTGAGTATTTACCTTAGACAACATTTTTTTACCATTCAAGGATATCATCACTTTCTAGATACAAACAAATAAGAGAGCAAGAAAACATATTTATATATTGATTCCAATTTGTTTCTTCCTCTCCTTGGAGGCCCAAATCCATAGATCACCATCATGCACTTAATCTTACTTCTTGATTAAGATTTGATTTAGCATCTCCTAAATATAATATACATCTATTGTGTAATTAAGAGATCGAACCATCCAAGAGGAGGTGGGAGTCCCCTTCTCCAATCTAGGGGTACTAATAAATATAAACACTCATCCCATTCCTAATTTTCCACCAAACCAAACTTACGATTAGTGGAAAAGGCTTCGCCATTGCCTTCTATACAATTGGTGCACTTCTAAAATGTATTGTTGGATACCTTATCCATTCTATGATTGATTTACCTCGAAAATATTTATATCGTATTGTACTTCCCCAAATCATTCTATCATTTAACAAACTTCAAATAATTTTCACAACTAATGACTGGTATAACAATGACAAATGTTTCAAGCCCCAACCTCTGAGAAATATTGTTCTACAAATGGTAATCTATTTTACTAATGGAATACCTCAAATTTTTTTCCCAACTGACCACGAGAATCAAACAAAAAGGATTTTAATTTTCCCCAATATTCCCTTATGTACATCCATAATTTATTCCCAATACACAAGAATGAATTCCAGGATGGACTTTACCAAGATCAAATCCCCCACTCTAGATAAGACTCTATTGACCGAGACATCAATCGTGACTTCAAATTTCTTGATCACCCATTGCCAATCAACATTCTTATATGCATTTGGTTTTAGATAGAAACCTAGATACTTTAAACATTACTCCAAACCTCGAGTTTTTAAGGAGAAGAAACAAGGAATGTTGTTGACTAATGCATTCAAGATGAAAGCCCAATCTATCAAATAATTTTCCTAGTTAATATGCATTCCTTTGAGAAATTCATATTTTTCCAAGATTATTTATATGGATGATAATTTATGTGTAGAACCTAAAATAAATAATGGGATATCATCGATGAATAATAGTAGCATTCTCGCATACGTTTATGAATAGTAAATATCCTCTTCCAACTGCATCCATGATAAACATACTCAAAATTTCAATAACTAGCAACATGAGAAGAGGAGACAATGGATATCCTTGTATTAGTCCCATATAAGGTTTGAAGAAACTAGATGGGCACCCATTTATTAAAACTTCAATATTGATAGATTTAACGTAGCCTAAAATCCAATTGGTCACTTGAGGGATCATTCTCGGACTACCAAAACATAACCTTAGAAAGGACCAATTGAACTGGTCATAAGCCTTAGATAGATCAATTTTGATGGCAAAGGTTGCAATCTATTGGGTATTTATCGAGTGCATGGCTTCTTGAGATAGGTAAATTGCATCATGAATCTAGTGATCCTAAAAAAATCCAGTTGTTCTTCTGAAAGGACTGAACTAAAAATTAGTTTCATTATTCCAACAATAATTTTTAAAACCACCTTATAGATAAAATTTAAACAAGATATCAACCTAAAACCATTGAAAGGGACTGATTCAGTATTTTTAAGAATCGACCAGATAAAGATCAAGTTTAACGAATCCAACATATACCCTTTCTCCTATAATTCCTTTATTATTTTTATCATATCAAATTTTAAATGATTGAAAACGTCGAGTAAAATTCCACTGTAAATCGATCATTCCCTAAGTTTTTGTTCTTTTTCATACTAGAAAGGTCCAATATAATCTCCCTCTCCGACCTTTGCTTCCAAAACCTCATTCATCTCTTCCATAATAACCAAAGGGAAAAAATTTAATATGTGTAAAATCTCCATAATTGGACAACCCCGTGGCTTAGAGAAGATGTTACCAAAGTGGCTAACCCTCGCCTGACCATTTTCCTTGAAAGAAGAAAACATATCTCTAGAATGATTTTTACCTCCCAAATGGAGTTTGTGCTCTTCTTGAAATTGGAAAAATTATGAAAGAACTCTATTATTATCACCTTCAACAATCCACATAACGTGAATTTTCTAACACCACAATTCTTCTTTCTAAGCTAAAAGTTAGCAACATCCATAATGATCTATGAGTGTCTAATTCTTATGCATAGAAAAGGAAAAAAGTATTTTAAAATTGATATGTAAATTTCATCAAATTTTTCTCTAGTTTCCACAAGAGAAGATTTATGTTTCTTTACGAAAGATATACTCCATTCCTTGATTTTATCCATAAGTGTCTTTGAAATTTTAGAAAATTGTTGCATGAAGGAAATATTTACGTCATGATCCATAGCCGACGAGTTGGATTCAACCAACTTAATAAAATCCTCTTCTTTGAGCAAGGAGCTATTAAACTGAAAGTGAGCGAAAAGTAATTTCTTTTGAGATTCAATTCAAAGAAAAATTGGATAGTGACCATAAACCGCTGGAGACTCCATCGAAGATTTGATAATGACATTGGGTGAACATATATATATAAGTGATGAAGTCTTTTTGAGACTGCACTGTCCAAAGATCTAGAATTTCACCATGTAGGGACAGGGCTTTATATCGACCATAATTATAGACTCAAAAATATGAATGAATAAGGATCCCAAATGATCCAAATGAGCATTATGGACCCAAACTTTGTATAGGGAGGTCGTAACATTGAGATCTCCCTCGTGATAGTCTTTCTAACCTTAAGAAGGTTCAATTCCACCACCTTTTCCCAAAATTATTTACGTTCAGAATATGGACCATAAAAATTAACAAATCTCCATACAAAAAACGAGTTTTTATCTCTAGAGCAACCTAGATATATTTATTTCTAGCAAAAGATGACAATAATGAAGAAAAGGGCTCAAGGTAGTCATTAGACCACCCGACAAACCTCCAACATCTAAGGAGCAGAAAAACCACACCGTGAGCCATGGCTTCATAATGGAACAAACTTTTTCTCCTTTTGTCATAGTCTATTGAAAAATGATTATCTGGATTTTGAAGAGAAAGGATCCACTTAAGGGAATTTTTCTTGGGGGTTCTCCCAAATCCCCTCAAATTTAAGGAAAGAACAATAATCTCTTTGCCGTGTCTTGGGTTTTCTTTGTTGTAAGTGCCTCAATTATGGCGTTTTTTTTCCTCTTTGGCTCATTGTCGCGGTTTCAATATGTGGGGATTTTTCCAACTTGCCCTAGTTTTGGTCTATCTTGAGCCTAACCACTTTAGAAGGGAGAGTCCTCCTGCAAATGAGAACATAAGTCATAATTTCTATGTCCACCATCTTTAAAGGAAGAAATCTTAGGATTTGAACAACAATCACCGTCCTTCCCCAACGATTAAGAAGACAAATACCTCTCAAATGAGGAAACCACACAAGGCACAAAGAGATTAGGATTAGGAAGAGGAACCATAGTGAATAAAGGAGAAAGAGGGGAAAGTCCTAGAGACATTATATGAGGGAATAGGTTGATCTTAACACACATATAAGGTAGGCACAACCATATTTAAAAGAAATCACATGTCACCTTCATATTAGGTCGTATAATGTGTCTCTTTGCACAATACGAAGAACCAGCATAAAAAAAATATACAAATATATATTTCAATGCAAAAAGAGAAAAAAATGTGGAAAAAAAAAAGTTATTTCATAATGAGAGTAAAAAGAAAAAAAAAGTGAAAAATTGAAAGGTACTACCAAACTTACAAAAAAAAGAAGAAGAGGTCCCTGGTTGTGACTTGGTTTACGAAGAGGAGGATAAGTCATAGACACCCACAGGTTTATTAGTTGTTCTCTTTCCTCTAAGATTAAAAAAAAAAAGAGATCTATCTATAAATCATTCAACTTTTTATATAAAACTATTATCTGGCATTTAAAATAATAATAATAATAATAATAAAATCAATATGTATTATAAATAAAAATTTCAATATGTATTGTTAAATAATATTGATATGTATTTAAAAATATTTTAATAATCAAGATTTCAATAAATGTTTAATGTGGAAAATATGATTTATAATAAATATTTTTATACCTAAAATATTTCAATATCAAACTATGTATATATTGCTAGATCTTAGACTTATATGATGCATAATAATAATGATATTTCCTTTCAGATTAATCACATTTTTAGAATTTGGTCGATGTTTTGAACCATTTTATCTAATGTCATCTAATGTGGTTTACCCTGACAAAGTGTAACTTATCGAAGAAATACCCCCTGGAATTCACCAAAATAAGACAATACAATTTCAAGATTATTGTTTTTTAAAATACATTTTTGAATGTGCAAATGGCTTCAACAACCTAAAAAAACTTTTGGACACTCAAATTAAGTAGATTACTCAATTTAAACTCAAGTTTTTAAAAATATCTTGGACTTTGATTAAAATTAATAGAAAAGTATCATTGCATGTATAATTTAGACTACGCCTATATTATATATATATATATATATATATATATATATATATATATATATATATAGTCCGTGGGGTCTTGGTTAAATGGTGATAGGCAGGCTGTTATAGCACTCATCACAGGTTCAATGGTTAAATGGTGATAGGCGGGCTGTTATAGCACTCATCACAGGTTCAATTCCCTTCCCCGACCGGGGTGATGTATCTGCACATGTTGATGAAAATGGAGTGAAAAAAAGAAGAAGAAAAAAGTGAAAAAATGAAAGGAACTACCAAGCTTACAAATATATATATATATATATATATATATATATATAATTGAAAAAAATAAAAAATTTATAATTAAAACAATTCAATCAATTTTGATTCTTTTGAGATAATTTATTTTGGTCATTTGAAATTTAACAAAAATTTATTGAAATTATAAAATTTAACTTTATAATTTATATAATCAAATTTTTGGATTTTTTAAATATATTTATACATTCATAAGTAAAATTTAGTATATATATAGAATTCATTAAAAAAAGTAAAAATAAATAAATAAATAATAATACATATTTTATTTCAAAAAATTTATAAACTAAATATATAATTAAAATTAATTTCAAAAAATTTATAAACTAAATATATAATTAAAATTAATTTATATCGATGTGCAATTAAAAATATGAAACTTTGAAGACTATCAACAAGACGAAACCCCCTACACTTGCGTGACTTAAGTTCCAATATTGAGATTTTCACGGCTCAACTAATAGTATACCGCTCTTCCAAAGAAAAACAGCCCCGCAATTTCTCTCAAACTGCATGGAGAAATCATGGGTGTTTATTCCAATAATTCGACGGAGCGTTGGAATTTTCGTGAAATCATATGATTTTGAAATTTGGACGGACCCGCTGGGTGTTGTGTTACATTTATTTGCTTCCACGCTCCTGTCTACTGAAAAAATAGTTGGAATATTTTAAGTGGAGCGGTTAAATCTCTTGAAATATAATTTTATTTCAAATTGGAGAGGTTAAATCTCTTGAAATATAATTTTATTTGAAATTAAATTTTTATGTGACAAAATATTTAAAATAAATCTATATTAATTTAAAAATTTCCAATAAAAGGCGATGAACACGAGGAAAATGAACCCGCATTTTTCTTTCAACGTGTTGCTGGCCACTTGATTGATTTAAATTCCAAAACTGAAGTTTTAATGGTTCAACTCATAGTATACCGTTCTTCTATAGCAAAAAGGTCCCACAAGTAGAAAATTCCCGCAATTTGCAGGGAGAATTCATATCATAATTCAACGGAGCCATGGAATTTTCGTGGAACCATATGATTTTGGAATTTGGTCGCACCCGCGGGCCGCCAGGAATGTTTTAACTTTTAAGTTTGTCGTAAGTTCGTGAACCTAATTATTAGGGTTCTGTGGTTCCAAAGAATCACAAAATATTCACACCTCTTTTTCAGGGACCCGTTGCCAAGGTGATCAGTATACTCAACTTATAGCATCTCAATTTTCTCGAAAATGATGTTGGGTGGATTTTGGCGTTTTGTAGTGCACAGAAACCTCTACGTCTGAAAATGGTAAGGAATGTACGCTTTCAACATAAAGTTGCGGTCGCGGTGGCTGGCTACGGATTTTACTTTAATATAGATTGATGGCTGTTGGTTGATGTCTTCGTGATATATTACAAAAAGATTTTTGTATAATTTATCGATGGATCACGAAGCCAAAAATTCATAGATTTGTTATGTTCAGAAGATTGTATTAGTCTAAATATGCGTCTACCTCACAACAAAAAAACACTAGACTTACATCCAAATTTATACGGAGAATTTTGGGTAATTATTACATATGAAAAGATTTAGTGATTCATAGTGTTATTCTCCAATTAGAATGGAATCATTGACTAAGTACCATTTTAGAATTAGAATAGTTTAATGGAAAATTAATAGATTGAAATTAAATTTGGGTAATTATTACATATGAAAAGATTTAGTGATTCATAGTGTTATTCTCCAATTAGAATGGAATCATTGACTAAGTACCATTTTAGAATTAGAATAGTTTAATGGAAAATTAATAGATTGAAATTAAATAAAAAAAAAAAAAAAAAAAAAAATTAAATTAAATTAAATTAAATATAAGACTCCCTCACGAAATCCATTGAAGTCTTGTTAGCATCAATGACCTTCCATTTCAACCATACATCCTGTCAATGACAGACAGATCCTAGTCGTATCTGTCACACCAATTAATCTATGATGAAACTAGCCCTGTTACTAAGTAAAAAATGATTGAAAACACTCATATATTTCACACAAAGGTGTATGCATCAACACACACAAACATTACTTAAAGTCATTACTCTATAATATAGAGTTTGTGATATCCAACTTATTCCTAATTTAGAAGGATAGGTTGAGAGAATTTCTGAACCATCGCCAACAACTGATAAATTAACATTATAGATATAAGATGTATGTATTAAATCCAAGTTGAAATCAATTTAGAGAAGTGTTTCCTTAGCCTTAAGAATATTCTCATTGTGGAGAGACATTTGGATCCTAAGGCTGAAAAGAAATCAATTGGAGATGTTAAGGAGTCAGATGAGGGAGGAGCTTGATAACTTGATAATTTGATTTGTTCATTCTCAAACCTTATTTTTTACATTTCCTCTCTTAATTCTTGAATTTGTTACCTTTCAGAAATGAATATTTTCATGGTGGAAGTATAACTTAAAGCCACATAAACTTGTTGGAGTTAAAAGTTAATTAATCTCCAATTGAAAATGTTCTATTATTTTCATTCAACTAGAGATGTTGTCCCAATTTCCCATTATGGACTGCTAGGCCATTTTATATCCCTTTTATATCGACTGTTTTCTCGAAAGGGTATAGAGAATACTCGAGAGTGAACTTTCAGGAATAAACACAAGATACAGGTGGTTTCTTTCTACTTCTGACAAGAAATATAAAAATAAATAACACAGAGAAATCAACCAAGTGAATTTCACTGATTCCCAAATGCACAAAGGGAAATAGTTTATATATCGATTGGCATAAGTTCTTCCCAACTTCATTGTGTAGAGTATCCTATCAAAGTTCCAATTTGTGTGCAGTAATCAAAAGGGAAAGTAGGATGCATGAGTGTAACAGAAGATGAAAGTGCGAGGTAAATCTACATGATTTGGCATTAAAAATTCAATCATTTAAACTACTAAATCATCTATCGAGGATGCCACTTCCGAAACAAGAGGTATGTGTTGGGTCATGCTCATGGCAGGGAGGAAGGAATCCTAACGATTGAGAAGAGAAGTTCAAGTTGGATGGATTATGGTTTGGTTTGCTAAAAAGCCAAACCCTTTTTTGCTTTGGTTAAGTATATAGAAGAATTGTAAATTTTTAATTTCGATTAGGGCTAGTTTGATCTTTTGAAGATGGGTTTGAGTCTATCATCCACTAAAAGTGAATGAGAGTGGATTGATATTTGTTATTATAGAGATGAACCCCAAAAACATATGAGTTAGTTGAGATTAATATAATAAATTTCTTATTTCTTTGTAAAATACTTGAGCCTCCACTTTATAATATGAATATATGCGTAGACTCAATGAGAATAACAATTCTTGAATTCCTTCGAGAATTAGAAGCACCTGCATCTACTTGTCGTAACAAGTTTCACAATATTATAATTGAAAACTCATTTATAAATTGGTTTACATTTTAAATTTATAAGAGTAAGTGCTCATGTTTTTTATTTTTATTTTCGTATTAATAAAAAAAAGAGAGTAATGTGACACTTATTTGAATAATTAGATATTATGCAAAAGTGAGGTTTCTAAAAGTATATACATGCATTAGTTGTAGTGGCTACAAGTGAAAGGGTTATTCCTAATTAATGAATTTATGTTTTATTTATAGTGTTCACAAAAAGTTGGTAGTTGAAAAAGTGGTAAGCGGTTGATAAGGAAAGATTTTGCACACTCAAAAAAAAATGAACGTGATTATGTTTCTATAAATTCAATTACAACATATATGAGTTTTCAAATCCATAGGGGTATAGTATGTATATATTTGTAGAAGTTAGTAGTAGTGCCGATATAGAGATAGGTTTATTCCAATTTGTTTATTTATTTGTATAAATTTTCAAAATTATTTGTTTCCAAGGAAAAAATCGAAAATTTCCATTATAATTAATAAAACATTTTCATACTACATGCATTATTCATTCTATCTGATAGTGTGTCGCAAAGGGCACACAAAAACTAGATCCATACAACCATTTTTATCCCAGCCAAAAACATAAAAAACGTAGAAATACTAGATATTTGCTTGTACGTTGCTTGGGAGAGCATTCTATCCCTCGTAGCCTCACCATATCTCCTAACCAGGGCTCCTTAGAAGGAAAACACCCCGCAGTGTGAGCCAAACCACAAAAAACACCTACCAGCAGGTCCCGATCTCCCTCTTATGAGGAAATGAGCTCAAACAGGGCCTGTGGCCAGTGAGAAGTATATGAACATGTATCTGATATGTATAAATTGTCTTGAAAGAAAAAACTAGTGAACAATCGCCTCGCTCCTAAGGCAACATATACTATATATATGATAAAAAAACTATAAACTAAAATGATAGTAGTCGTGTCCAGAAACCCATAGCTCAATGCAATCAGAGATAAGGGGAATGGACTAACTCGACCCGACCCTCTAAACATGTTTATTTTATTTTCCAAATGCCCAGAAATTGCTATAGGCCCTCTTTAGAAAGGAGGTCTGTTGCTTCATTCTTCTCCCTGTAAATGTGACAGACAAAAAAGTAAGTAAAATAATTTTTTAAAGACCATATTTCTTCTAGGATTGGAAATAAGAGAATGCTTTGGCACTTAAAATATTTAACGAACCACTTGAAAATATTCAAGGAATCCCTAAATATATGAATTGAATGGATGACCAGCTGCCTTAGCCAGTACATAAGCAGTTGCAATGCTTTAAGTTCAGCGAAATTGTTTGTCCCATTCCCTAGACTGACTGAGGCTTCCTTACGATTCTCTTGATTGAGCTGAATCACTATTCCTGCACTACATTTGTCCTAATCACTTGACGCTCCATCAAAGAAAGCCCATTGCATGTCCCCTCTAATATATTCCTGGACAACCACCCTCGGATTATGAGTTGATTTTGATTCTGGAATTTGTGCATAGATGGCCATACTTTCCGCGACAATACTATGAATATGAGGCTCTTTGTCCTGGAAAATTTCCATGTTCCTGGCAAGCCAGATCCCGCACGAGATTATGAGAGGCAAGGCCCTCCAATTTTCCTCTGAGCTCTCTTGCCACAAAGACCTCCAAGCTTCCCCAACCAATCTTCCTTCCCATCTTTAGATCTTCCCTGTAGTAGTCAGTGCTTCACCCCAAACAACTTTGCTAAAAGGACAATTAATAAATAAGTGCGGGACCGATTCCGACTCTTGTTTGCAGAGGGGGCACTGCCCAAACCCGATCTTCTTCATTTTTACCATATTATCCCATGTTGGGACTTTATTTTTGAGAATTCAATAGAAGAAGATCCTACTTTTTGCCAGACATTTCAGTTTCCAGAGTTGTTTTTCCCACCAGGCAGGAGCATCCCATCCTTTTTTGGCCATAAGAAAGGCATAACCAAAATTAGGAGTATACTTACCAGTAGGACTAGGATCCCAACTTAAATCATCCTCTCTATTCCTGATGTGCACATGAGTACATTCCATCTCACCAGTGTACTTCTGCCAAACTTCATGCCATTCGGGGTCTAGTTGCAGATCCTCCCCATTCATCCATCCCTGAGCCAATGCGAGTTCTCCTCATTTTCAATTTGATTTATAAACTAGATCCCATTAGCCTTAAGAATATTCCTCTTCAAATGAAACATATATAAATCATATCTCATGGATATTTAAGCTCAATACAACTCTATACATATCACTTAATCAAGAAATATCCAACCCTCACCCAAGAACTAGATGGAACCATTAAAATTCACAGTGGCCTTAGCTATTGGGAAATTTTGTATAGTATTTTAGAGACACCAAAGATCCCGCACACCTATGATTAACTATATATTTGTGATCATTGGGTTAATATTTCGCACATGATAGAAGTGTTTAGGTAAAAACTATGTGTGCAAGTTTTAAAACAATATATGTTGATCTTTCTTATTGACCCTAGAACTTGTTTGTACCCTCTTGTGATAAAGAAGCATATTTGCGTGGATTGATATAGATATCAAGCTTTTATATACCATTGGATTGGTAAGCCGTTTATGTTTTTTGAAAAATACTCCTATAGGGCATATTTAGTTTAGGACACCATATCAATTACATTAACAATGAATTCTAAAGAGTGGGTTGTGGAACCATGCAAAATGAAAAAAATGTTGAGCATAGCCCATAGAGAAAACCTAACCCTCCTAATTAGAGGTTTAACCCTCCTTCTTAATATCCTATCATTTTAGATAAAATTCATTAGGTCCAAACATTGATTTATAATGAAGAGATTAGCCATTTTGTTCCACATTGATGTTTATCTAGTTTGTGATGCTTTAATCATGGAAGGTCACTTAGTATTAAATAATATCTCTATATATTATTGATTACAGATACAATTTTTTTGATATTTGTATACAAAATTATGGATGCCTATTGTTTATATAGTCTATTGTATCATTTTTCTCTACATGGAATTATTTCTTGAATGCACTAAACATGAAAAGAGACAATATTAAAAAAATATTAAAAAAAATGATTTTGATTAAGTAATATTATTTATGTATAGAACATGAGTGCATTAAGAGAGGTGAATTTTTTTTTAATTACTTTTATATTTGAAAATAAATTACAACCTAAGGAAGTGTGTAATTATTTTTCTTCCGAATCTCGAGTTGACACATCTCATTTTTAAAGTAAAAATAAAATATTCTCTAAATAGAAAACAAAGTCATATATACATGTTTGGTATAATTATGTTGGCTATAATAAAAATAATTACCAAATATCAAAAAGTCTAATCCCACTCTTAGTTTTCTCACTCTATTAGTTGTTCGGTGTGAAGGCGATGTGGTAAAAATATTTCACTCTCACTCTCAGCCATAAATAAACATTTCAATGGTTGGTAAACACTTATACAAATAAAAATATTAACTCATGATATATATTACATTCCTAATATTTGAAAAAACCATAAAAATTAACTAAATTATAACTTTTTTTAAATTATTGATTTTATTATTGTTTATAAAAAAAATCAAGTTAAACATATGTATGTTTAGAAAAAATGTAACAAGATTCTTAACCATGGATATTCTTAATTTGTAAATGGACTTCATTCTAATACCTTGAGCCAATATCATGGCTTACTAATGTAACTTCGCATAAAAATGCATGGAGTTGGGAAAAAATTTCAACATTTACCAATGTGTAACTTTCTAAATTACTTTCTATATTCCCCCATTAACCGTTAGAAAAACCATCATCATCACCCAGAGAAATATTTAGTAAAAAAATAGTGAGTTTCACAACCATTAACTGCCATTGTTGGAGGATATTAAATGAAATTTCATGCTATAACTATGCTTCAATTCCACGATTCTTTTAACTCAATTAGTAAATCACATACTTGATAGTATAATCATCACATCATGAAAGGAATTAACGTCATGAAAATGACACAATGAAAAATCACATCATTAGACATCGATATACCCTGGAGACTCCATAGGGTGAAAACCAACAAATATTTAATTTTATTATTAAACACTCATGATGGTGTTCACCCCTGAATGGTTATAAGGGAGTCCATCCCTTCACTATTGACATAAAATATTACATATAAAAATAATCTTAAGTCAAAATAACTAGCTATAAGCTATTACAATTATCATGCTATCATTTACCCATGAATCTACAATCTCTGTCTTTTTGGTCGGACTGTTTCCATTTGTAGGTGATCCTGCAATTGGAACACCTAAACCTACATGGACTAATAAATACTTATCTTCCACAATGTTAAACATGAAAAATTCTTTGCTGAAGTCTATTGTTGTCGTGAACACACTTGATATCATGATTAGATAAAATATTAATACACCAATAATCAATCTTTATTTGTGACACTTCAACAACTATTTGTATGCATGTATAAAACATAAACATACTATCATGAAATGCCTTCTTTCACATTATTTAACATGCATTAAAGTAAAAAATAAATCATATCAAGCATCATCTTTCCAACAATCCTAACAAAATCTTGCATGCACTTTCATATTCTTTCCAAAGTAAAACCAACATACTAGATAATATTCTTGTGCATGCAAATGCATAACAAGCTTTCAACATAACTATCCCAATAGACACTTTTCTTTGTTCCTATTATTCTATTTTCTTTTCCAAAGGAAACTAACTAAATCTTGCATGGAAAATTAAACACATTTGTTTTCCAATGGATAAAACTCATAATTTTTATTCTTACATGCAAAGGAAAATTTTAATATTACGAAAATATCTAGCCCAATAACTATACATAATATTCTCCTGAAAGAAAACTAATACTATAGTTAATTCCTTTAGGTGTGAAAATGCAAATTATTTTTCCCAAAAGAAGGCTAACACAATCAATATCATGTGATTGCACCTTGTTTTTCTCTATAAATCTAATACCAAAACTATAATTTTTCATGCATGCAATTGTATATATTTCTTTAAAAAATATTAACATAATAAAGCACGTGATTACTAGTTTTCCTCTCCAATAATCTAATTCAACAATTCATACAAGAATATGTTTTTCACTTCATAAGAGTTATAACACAATAAATGCTTCCTTGCATGCAACTACATATATTTATTTTCCAGGGAATCTAACACACTAATTATTCTTTTTCCAAAACTTAGCTAATACAAAATATTTTCTTATCATTTCACACGTCAACCATTTGTAATATTTCATGAAAAAATAACATGAGTAACAAATCCTTCTCAAATAACATAACCAATTGTATTTTATGCAAAGATTTTATGTCAACTACTTCTCACAAAAATTATTTATCTCTTTTTGCATGACTCAAGCTCTACATGCATGTAAAATCACATATTCAATTCTACTAGATCAAATATACTAGATATCATTCCTTTTCACCTAAGCACATATTATCTTCAAGAGGTTAATATTTCTTTTTAAAATTTTTAATGCATATGCATCATGAGAACATCCTTGTTAATATTTTAAATGAAATAAGTTAATTCATTTTCAAGGATTATCAACATACTTGTTCTATTTTTTTTGCATGCGAATAACTTATTTATTTTCGAGAAATACCAAAATAATTGTTCTATTTGTTTTTTCATGCAATTAATTTATTTCGTTTCAATAATATTCACACAATAGTTTCTCTATATGTAAATAATCAACTATACTTATTCAGAAGAATAATCAAATGGAACCACTTTGTTTTACCCTGTTTTTCCTGTTTTAGTGATCAACTTTGGACGCAGCTTCCGAACATATGGAAACAAATTTTTGAAAACCCAAAGAGATTTTTTCTAAGAGATTTTTTTTGGAATAGACTCATTAGAAAAAATCTCTCTCATTTTTTTACAAAAGTGTCATGGTTTGTAATATTCGAATGAAACTTTGCAACCCATTTTTTTAGATTTAAATATTAAATAATTTCCTATTTTGGTTACCAAATTTGGGCACGGTTTGCGTACATATGGAAATGAGTTTTTGAAAACCAAAATTGGTTTTTTTTAGAAGAGGTTCATTAAGAAACCCTCTCCCAGGTTTTACACAGGTATCATAGTTTACAATATTCAAATGCATCTTTGCATCATATTTTCTCAGATTTAAATATGAAATAATTTCCTATATTTGTCATCAGTTTTGGGCACAATTTTCGAGACATGGAAAAAACAATTTTTAAATTGAAAAGAGTATTTTTTGTTGGAACATACTGATTTACCAAAACCTATTTTAGTGGGTAGACATATATCATGGTTTGGTAGATACGAAGGAATATCCAGACCCTATATTCTAATAACTCACACAATTCACAGAATTCTTTAGCAATGAGAAATTTTTAAGAATTCAAAGCACATAAAATATTCTAAGAATTCAATGAACAAAAAGAATTATACCTCTATTCATGAAATTCCATAGATTTTTTCTCAAGAAATAATCTCAATTCTTGATCATATGAGATTTTCAAAGAAAATAAATTCAACTCTTATTTCATCACGCACCACATGCAAACAAAATAAATTTTGAAGAACATAGTTACTTATCTTTTGATGCATGCTTGGAATACCTTCTTCCTCTCTCTTGGCTCCATTCTCCATGTATTCTGTCATTAGTTCCCTATTTTTCTTAGAAGCTTACAATAAATAGAATTAAAAAAATGGAATAGTTTTTCTAAATCTTAAAATAATTCCCTAAATCACTCATAAATCACTCCATAAATATTATTTTTCATAAAATCTAAAATCACTCCATAAGTCGTTCTTAAATCATTCATCTTTTTCCAAGGTAGATTTGCTTTTGCCTTATGGACATAATATCACTTACCCATATTTTTTTTATAAAAACATTACTTATTATTTCTAAAACTCATAAAACATACCAACTTAGAAATATAATTTATGTATATAGAATAATATAAATTCTTCTAAATAAAAGAATTAAGCATTAATTGTTGTAATATTATTATAATTAATAACTACATGAATATTCTTCATGTAATATCAATATAAGAATTAATAATATTTAGTTATTCAACAACCCTAATTTTATGAGAGTTTTTTACAGTCTTACGTGAGGGATATTACATACTCCCCCCCTTAAAGAGAACATCATTATATATGGTCTTCTCTTTTTGAAACATTAAACTTTAATTATAATACTTCCACAAAAAATCAAGGAGCACTAGCCCTATAATCATCAAAATGATAAGAAAAAATCTATCAAGTGCATGTTGTACTTTATTTAGGAGTTACATTAGTCTTTATTTTATGTTATTAGTGTTTGAAAATTACTTTCTTTCCCTCCCACAGTAATTTCAATCAAATTCAAACTCATGGAATTTATCTCCAACCATTTTTCCTCTGGTTTGTTAGGAATTTAGAGTTCAATAACTCATTATTTTATCTAATAAGAATTATTTCAGTCACATATATATTTTAATTATTTCCTCTATGAATTCATACAAATAAATCATTTCTAACATGTTTATTTGCTCATAAAAACCTACAAACACAACTTATTTCATCAAAGTTTTTACTTAGATAAATTAAAATATCATGCATGCAAAACTATAACACATGAAACAAATCTGAGACACTCAATTTACAGTCTATTGTAACATGCAATAACTTTAAATAATTTTGAATCAATAACATAACATAGAAATAATTTCAACTAACCATAGTTAATTTTTTGGAATTATTGAGGAATTGAGAATATTCCACCCAACCGTGAACTATCTCCAATAGTTCCCCATCGATATAAGATCTACTTGCACCTAGAATCAACAACCTCATGATGTGTTTTCTTCCCAGCATATTTTTACTTCCTGCTTTAAGGTGTGCCAACCTTTTTCCAAGGCCTTTTTGTTTTATATTTTTCGGAAAAAAATACTTCTATTTTTCTTTATAGTATGACTTTCTCTCCCGCTATGCTTTATTTTACCCCACTTATTATTTATATACAACTAATTGATTAACACAATATTTCTCTCCCATTATATTAAATTTTTCCTCTTTATTATTTTCTCCTAGGATTTTTAAGAGAATTTTAGGGACGATCCATCTCGGGCTTAACCACCAATAGCTTCTCATAAGCTAGAAAAAAGTATTCTAAAAATATATAGTTTTTTCTTGAATATCCCAACCAGTGTATTCATTAACTCAATAATAAAATTAAATATTACATCATCATATCAGCCCCATCATGGCTTCCATAGCCATTTAATCCAATAATAATTCAATGTCTAAAAATCCATTGTAATTTACATAATTGTCCATCTACATATGATCATTGAAGAAAATGAATATTTATGTACACCATGCAACTATAATTGACCCTCAACATGGGTCCCATAATTTGTTAAAGTATATTGACAACAATTCACCATATGTAATGCAAGTGTTATACATTCCAAATTTCCACATAACAACAATAATGGAACTTAGAAAAAAATACATTAACATATCTTGCATACCATAAAATTATACTTTCTTTAGGGTATCACCTTACCCACCATCAATATTATAGAGAAATAAGAATCCCTTTGAAAACTAAGACACAAAATGTCAGTGAAAACCATTAGCGAATTTTGGGAAAATAATTTGCAATCATGCAATCTACGACCACTGTGGAATTTTATCATCATTTTCAAGCATGTCATATAAAACTAATGAGACATTCTAACAAGATGTTAGAAATAATGCAATCTATAGCCATTGAGGAATTTTATCAAACAATTTTCAAGCATGCAATCTACAATCATTTAGACATTCTAACAAATAGTTAGTGGACGTGAAATAAATTTACATAGATATGTTTAAAATATCAAAGAGATAGTGAAACTATAGTTTACAAAATAACATGAATCATCTTAATATAATCAATGGGAAAATTTATGCAAAAAAACACAACCAACAATCCCTACAAGAGTGTCAAATAAGAAAAGTTGACCAGATTACAGATCCAAGTCTGAATAGAACTTTTTGTTGGAATCAACATGGGGTTTACATGACCTTAAGGTATGAATACCCCTTGATGTTAAGATGAATCTTATCCAAAACTCACATGGATGCAATTATTTAAAACAACAAAACTTTGGATCTCTTTTTTCCACTTTTTTCAAACACATGGAATGAAAACTTTCATCGACAACTCTTCATAAAGAAAGACAACCCACAATTATGTTACTATGAGTTGTTAATTAACTTGAAGTTCACTATATGAGTTCCACTTGACTAATTGCTTATTTTTAACACCTAATGAGATTCTTTCAATTTTTATTTTCTTTTACAACATTCCATTGTGCTCTTAAGGGTCAACCCCAAATTT
The DNA here is from genome assembly GCA_034641835.2 of Pinus albicaulis. NCBI lineage: Eukaryota > Viridiplantae > Streptophyta > Pinopsida > Pinales > Pinaceae > Pinus > Pinus albicaulis. Next base: position 928,367,338 of record CM076583.1, read on the forward strand.
CAAATTATTTGTTTATCACAAAACCCATACATGCAGTCATTATTTATAAGCAGTGTATTGTAACTTTAGTCATGTTTTTAGCTTTTCTTTTTTCTTTTGCACCAAAATCATTGTTTTAATAGTATGGACACAAAGGTTGGTAATTAATGCACACTATAACCAGTGAGTGCTTATGATTTTTCATAGGTGAAATAGAGGTTTTATTGTCTTTTATACGCATTCATATTCAAGTTTCATGAGCACAACATTTAGAGAAACATTGTCACTTTATACTCTTTAATGTGGTCATTAATCATGCATCATGCATATTATGTCAATTGTAGTCTTTTTCAAGTTCAGTTAGAGTTGTATTGGGGATGATGCCGACTATTATCATACATGTACTTATTTGTTTCTTAAAATTCCCAAAATTCATTAGTGTTGCGACCTTTTTCTCTGATACCATTAGTAACATATCCTGGTAACCTCGCAGGAACATGCATGGAGTTAGGATTTTTTTTCAACATTTACCGATGTGTAACTTTATAAATTACTTTCTATATTCCCTCATTGACCATTATAATAACTATCAATATCAACTAGAGAGATATTTAGTAAAATCATAGTGAGTTACATAACCATTAACTGCCATTGTCTAAGCATATTAAATTATATTTGCTGCTATAACTATGCGTTGATTCCATTATTCTTTTAACTCAATTAGTAAATCACATACTTGATAATATAATCATCATATCAGGGAAGAAATTAACATCATGAAACTGACACAATGAATAATCACATCATTAAACACTAATATACCCTAGAAACCTAGTAGGGTGAAAAACAACAAACATTTAATTTTATTACTAAACTCTCATGAGGGTGTTCACCCCTCACTCAATGGGTAAAACTAATATTGGACTCAATTTTTTCCTCTTCAAGAGTCCAATATTTCTCTGTAAGAATTTTAATGCATATGAATCATGAGAACATCCTTGGTAATATTTTAAATGAAATAAATTGATTCATTTTCAAGGGTTACCAACATAATTTTTCTATCTTTTTTGCATGTGAATAACTTATTTATTTCCAAGAAATATCAACATAATTATTCTATTTCTTTTTCATGAAATTAATTAATTTCTTTTCAGTAATATTCACACAATATTCATCTCTATATGTACATAACCAACCATTCTTATCCAGCAGAAGAATCAAATGGAAGCACTCTATTTTTCCTATCTTAGACATTAAATTTGGATGTGGCTTCTGAACATATGGACACAAATTTTTGAAAAAAAAAAGATGTTTTTGTTTAGTCCAAGCTTGTTAAGAAAAAACCTCTCTCGTGTTTTACACAGGTGTCACGATTTAGAATATTTGAATGCATCTTTGCAACCCATTTTTCCATATTTAAATATTAAATAATTTCCTATTCTGTTCATCAAATTTGGGCACGGTTTCTAAACATATGGAAACGCGTTTTTGGAAACAAAAAGTGTTTTTTGTTTAGAACGGGTTCATTAAAAAAACATTCCCTCAATTTTTACATAAGTATCACGATTTGGAATATTCAAATGAATATTTGCATCCAAGTTTTCTATATTTAAATATGAAATAATTTCATGTATTTTCCATCAATTTTGGAAATGGTTTTTGAGACATGGAAAACAAATTTTTCAAATAGGAAATACACTTTTTACTAGAATGGACTCATTTATCAAAACCTCTTTCAGTTCGTACACATATATTATGGTTTAGGAGATACGAAAGCATATCTGGGCACTATTTTCCAATAACTCGTGAAATTCACTGAATTATTTACCCATCAATTTTTTTTAAGAATTCAAAGCACATGAAATATTCTAAGAATTCAATGAACAAAAACAATTATTCCTCTATTCGCGAAATTCCATAAAGGTTTTGTCAAGAAATAATCATTCTGGATCATATGAAATTTTACAAGAAAATAAATTCAACTCTTATTCCATCCTGCACCATATGCAAGAAAATAATTTTCAAAGAACATAGTTGCTTATATTTTGATGCATGCTTGGAATCCCTTCTTCCTCTCTCTTGGCTCCATTCTCCATGTATTCTCTCATTGATTTCCAATTTTTTCCATAGGCTTACAATAAATAGAATTAAGAAAATGGAATAACTTTCCTAAATATTCAAAGCATTCCATAACTCACCCATAAATCACTCCATAGATATGATTTTTCTTAAATCCTAAAATCACTCCATAAATTATCCATAAACCATTCATGATTTTCCAAGGTAGATTTTCTTTTTCCTTATGGACAAAATATCACTTACCCATTGTTTTTCTCAAACTATTATTTATTATTTATAAAACTCAAAAAAGATACCAACTTGGAAATATAATTTATTTATATAGAATAACATAAATTATTCTAAATAAAAGAACTAAGAATTAATTCGTGTAATATTCTTATAATTAAGAATTACAATAATGTTGTTCATGTCATATCAATATAATAATTAATAATATTTAATTATTCAACAACCCTCATTTTACTAGATTTTTACGCCATCTTATGCCAGGGATATTCCAACTAGCACCACATGCCCAAAAAGTAATATCTTGTGTTCATATGACATTTTTTTAATTAGTCAATTTGATTAAAAGGGTAAAAATGACACAACTAATTTTACATACATGTTAAGGAGAGAGTGTAAACCTCCTGATTGTGCAAGATTTATTTAAATTTAATATGGTAATTATGTTATTACAAACTCAATTAAATAACATAAGTGAATATATGAATTGTATTAAATTTTATGCTATAAACATAATAAGTTTTCTTCTTTACAAATTAGAGGAAAAGCTGGCTAGTAACGAATTTCTACTCTGGACAATTGAGACAATTACATAGTTACAACCACCTCTTTGCATATTTATAGGAAATATGAAGAGAGGAAGGGGTTGGTTCTAATTTTTCCAGAAGGAAGGTCTCTGAAGAGACAAGTCGAAAAGATCAGACAAAGTTCTGTGAGAGGTAGGACGATGCTTGCGGAAAGACTCCCAAGCTGGACTGGGAACCAGTGGAGTATCCTAGTCCTAGTTTCTAGAGGTTGGACTATTGTCCCATTGCTGCAAGGGTCGAATTGTGAAGAAATTGCAGTCGATGTATAGGAGAAAAAGATTGATGGGGAGAAGAGGACGTGATCTCCCTTCTTATGGTTGGGAGGACGGTCTAAGATTGCATAGTTTTTCCACTGGAGACATATAAGTATTTATAGTAATTTGGTTATAATGCAAAATTATTTTTCAATGACAAAAAAAAAAAAAAATTAGGGCTTAACTCACTACTACTTGTCTGATATTATTATAGAAAATATAGACAGTGAAGATAGTCACATTCTCTTAGAGTATAGATGAATGACCTTAGGAGAAAAATAGGCAGGAGAGATGATGATTTTCATCTGATAGAATCCAAGAATAGGGAAGTGAGTAATATATTACCATAAGAAAACTTTGTATTAAGGGTTTTTATATTAATACATTACAATTATGAATTCTTGTGTTGGAAATATTTCTCTGTATCTTAATTTTGCAAGTCAAAATTGTTTAATAGTGAGGTTGTTACTTGAGAGGTTTAGTCATGCTCTAGAATGAGACCAGAGGCTATCCTATCCTCTAAATTTCTCATGAAATTAGTGTATAGATTAATTTTGTGAACATCCCATATCATAATCTACCCAAGTGGTAAATGGTATTAAAAACAATGCACATATAAATTACCCAGGAGATATAAAATTTCTGAACTCCAAATAGATGCAAACCCAAATCAATACTAGAATGTTTTGTTCACAAAAGAAAAATATATAGAAAAATATTTAGTTCAAACTCCTTTCTTTACATACACCAACCCCTATGAAAACAAGAATAAAGATAGACTATTGTTAAAAATTGGCATAGGGGAGAGTATCCACTGGAGGAAAGAACATAGGTACACTAGTATAACTAAGACAAAATCGAGAACGATAACTAGAGAATGAAACATTCAAATAATAAAATACAACACACAACACTTTACTCTATCCATTGCTACCACAAAAGAAGTGTAAAACAAAACCCTCACTGTGTAATAAGAGGAGGAATAGCAACCTCATTAACATACGAATAGTCTGAGTCGAAAAGAGATAATTCTATCTCAAAATAATTGTTTACAGTTAAACAAATGTCCAGAATTACCGTACATATAGAACCATAAAACAACACCAATGCTTAATGCGTTCAGAGATGAAAATTTAACCAGGGTAACCACCGAATGTAACTTTGTTGCACAAGTGCAAGCAAATAACCCCATACTGTTTCCATTCAAAATTAAATTAAAGAGTATATAAGTGTACATCAATCAAAGATATTCTATTTGTTGTTAAAAAAAGTAAGAATTAAAAATATTGGTGAGGGAAAACCTCGATAAGAAGCATCCTAGCTATAAAACGCAAACCAAGAGAAGGATTATAAGTTTGTATCAAGCTTAAGGCCAGAAATCACTGAAACTCCCACTTATGTACCTCGTAAATGCTCTTGTTGAAATCCTATGGAAGAAGTACCGACAAGAATACAAGCTCAGAACCCTTGGTTCCCGCAGCACATATACAATTTCATAATGGGTGAGTTAATTAGTAGTTATAAACATAAATCCAAAACATTACAAGTTTAAAGAGGGAAAAACTTAAAAGAAATAAGCAACAAATCTGGAAAACAATAGAGGGGAAACATTTCTATGGTTTCAACCCAATATTCTTTGGTAGATACGACACCCACTATCTTTAGGCAAAGAAACAATCACACCTCCAATGCCTACCAACAGAGAACACCGTGGAGGAAAATAAGCATAACGACAGAGAAATTTTTCCTAAAATGAAAAAGAAACTGTAATTGGAATTTCTTGAAGCAACCAATAATGGTTCAATGGAGAAAGCATGTTTAGAATACCTACTTGAGGAGAGAACAATTGGTGAGGAGAGATTTTCGTGACTGGAAGGGTTAGGAATGATACCCTTACACTATGCAGAGTGGCTTTGGACAACGACAAACAATAGAACGACTGAAACATGGCGGGTTCAGGTAGGGTATATCCCTAACTGATCTATTATAAACCTCTATCGTTCGACTAACTCGAGATACCTGTGGATCATATGCCAAGTTTCAGCAGGATAATTCTCCATCTGACCGACGAGAAACTTCGAATGGGGTTGCACTGCTAAAAAATTTGATAAATTGTATGGGTGAACATTAATGCCAAGAGAACCGAGAAAACACCTAGAGGTGCTCATAATAAACTATCAAATATATGTGTTGTCCTTAGTCAATGAACTACTAAATGCTACAAATAAACCAGTGAATATATGTGTTGTCCTTAATCAGTCAACATTAAAATGATGCATGCATATATGTCGTTCAAAATAATACGTATATCAATATTTATATTCATCCAAATCAATTATCTTGTACCATTAGCATCTAATTTAATGATTCATAAGTTTAATTTTATGCTGTGCAAGAATGGAGTTCTACGTGGATCCATTTGAGAGATGTATCATTGTAGTTCATAAATATGTCAACAATGAAATTTTTTTATATATATTTTTTCACCATGACACAATGAGTAAAGTTTGTTGTTACAAGTGGTATTAGAGCCACGTTCCAGCAATGTGGCTTCATGGGAACTAAAAGTGTGGTGATGTGATGAACACATGAAAAGTGATGTAGAGAGGGTCCAGGTCATTGGGGAGACCAGAAGCATCGTGTGGAGGAACTAACCCAGACATGCAAGTATAACTAGATGGAAACTGACAGTATCACATGAACAAAATGATGGAAGACCAACAAAAACAAACTACACAACTCCTGAAAACTATGGAAAAACTACAGAATGAGATGGCACAAATGACGAATGATAATGTGAGGTTCATTCAAGAACATGAGAAAATTTTGAAAATTCTCTCTAATAAGCAAAATAATACAGCTTATCATCAAAAACTGGATCATGACATCCAATATGAAAGGGAACAAAAGCACACTGAAAATGACCAAGAGGAGAGTCATACTGAAAGAAGTCAGCGGAATGAGAGACATATGACTAAGCATCTGGAGGAGCCTGATAATGTCCATGACCAAGGAATGAAAAAGGAATACAGAATGTAACTACAGGGAGAGTTCCAGAAAATCAATCCACCAACCTATGACGGAGAGAAGGAAGAGGCAGCTGGAGCTTGGATTATATAAATGAATAAATATTTTTAAGTGTATCATTATAACTATAATCTTCAAGCTAGGTTGGAAATATACCAGTTAAAGGGAAAGGCCACTCTATGATGGGAGGAGGATAAAACTGTGTAGAATATTGATAAATAGAGAGTAAAATGGGAAGATTTTCAGAGGCACTTCAAGAATAAATTCTTGACGAAGCATTTTTATGATGAAAAATCTAGAGAATTCCATGATTTTAGACTATGTAAACTTACCACGGATAATTTCATAACTAAATTTACCACCTTATTTAGGTACGTGCCTTACTTACATGAGAAGGAGGTGAAAGTGCAGTGATTCTTAAGTAGCTTACCTACTTATATGAAAGAAAGAATTGAATTCTAAAGTCCTAAAACAATGTATGAATTGATTAAAAAGGCACATATGTGCTACCAGCAGACCAAGAAAACATATTATAATAAAGGATGGAGCAAAAAGAAGACGTCAAATATTTTTCAAAATTTCCAGAATTCGAAGCCCGCTTCTATTTTTTTTTTAGTGAAACTCAACAAAAAGAGTGACAGACAAATGATAGTTGAAACGAAAGTGGCAGTCAGGGGCGCGAACAACTGAAGAAACCAGCAAAACATAACCTAACTAAGTTCAAACACCCATTTTACAGTGTTATGATTGCGGCGAATCCCATTATTATCAAAATTTCCCACACAAAGCAAGGACTAAACAAGCAGCCAATTTACAGGAGGCTTCGATTGTGGGTGATGTAGCAAGGAGCGTACCTTGAATCAACGTGGCTTTGGAGGACCATCAAGCAGATTACCATCCCTCGATGGTAGAATGTGAATGTAAAATATATAACCAACCTGTTTCTGTTTTAATTTACCCTAGTGCTATCTTAAGTTATGTTAGCCCCAAATTCATAGAACTATGTTGCATGCAAAGTTTTAAATTTCAAAAACCTTTGTAGGTACAATTTGATACTAGTGGAAATTGGTGGGTAACTGCTAAAATTGAAAATTTTCCTATTAAGATATCAGGACAACACATTAATGTGAATATGAACATGCTTCCTCTAGGTTCATATGATGTGTTGATTGGGATGGAATAGTTGGAAAGCCATTTTTTGGTATTATATTGTAAGGAGAAGAGTGCCAACTTCCTTATTGATGAGGGAGTTAGGCATGAGTTACAGGGTATAAATAAAGGTATTAATTTACAACCCATTAATGCAAATAAATTAGGAAAATTCATCTGAAAGGGTTGCCAAATTTATGTTGTTAAAGTGGGTTACACGAATTGCAAATAAAACATTACTACTCTTGAAAATCTGCCAATTATTCAATATTTTTCGGATGTGTTTCCAGAATCAATTCCTGGCTTAATGCCCAAGCGGGATATAGTCTTCACTATATAATTGATTCCAAGAGAATGACATGTATAGAGGACTCCTTATCGCATTAGCATTCCAGAGTTTAAATAACTCAATATGTAGTTGTAAGGCCTACTTGATAAGGGATACATCTTTCCTAGCGTGTCTCCTTGGGGGGCTCTGGTGTTGTTCATGCACAATAAGGATGGAACCATGCACTTATGCATTAACAACCAAAACTTCAACAAGTTAATTGTAAAAAACAGATATCTGCTGCCACGGATTGATGACTTGTTCGACCAGGTCCATGGAGCTAGTTTGTTTTCAAAAATTCATCTCAGATCTCACTATCATAATATTTTGGTTAAAGAAGAATATATATGCAAGAAAACCTTCTAAACTCACCATGGTCATTACAATTTCATGGTGTTACATTTCGGCGTCACCAATGCTCCTGCCACTTTCATGAGTCTCATGCGCAGGATTTTTCAACCGTACTTGGACACGTTTGTACTGATTTTAATTGAATATATATTACTTTACTCTAAGAACTAGGAAGAGCATGAAAAACATCGCAAAATATTGTTTCAAACACTAAGGGAAAATAAGTTGTATGCCAAGTACAACAAGTGTGACTTCTTCAAATAGTAAATCCAATATTTGGGTTATGTGATATCAGACTATGGAATAATCGTCAATCCAGAAAAGATCCACACAATTATGGAATGAGTTGTTCCTAAAAAAATTTCAGATATACAATCTTTCATGGGTTTAGTTGGTTACTATCATTTATTTATCAAGAATTTTTCCAAGATCTCTTACCCTATAAATTCCCTACAGAATAAAGGGAGGATATTTAAGTGGACAACACAGTGCCAAGAAATATTTTAACAGTTAAAAAATTATTAACCTAAGCCCTAATTTTGAAGGTGACAGATCCTGAGAAATAATTCGTTGTATGTATGGACGCATGCCAAGAAGGAGTGGGAGGGGTTATTATGCAAGAAGATAAAGTGGTGGAATATGAATATGTCAAACTAAAGGAACATGATAAAAGGTATTCTTCTTACAACTGAGAACTCACAACAATATTTCGTGCTTTAAAGACGTGGCGCCATTATTTGTGGGGAATTTCCTTTTTGTTGTTGACAAATCACAACAACCTAACCAATTTATTTAATCAGCCAACTATGAATGCAATACAAGCTATATGGACCGCATTCTTAAGTAATTTTGACTTCAAGATTAAGCATTTGAAAGGAAATAAAATCGGGTAGCATATTCTTTAGGTCGAAAGGTACTGTGTCTATGAAGTCCAATACCATCAAATCGAGTTCGATGTGTCTATACTGCTTGTTGAAGTGGTCTTTAAGGACCTTGAATACAAATACCTTTGGAAACACACCAAATAATTGTATACATTGGGTAAGGTCACTGAATATGACATTAATAACTAGGATCAGTTGAATTTCTGTTGCATAATTTGTGTGCGTAATAAAATTTCTATCAAGAAACTATTATTGGATGAGCATCACCCTAGCCCATATGCAACACATCCACGATATAAAAAGCTAATTTATTTGTTGAAGAAGGAATACCTTTGGACAGGAATGACGAATGAAAGTGCAAAATATTTTTCCAAATGTCTGGAATTTCAACAAGTAAAGTCTGAGCATCTAGACCTAGCAGGTCTATTGAATCCCCTTCCTATTCCAGAATGGAAACAAGAAATGATGAAATTGTATTTTATAACTGGATTTCCTAGAACAAGAAAACAACATGACTCCATTATGGTGGTCATGGATAATTTGACCAAAACTTCTCACTTTATTCCAGTAAAATCCATGTCTGCGTTTTGGAAGCCTCTTTTCATGGGGTTGGGTACCCAAATACATGTCAGTACTACCTACCATACTCAAACAGATTGGAAAATAGAGCAGGTGAATAAGGTATTGGAAGACATGATTTGGATGTATGTAATGAATCAACCAGCTAAATGGGAGAATTATATCCATTTGATTGACTTTGCCTATAATAATAGTTACCACGAGTCGCTGAAAATGAGTCCTTATGAAGTATTATATGGTAGGAAATTTAGAATACCCACCAACTAGAATGGTCCTCAACACAAAATGATACTAGGACCAGATATTCTTAGGGAGATGGAGAAGGAAGTCAAAATAATTCACTTGAATTTGTAGGTTCCTCAAGACTAACAGAAAATATATGTATATAGGAAAAGGAATCATAAGGAGTTTCATGTGGGATATCATGTGTACTTAAGAATTAAACCTAGTAAAATTACCCTACAGTGGAGTTGGTGTACTAAGTTTTAACCTTAATATTGTGGACCTTTCTAGGTATTGGAAAGAATAGGGTCAATAGCCTACCATCTTGCCCTCCCTATTTATGTGGGGATCCATAAATTCCTTGATGTTTCTTTATTAAAGAAATATGTATATGAACCTCGACATATAATTAATGGGAAAGAAGTTCAGGTAGGTGTTGCGATTGATAAAAAATATACATGTTCAATTTATGATCATAAATTAATAACTATTGTAATGATTGATAGGTCAAACTAGACGAAGAATTCAGGGTATAACCCCTGTGTATCCTCAACAGGAGAGAATTCATGTTGCAGAAGCGAGTGGTCACCTAGGTTAAGGTGTAGTTGATGCACTTTAGCCCAGAAGAAGGCACATGGGAGGATGAAGGAATTATGAAACAAGCTTATGCAAATGTGTTCCATTGGTCAGAATGAACACTGAGGATGGTGTTTCACTAAGAGGGTGAATATGTAACCCTCATGATTGTTAAATATTTAAGTTACTATGGTAATTATGTTATTACAAAATTAATTAAATAAAGTGAACATACAAATTTTATTTCATTTTCTATTATAAATATAATAATTATTTTATTTTACAAATTAGTGGAAAAGATGGCTGGTAACGAATTTTAGCCCTAGATAGTTGAGAGAGTTGCATAGTTACAACCACCTCTCTATAGATTTATAGGAAATATGAAGAGAGGAAGGGGTTGGTTCTATTTTTTCCACAAGGAAGGTTTGTGAAGAGACAAGTGGAAAAGAGAAAACAAAGGTCTGTAAGAGGCATGACGTTGCCTATGGGAAAGACTCTTGAGTTCGACTGGAGTATCCTAGACCTGGGTTCAAGAGGTTGGACAATTGTCCCATTTCCCTAGGGGTCAAATTGTGAAGAAATTGTGGTCGTTGTCCAGGAGAAAAAGCTCGATGGGGAGAAGAGGATGTGATCGCCCTTCTCATCGTTGGGAGGAACACCTAAGCTTGCATAGTTAGTCCATTGAAAACATATATGTATTTATATGAAATTTGTTATAATGCAGCAGGATTTTTGAATGAAAAAAACTGAAGTTTATCTAGGGGTTAACTAAGTACTGTCAACATAATGCATGTATGATATTATTACAGAAAATTAAGACAACAAAGATGGTCAGATTCTCTTAGAGTAAGGTGAACGACCATAGGAGAACAATAGGAAGGAAATATGATTAGTTTCATCTGATATCATCCAAGAAAATAGAATTGAGTAATATATTACCATAATAAAATTGGATAGTAAGGGTCTATATATTAATGCATTACAATTAAGAATTATTTTGCTGGAAATAGTTCTCTGTATCTTAAGTTTGCAAGTTGAAATTGTTTAATAGTGAGTTTGTTGCTTGAAAGGATAGCCATACTCCAAAAAGGGACCATAGACCTCCCTGTCCTCTCAAGTGATCATGAAATTAGTTTATAGATTAAGTCTGCACATCCCATACCATAATCTACCCAAGTGGGGAATGGTATTGAAAACAATGTACATATATATTACCTAGGAGATCTACAAAGCAAATTTATGAACTCAAAACAATTGTAAACCCAAATCAATACTGGAACGATGTGTTCATGAAAAAAACATTATAGCAAAATAATTAGTTCAAACTCCTTTATTTACATACCCCAAACTGGAGGAAAACAAGAAGAAAGACAGACTACTATTTTAAACCGTCGTAGAGGAGAGTATCAACTACAGGAAAGAACATAGGCATACTCGTATAATAAGACAAAATCGAGAACGATAACCAAACAATGAAACATTCAAATAATAAAATACAACACACAACACTTTACTCTATTCATTTCTACCACAAAACAAGTGTAAAACAAAACCCTCGTTGTGTAATAAGTGGATCAATAACAACCTCATTAACCTACAGTTAGTTCGAGTCGAAAATAGATAATTTTGTCTCAAAATAATATTTTATAGGAAAACAAATGTACAACATTACCATACATATAGAAAAATCAAACGCACCAATGCTTAATGCGTTTAGAGGTAAACATTTAACCAGGGTAAACACCGACTGTAACTTCATTGCACAGGTGTAAGCCAATAACCCCATATTGTTTCCATTCAAAATTAAATTAAAGAGCATATAAGTGAGCATCACTCGAAGAGATACTCTTCGTAATCAACCCAATTAAGAATTAACAAGAGTGGTGAAGGAAACCCTTGACAAGTAGTATCCTATTTAAAAACCACAAACTAGGAGGATCATTATAAGCTCAGATCAAGATTGAAGCTAGACATCGCTGAAAAAACCTACTTATGTACCTGGTAAACGCTCTTTCCAAAATCATATGGAAGATGTGCCGACGGGAATACAAGCTCACAACCCTCGGGTCCTGCAACACAAAAAAAAATTCATAATGGGAGATTTATGCGACAATTATAAACATAAATCCCAAAAATTAGAAGTTTAAAGAGGGAAAAATATAAAAGAAATATAATCTCACCTAGACGATTTGCAGAGGCCATCAACGCCAAATCTAGAAAATGGTAGAGGGGAAACCCTTGTAGGTTTTTAACCCAATGTTCTTTGGGAGAGATGACACCCACCATGTTTAGGAAAAGAGACAACCACACCTACAATGCCTACCAATATGTAAATGATTTTTTTACGACCGGTATTTTTTTGTAAATTAACCCTTTTTCGGTGCGCTCGATTATGAGACGCACCAGGTAGTTGTATCGATGGCACACGACACTTCTTTACGGTGCGTTGGATTACTGAAACATAGTGTGCCGATCTGTATGGATAGCACGATGTCTCGATGTGCCATTTGATAGTACGTATCAATGGACTTTATATAAAACACATTGGTGCATTGTGTTATGTGCACCGTTGTTTTCGTGGTATATAAAAATAACTCCGCATTGCTTCTTTATCCTATACTATGCACTGATGTGTTACATATATATCAAGCGCACTGGTGCATGGTATGATTAGAAACACTCCGTAAAAAAAAACATCCGCAAAAACCTCCACCCACCAACCTCCTCTAGTGACCTCTGCTACAAACGCATATCTTGGCTATTTTTATAAGGGCTTACTCAAAAACATGCACTAGAGGGTATTTTTCTTCTTGTGATTATCCATGATTTTATTATTTAACGAGTCATCCTATACTTTAATTGGCCAAGTAAAACTCAACTAAGGAGTCTCCAAAATTGAAGTGTCAAAATTGCCTAGAAAAATTCCTTACTTGACAAAATTAAAAATTTTAATTAAAAATTCTAATACTAAATTAAATTTAAAAAAAATGTAATTGACTGATAATTAATTATCTTATTTAATTAATTAAATATATATCATTAAAAAATTAATTATTTAATATACAAATTAATTAAATTAAATATAATAATGAAATTACAAATTAATTAAACTAAATAATTAAAATTAGTTAATTAAAGACTAATTTATACACGTAGTAAGATTATTCAACGTAATGAATTAAATCAGTTACTTTATTAAATTACAAATTAGTTAATTTAAATTATTAAAATTCCAAACTAATTGATTTAAAAGAAAATTATATCAAAATAAAATTTATTTCCAAGTGGCCTTTTGATCCTATGAGAATGGATCGAAAGAAATATAGGAGGGTATTGTTATATGACGTGGAGTATTGGGTATCGGACACGTGAGCCAAACCATCTACCAGAATATCAGATATCACATATTGACCGATATCGGAACTTTTAAAACTAATGTTTTGACATGAAACAAAAAGATGCCTAGGTCCGATGGTCATATTGGGATTTTTATTTATCGGGAAATATTTATATGGAATTTTATTTTTATTACGATTTTTATAAAAAAAGAGACGGTCACTCGGAGCTGGACTTATCCATTATCACTACAATTATTTGGTAACTAAAAATACAAAAAAAATGAGATACAATCACTTGTAATTTTGAGATTTCAGTTTTCGCAATATTTTTTTTTTTTAATTCGAAATTGGAATAAATTATTGAGATCCCAAAAATACATATTTTTAATTATTCTACAATTTTATTGTGTCCATTTTATAAGTTCGTTAGTGAAAAATTAATATTAGTAAAAATTAACTATGAATTAATATTTACAAAAATTAAAATAATATAATTTTTTAAAATTTTTAATCGTAGCAGTAAAAATTATCAAACTTCGAATGAGCACCATTTGCAAACCATGTAACCAAATAAGATGAAGCAAGTATCGATGGAATGTTAGCGAAAAGCCAAATTTAATGGAGTAATCAAAATAAAAATCCAACGAAAATGAAAAAATCGCAAAATTGTAATACACTTAACCAAAATAAAATATTGAAAAGGTGATTTCACCAAAAAATTGTGGAAAGGGTCCCCACTACCTAAAATAAATAAGTCAAAATGGGGGGTTGAGTCTTCACTACAACAAGACCCTACGATTTGAAAGCTCCAACAAGACCTTTAAATTCATGACCACCAATGAGCGAGACCAACCTACCTAGATGCCCCATGCTACCAACATCCAAATGGAAGAAGCTCTTTGAATTTCTCTCTTCCTATCCTAGACCTTTGTTTCCCACAACACCAAAGCCTCCACATAATCCACCTTCTCAATAAATTTACTCCAAGAGGTCAAAGTCTTCACCTTAGCTCTTTCCCTCTCCCAGCAAATGAGCCTTCCATCCCTCCAAGCCAAAACATAAACCCATCACCACCTTTATGATTGCATCCGTATGCATGCATGACTCCAGCCGCGTCCTCCCATCATAAATGCTTGATTAGGAGACTGAGGGTCATGGAAACCTTTCCCCAAGAACCATTCCATCCAGCATAACACCCCCATCGGGTAATAATATTGATTGTAATTAAAAATAAAATAAAAAATGAATGTACAAATTTGATTAGTTTTAATTAAAAAGTTTATAAAACATCAATACGCACATCCTAACTCAACTTGGTTCATTGTTTATATTACAACCCAATATGAATAAGATGTAGTAAAACTATTTTACTCTCACTCTTAGCCATAAATAAAATATTTGGATGTTCTTTCGAATCAAAATAGTTTATGTAAAAAATAAAAAATAGATAAAGCAATTAAAAGTTAAAAAATGAATAGTTTCACTTTTGAAAACAAGGAATATGTATAACTTTATACTTTTTAAAAAATATGTCAATACATGACTATACCTATGTTAACTAATTATCAACTTGATGTATACCTTCCTACATCCATTTAACTCGAATATATCATGTGTGTAGAGAGATAAAATACCTAGAAGTGAAAACATTTCATCAAGTTATACACTATATATATATATATATATATATATATATATAATGCACAACTTTAATAATAGAGAACAATAAACATATCTCTAGCTTGATTAAAAAATATTAATAAGTAGAACATAATAATGTGTTTAAAAAAATAAAATTGTTATATATATATATATATATATATATATATATATATATATATATATATATATATATATATATATATATATATATATATATATATATATATATATAATTTCTTAGATTTTTTCCTTGTAAAAAAAATATATTTCCACAGTGAAGTGAAATTTACAATGTCAGAATAGGTTTGTAACCTGATCTAATCTAGATAATGATCCAAGAAAAAAATTCTGAGAAAAATAAACTATAATTTTAGACAATTAAACATCTTTATCAAGATAATTATACAGCTCAAAATTTCCTTTCTTTAAAGATACATCTCCATCACTTGATTTCCTCATTGTCTAGGATTTCATAGATGCCAAATGAATGAGATGGAGATTTTAGAGCTTCTTTAAAAATATGATCTAGTTTTGAGTTCAATTCCCTCAAGATATGCTAGGAAAAACACCATAGCATCTTGTTTCATTCACTATAGACATTCAATAGGATATGTTCCATACAAGGGGTTTTAATGAAAAACTTGTTATCAAACTAATCAATGACAAGATTTGAATCTCCCATGATTTGCAACTTACAAATGTTTTTAAAATTGGCAGCATATAACAATGTCCACAAAGTCATAATTACTATTTTGTGCTTTTACAAAGGTTAGGGGAATATCAAATAAGCATATGATGATTTGAATTAAAGAAGATAACAATACCAATGTCACCACACCACAGGTGATGTACCTATAATTATCCATCGAAAATTACCCAAGGAGTATTGAGGAGCAATGGAGGAATAATTGGAAATTTTTCCTTATTTATTTTCGCTATATTCTTGAAATTCCTGCAGACAGATTCAATATTTCCCATAACTACCTTGGATACAATATAAAAACCCTGAAATATACCCTTACTTTGAGCCCACCATATAGATTTAATGAATTTCGCTGAAAGGACTTGAATTTATCTCACTAACGAATCATTAATTCAATCAAGGGCATAGGATGTTAAGGAGGTATAATTCCATGACATGGATGATAGTTTGAGAATGGTCTTGATCAACTACCAAATCTACAAATAAAAATTGCAATGAAAAAAAGGTGTAAAGTGGTCTCTTCCTAATATTTACAAACACACATCTGTTGGGGCCCGAACAACCTATGTTCAATACATTTTCCCACATTAATAATTTGTCATTCAAATTAATCCATATGGTAATATTAGCCTTCATAGGCCCATTTTTTTCCATAAAACCCACTACCACCACTACATTTCTCTATTAAATATGCTTCTATTTTTTCAGAATATGTGAGATTTTCCGAGTATTTACCTTAGACAACATTTTTTTACCATTCAAGGATATCATCACTTTCTAGATACAAACAAATAAGAGAACAAGAAAACATATTTATATATTGATTCCAATTTGTTGCTTCCTCTCCTTGGAGACCCAAATCCATAGATCACCATCGTGCACTTAATCTTACTTCTTGATTAAGATTTGATTTAGCATCTCCTAAATATAATATACATCTATTGTGTAATTAAGAGATCGAACCATCCAAGAGGAGGTGGGAGTCCCCTTCTCCAATCTAGGGGTACTGACAAATATAAACACTCATCCCATTCCTAATTTTCCACCCAACCAAACTTATGATTAGTGGAAAAGGCTTCGCCACTGCCTTCTAGACAATTGGTGCACTTATAAAATGTATTTTTGGATACCTTATCCATTCTATGATTGATTTACCTCGAAAATATTTATATCGTATTGTACTTCCCCAAATCATTCTATCATTTAACAAAATTCAAATAAATTTCACAACTGATGAATGGTATAACAATGACAAATGTTTGAAGCCCCAACCTCTGAGAAATATTGGTCTAGAAATGGTAGTCTAGTTTACTAATGGAATACCCCAAATTTTTTTCCCAACTGACCACGAGAATCGAACAAAGAGGATTTTAATTTTCCCCAATATTCCCTTAGGTACATCCACAATTTATTCCCAATACAGAAGAATGAATTCTAGGATGGACTTTACCAAGATCAAATCCCCCACTCTAGATAAGACTCTATTGATCGATACATCAATCATGACTTCAAATTTCTTGATCACCCATTACCAATCAAGATTCTTATATCCATTTTGTTTTAGATAGAAACCTAGATACTTAAACATTAATCCAAACCTCGAGTTTTTAAGGAGAAGAAACAAGGAATGTTGTTGACTAATGCATTCAAGATGAAAGCCCAATCTATCAAATAATTTTCCTAGTTAATACACATTCCTTTCAGAAATTCATATTTTTCCAAGATTATTACTATGGATGGTAATTTATGTGTAGAACCTAAAATAAATAATGGGATATCATCGATGAATAATAGTAGCATTCGCGAGAACATTTATGAATAGTAAATATCCTCTTCCAACTGCATCCATGATAAACATACTCAAAATTTCAATAACTAGCAAAATGAGAGGAGGAGAAAATGCATATCCTTGTATTAGTCCCATATAAGCTTTGAAGAAACTAGATGGGCACCCATTTATTAAAACTTCAATATTGATAGATTTAATGTAGCCTAAAATCCAATTAGTCACTTGAAGGCTCATTCTCAGACTACCAAAACATAACCTTAGAAAGGACCAATTGAACTGGTCATAAGCCTTAGATAGATCAATTTTGATGGCAAAGGTTGCAATCTACTGGGTATTTATCGAGTGCATGGCTTCTTGAGATAGGTAAATTGCATCATGAATCAAGTGATCCTTAAAAAATCTAGTTGTTCTTCTAAAAGGATTGAACTAAAAATTAGTTTCATTATTCCAACAATAATTTTTAAAACCACCTTATAGATAACATTTAAACAAGATATCAACCTAAAACCATTGAAAGGGACTGATTCTTGATTTCTATGAATCAACCAGATAAAGGTCAAGTTTAACGAACCCAACATATACCCTTTCTCCTATAATTCCTTTATTACTTTTATCATATCAAATTTTAAATGATTGAAAACGTTGAGTAAAATTCCATTGTAAATCCATCATTCCCTAAGTTTTTGCTCTTTTTCATACTAGAAATGTCCAATATAATCTCTCCCTCTCTGACCTTTGCTTCCAAAAACTCATTCATCTCTTCCATAACAACCAGAGGGAAAGAATTTAATATGTGTAAAATCTCCATAATTGGACAACCCTGTGGCTTAGAGAAGATGTTACCAAAGTGGCTAACCCTCACTTGACCATTTTCCTTGAAAGAAGAAAACATATCTCTAGAATGATTTTTACCTCCCAAATGGAGTTTGTGCTCTTCTTGAAATTGGAAAAATTATGAACGAACTCTATTATTATCGCCTTCAACAATCCACATAACGTGAAATTTCTAACACCACAATTCTTCTTTCTAAGCTAAAAGTTAAAGGAAAAAAGTATTTTAAAATTGAAATTGAAATTTCATCAATTTTTTCTCTAGTTTCCTTGATATACTCCATTCCTTGATTTTATCTATAAGTGTCTTTGAAATTTTAGAAAATCGTTGCATGAAGGAAATATTTACGTCATGATCCATAGGCGAGGAGTTGGATTCAACCAACTTAATAAAATCCTCTTCTTTGAGCAAGGAGTTATTAAACTAAAAGGGAGCGAAATGTAATTTCTTTTGAGATTCAATTCAAAGAAAAATTGGATAGTGACCATAAACCGCTCAAGACTCCATCCAAGATTTGATAATGAGACTGCATTGTCCAAAGATCTAGAATTTCACCATGTAGGGACAAGTTTAATGGGCTTTATATCGACCATAATTATAGACTCAAAAATATGAATGAATAAGGATCCCAAATGATCCAAATGAGCATTATGGACCCAAAATTTGTATAGGGAGCTCATAACATTGAGATCTCCCCCGTGATAGTCTTTCTAACCTGAAGAACGTTCAATTCCACCACCTTTTCCCAAAATTATTTACGTTCAGAATATGGACCATAAAAATTAACAAATCTCCATACAAAAAATGAGTATTTATCTCTAGATCAACCTAGATATATTTATTTCTAGCAAAAGATGACAATAATGAAGAAAAAGGCTCAAGGTAGTCATTAGACCACCCGACAAACCTGCAACATCTAAGGAGCAGAAAAACCACACCATGAGCCATGGCTTCAAAATGGAACAAATATTTTCTCCTTTTGTCATAGTCTATTGAAAAATGATTATGCCTAGATTTTGAAGAGAAAGGATCCACTTAAGAGAATTTTTCTTGGGGGTTCTCCCAAAGCCCCTCAAATTTAAGGAAAGAACAATAATCTCTTTGCCCTATCTTGGGTTTTCTTTGTTGTAAGTGCCTCAACTATGGCGTTTTTTTTCCTTGACGAAATATATTCTTTGGCTCATTGTCGCGGTTTTAATATGTGGGGATTTTTCCAACTTGCCCTAGTTTTGGTCTATCTTGAGCCAAACCACTTTAAAAGGAAGAGTCATCCTGCAAACGAGAACATAAGTCATAATTTCTATGTCCACCACCTTTAAAGAAGGAAATATTAGGATTCGAACAACAATCACCATCCTTCCCCAATGATTAAGAAGACAAATACCTCTCAAATGAGGAAACCACATAAGGAACAAAGAGATTAGGATTAGGAAGAGGAACCATAGTCCATAAAGGAGAAAGAGGGGAAGGCCTAGAGGCATTATATGAGGGAATAGGTTGATCCTAACACACATAGGGTAGGCACAACCATATTTAAAATAAATCACATGTCACCCTCATATTAGGTCGTATAATGTGTCTCTTTGCACAATACCAAGAACTAGCATAAAAAAAATATAGAAATATATATTTCAATCCAAAAAGAGAAAAAAATGTGGAAAAAAAAAAGTTATTTCCTAATGAGAGGAAAAAGAAAAAAAAGGTGAAAAATTGAAAGGTACTACCAAACTTACAAAAAAAGAAGAAGAGGTCCCTAGTTGTGACTTGGTTTACGGAGAGGAGGATAGGTCATAGACACCCACAGGTTTATTATTCATTCCCTTTCTTCTAAGATAAAAAAAAAAGAGATCTATCTATAAATCATTCAACTTTTTATATAAAACTATTATCTGGCATTTAAAATAATAATAATAATAATAATAAAATCAATATGTATTATAAATAAAAATTTAAATATGTATTGTTAAATAATATTGATATGTATTTAAAAATATTTTAATAATCAAGATTTCAATAAATGTTTAATGTGGACAATATGATTTATATTAAATATTTTTATACCTAAAATATTTCAATGTCAAACTATGTATATATTGCTAGATCTTAGACTTATATGATGCATAATAATAATGAGATTTCCTTTCAGATTAATCACATTATTAAAATTTGGTCGATGTTTTGAACCATTTTATCTAATGTCATCTAATGTGGTTTACCCTGACAAAGTGTAACTTATCAAAGAAATACCCCTTTTCACCGGAATTCACCAAAATCAGACAATACAATTTCAAGATTATTGTTTTTTAAAATACATTTTTGAATGTGCAAATGGCTTCAACAGCCTAAAAATACTTTTGGGCACTCAAATTAAGTAGATTTCTCAATTTAAACTCAAGTTTTTAAAAATATCTTGGACTTTGATTAAAATTAATAGAAAAATATCATTGCATGTATAAGTTAGACTAAGCCTATATTATATATGGTTATATATATATATATATATATATATATATATATATATATATATATATATATAGTCCTTGGGGTCTTGGTTAAATGGTGATGAGACGGCTTGTTATAGCACTCATCACAGGTTCAATTACCTTCCTCGATCGGGGTGATGTATCTGGACATGTTGATGAAAATGGAGTAAAAAAAAAAAGAGAGAAAAAATAGTTGGAATATTTTAAGTGGAGAGGTTAAATCTCTTGAAATGTAATTTTATTTCAAATTGGAGAGATTAAATCTCTTGAAATATATTTATTTCAAAATAAATTTTTATGTGAAAAAATATTTAAAATAAATCTATATTAATTTAAACTTTTAAAAACTGAGAGGCAAAAAAATTTCCAATAAAAGGCGATGAACACGAGGAAAATGACCCCACATTTTTCTTTCAACGTGACGCTGGCCACTTGATTGATTTAAATTCCAAAACTGAAGTTTTAACGGTTCAACTCATACTATACCGTTCTTCTATAGAAAAAAGGTCCCACAAGTAGAAAATTCTCGCAATTTGTAGGGAGAATTCATATCATAATTCAACGGAGCCATGGAATTTTCGTGGAACCATATGATTTTGGAATTTGGACGCACCCGCGGGCCGCCAGGAATGTTTTAACTTTTAAGTTTGTCGTAAGTTCGTGAACCTAATTATTAGGGTTCTGTGGTTCCAAAGAATCACAAAATATTCACACCTCTTTTTCAGGGACCCGTTGCCAAGGTGATCAGTATACTCAACTTATAGCATCTCAATTTTCTCGAAAATGATGTTGGGTGGATTTTGGCGTTTTGTAGTGCACAAAAACCTCTACGTTTGAAAATGGTAAGGAATGTACACTTTCAGCAGAAAGTTGCGGTCGCGGTAGCTGGCTACGGATTTTACTTTAATATAGATTGATGGTTGTTGGCCGATGTCTTCGGCATGCGTGGCCTAATAGCTCGGAAGTCCAAATAAAGAGGAGCAATTAGCATAAGATAATCAACAGATATAGATTTGTTATGTTCAGAAGATTGTATTAGTCTAAATATGCGTCTACCTCACAACAAAAAAACACTAGACTTACATCAAAATTTATACGGATAATTTTGGGTAACTATTACATATGAAAAGATTTAGTGATTCATAGTGTTATTCTCCAATTATAATGGAATCATCGATTAAGTACCATTTTAGAATTAGAATAGTTTAATGGAAAATTAATAAATTGAAATTAAATAAAAATTAAATAAAAAACATAACAAAATTAAATTAAATTAAATTAAATATAATTGAAATTAAAATAATTAAAATAGTTATATTTTTACTTTTAAGTCTATCTAGTTGTTACATTATAACTGCTAGTTAACTCTTCTCTTCATCTGTTTATGTTTGATACCAGATCTGATCTGTCATATTGTCTTGAAGATGAACCACACTAGTTGGTTCCAAAGGGGTCCATTAAGTATTTTCATATGTGTTTATTACTTAAAATCTCTCTACATAAATTATGGATCACAAAACCCAACTTTCAAATTACATAGAAATTGTTTTCTAGTCAAGGTTTTCAAATTTTATATATTTTTATTTGCATTGAAAAGTAAAAAATGATTGAAAGTTGTCATATCTTTCACGCAAAGGTGTATGATTCAACACACACATTACATTCACCCATTACTCTATAATATAGATTTTGCGCGATCTAACTTATTTCTAATTTATAAGGAAAGTTTGAGAGGATTTCTCAATCATCACCAAGAACTCATAAACTAACATTACATATATAGCATGTAAGCGTTAACACCAAATGCCCCTCTTTATGCTTACATTACATAAACTTATTCAAACCACCATAAAATAAAAAATACACAATCATTCTTTAAATGGTTTACAACTTGTAGATCGGCACTGGCTCCATCAAGTTGCCTCATGACCCTCGTAAAGGTGTAGTCGACACGTTTCATTCTCGAGTTTGACTCCTGAGCACTCGAATCAAGGACCTCCCGAATTCAATTGCTGAACCATGTCCCAAGCCATGACATAACCACATTAGAATACCACTCCCACGTCTTCAACAAATGACGGATCCTTCCCTAGATCCACAACTGCCATAATATTTGGAAAACCATCCATGTTTATCCTTTTCACTGAACTATAGTTGTTGTAAAAGAGTTTGAGAGGTTCAAATTCTTCATTGAGTTCATCATCAAAACTCAATAAATATTCATATGTAGTTATTTTTGTTGATTTTTTACCTTTTAACAAATCACTAGAATGACTTTTTCAATTCCAAGTTGTATGCCCAATTTTCCTGTAATAATAGCATTCAACCTCAATTTTATTTGCATTTTTTTCACATCCTCGTCTTTGAAAAAAATGCATTTTCTATTTGAGAATTTCCTTCTCTATCCTCTAGTTTTAGTCACTCTTCCTCTACCAAAAGTGTTGCAATTGTCTCATCCAATTTTTCTTGAAGACATTTGACTCTAAGTGAAGACAACATTACTATAACTTGAAGGTAAACTATTTAATAAGATGGAGTTTTCATCTTCATCTTCCACCTTAGCTCCTCCTTCAGATAATTGTCTTAAAAGAGACATTAAATTATTTACATGACTTGACATACATGTTTCCTCATTCATTTTAAGTCCAAATAATTGCAACTTTATGGAAAAAAAATTATTTGTTCTGCACCAAACAGTTGAATCAAGTGTTCCCATATGTCCTTAAATGGTTTGGTGAGATCTACAAGATGTAACTGTGAATGTGAAAGAGCAAGTCAAATAATGAAATTAGTTTTATCATCTGTATTTTTCTATTCAAGTAATTGTTTGTGATTTGTAAGTTCCACTTCTAAGCACTTCACTATGACCCACATATTTTTCTTCATTAATTGCATTTTAATTTTTACTTTCCACGAGGGGAGGTTTAGACCACTAATTTTTTCTAAAACCATAATCTCCATAATGAAAGAATAAAATGAAATACCTTTTTAAAATTCAACACTGATGTACCTTTTTGCAAATAATTAATGCTTCGATTGTATCAATGCCTCGAAAAATCCTTTATTTTCCTTAGCACATATTCAAAAAATTGTTGAAGACTACACTAATTTCCCTAAATGTGTATGATGCAGATACATGTATGTTATTTGAAGATTAAATTACTTGGATTAATATCATATGACTCCTATAGAAGAATGGAGAAATTGTGTAGAGAATGTAGAAGAACCATACCATCAAGGAGCCTCCTACTAACACTGTTTGGAGAACTATTAAAAAACTAGAGTGTTGACATTTTATTAGAAGCGATCCACCACTGGTAAATCTTGTGCATTCACTTGAAATCTGGCGCCAACGGTTGTTGTCTATAAGACTCGTTGAGGAAATCCATTGAAGTCTTGTTAGCATCAATGACCTTCCATTTCAACCATGCATCCTGTCAATGGCAAACAAATCCTAGTTGTATCTTTAGCAACAAATTGGAAGTCGAGCCCTCTCCATGGTGATAGCAACAACGCATTCTGTCACACCAATTAATCCATGATGAAAATAGCCCTGGTACCAAGTAAAAAATGATTTAAAGCACTCATATATTTCACACAAAGGTGTATTCATCAACACACACAAACATTACATAAAGCCATTACTCTATAATATAGAGTTTGTGATATCCAACTTATTCCTAATTTAGAGAATTTTTGAACCATCGCCAACAACTGATAAATTAATATTATAGATATAGGATGTATGTATTAAATCCAAGTTGAAATAAATTTAGAGAAGTGTTTCCTTAGCCTTAAGAATATTCTCATTGTGGAGAGACATTTGGATCCTAAGGCTGAAAAGAAATCAATTGGAGATGTTAAGGAGTCAGATGAGGGAGGAGCTTCATAACTTTCTAATTTAATTTACTCATTGTCAAAAAATATTTTTTACATTTCCTTTCTTAATTATTGAATTTGTTACCTTTTAGAAATGAATATTTCCATGGTGGAAGTATAACTTGAAGCCACATAAACTTGTTGGAGTTAAAAGTTAATTAATCTCCCATTGAAAATATTCTATTATTTTCATTCAACTAGAGATGTTGTCCCAATTTCCCATTATGGAGTGCTAGGCCATTTTATATCCCTTTTATATCGACTGTTATCTTGAAAGGGTATAGAGAATACTCGGGAGTGAACTTTCAGGAATAAACACAAGATACAGGTGGTTTATTTCTACTTCTGACAAGAAATATAAAGAGAAATAACACAGAGAAGGAAACCAAGTGAATTTTACTGATTCCCAAATGCATAGAGGGAAATAGTTTATGTATCGATTGGCATAAGTTCTTCCCAACTTCATTGTGTAGAGTATCCTATCAAAGTTCCAATTTGCATGCAGTAATCAAAAGGGGAAGTAGGATTCATGAGTGTAACAGAAGATGAAAGTGCGAGGGAGATCTACATGATTTGGCATGAAAACTTCAATCATTTCAACTACTAAATTATCTATCCAGGATGCCACTTCCCAAACAAGAGGTATGTGTTGGGTCATGCTCATGGTAGGGAGGAAGGAATCCTAACGATTGAGAAGAAAAGTTCTAGTTGGATGGATTATGGTTTGGTTTGCTAAAAAGCCAAACCCTTTTTTGTTTTGGTTAAGTATATATAAGAATTGTAAATTTTTAATTTGGATTAGGGCTAGTTTGATCTTTTGAAGATGGGTTTGAGTCTATCATCCACTAAAAGTGAATGAGAGTGGATTGATATTTGTTATTATAGAGATGAACCCCAAAAACATATGAGTTAGTTGAGATTAATATAATAACTTTCTTATTTCTTTGTAAAATACTTAAGCCTCCACTTTATAATATGAATATATGCATAGACTCAATGAGAATAACAATTCTTGAATTACTTCGAGAATTAGAAGCACCTGCATCTACCTCTCGTAACAAGTTTCAAAATATTATAATTGAAAAATCGTTTATAAATTGGTTTACATTTTAAATTTATAAGAGTAAGTGCTCATGTTTTTTATTTTTATTTTCGTATTAATAAAAAATAAATTAATGTGACACTTATTTTAATAATTAGATATTATGAAAAAGTGAGGTTTCTAAAAGTATATACATGCATTAATTGTAGTGGCTACAAGTGAAAGGGTTATTCCTAATTAATGAATTTATGTTTTATTTAGAGTGTTCACAAAAAGTTGGTAGTTGAAAAAGTGGTAAGGGGTTGATAAGGAAATATTTTGAGCACTCAAGAAAAAAATTGAAGGTGATTATGTTTCTATAAATTCAATTACAACATATATGTGTTTTCAAATCCATAGGGGTATAGTATGCATAAATTTGTAGAAGTTAGTAGTAGTGCCGATATAGAGATAGGTTTACTCCAATTTGTTTATTTATTTGCATAAATTTTCAAAATTATTTGTTTCCAAGGAAAAAATCGAAAATTTCCATTATAATTAATAAAAAAATTTCATAGTACATGCATTATGCATTCTATCCGATAGTTTGTCGCGAAGGGCACACAGAAACTAGATCCATACAACCATTTTTATCACAGCCAAAAACAAAAAAAACACAGAAATACTAGATATCTGCTTGTACATTTCTCGGGAGAGCATTCTATCCCTCATAGCCTCACCATATCTCCTAACCAGAGCTCCTTAGAAGGAAAACACTCTGCAGTGTGAGCAAAGCCACAAAAAGCACCTACCAGCAGGTCTCAAGCTCCCTCTTATGAGGAAACGCACTCAAACAGGGCCTGTGGCCAGTCTGAAGTATGTGAACATGTATCTGATATGTATAAATTGTCTTCAAAGAAAAAACTAGTGAAAAATCGCCTAGCTCCTAAGGCAACATATACTATATAGATGATAAACAAACTATAAAATAAAACGATAGTAGTCCTGTCTAGAAACCCATAGCTCAATGCGATCAGAGATAAGGGGAATAGACTAACTCGACCATACCCTCTAAACATGTTTATTTTATTTTCCAAATGCCCAGAAATTGCTATAGGCCCTCTTTAGAAAGGAAGTCTATTGCTTCATTCCTCTCCCTATAAATGTGACAGACAAAAAAGTAAGTAAAATAATTTTTTAAAGACCATATTTCTTCTAGGATTGGAAATAAGAGAATGCTTTGGCAAAATATTTAACGAACCACTTGAAAATATTTAAGGAATCCCGAAATATATGAATTGAATGGATGACCAGCTGCCTTAGCCAGTAAAGAAGCAGTTGCAATGCTTTAAGTTCAGCGAAATTGTTTGTCCCAATCCCTAGACCCACCGAGGCTTCCTTACGATCATCTTTATTGAGCTGAATCACTATTTCTACACCGCATTTATCCTAATCACTTGACGCTCTGTCAAAGAAAGCCCATCGCATGTCCCCTCTAATCTATTTCTAGATAACCACCCTTGGATTATGAGTTGATTTTGATTCTGTAATTTGTGCATAGATGGCCATACTCTCCACGACAATACTATGAATATGAGGCTCTTTCTCCTGCAAAATTGCCCTGTTCCTGGCAAGCCAGATCCCCCGCGAGATTATCAGAGGAAATTCCCTCCAATTTTCCTTTGAGCTCTCTTGCCACAAAGACCTCCAAGCTTCCCCAACCAATATTCCTTCCCATATTTAGATCTTCCCTGCAGTAGTCAGCGCTTCACCCCAAACAACTTTGCTAAAAGGAAAATTAATAAATAAGTGCGAGACCGATTCTGACTCTTGTTTGCAGAGGGGGCACTGCCCCAGCCCCATATTCTTCATTTTTACCATATTATCCCATGTTGGGACTTTATTTTTGAGAATGCAATAGAAGAAGATCCTAATTTTTTCCGGACATTTCAGTTTCCAGAGTTGTTTTGCCCACCAGGCAGGAGCATCCCATCCTTTTTTGGCCATAAGAAAGGCATAACCAAAATTAGGAGTATACTTACCAGTAGGACTAGGATCCCACCTTAAATCATCCTCTCTATCCCTGATGCGCACATGAGTGTGTTCCATCTCACCGGTGTACTTCTGCCAAACTTCATGCCATTCGGGGTCTAGTTGCAGATCCTGCCCATTCATCCATCCCTAAGCCAGTGCGAGGAGTTCTCCTCATTTGCAATTTGATTTATAAACTGGATCCCATTAGCCTTAAGAATATTCCTCTTCAAATTAAACATATATAAATCATATCTCATGGATATTTAAGCTCAATACAACTCTATACATATCACTTAATCAAGAAATATCCTACCCTCACCCAAGAACTAGACAGAACCATTAAAATTCACAATGGCCTTAGCCATTGGGAAATTTTATACAATATTTTAGAGACACCAAATATCCCTCACACCTATGATTAACTATATATTTGTGATCATTGGGTTAATATTTCGCATGTGATAGAAGTGTTTAGGTAAAAACTATGTGTGCAAATTTTAAAACAATATATGTTGATCTTGCTTATTGACCCTAGAACTTGTTTGTACCGTCTTGTGATAAAGAATCATATTTGCATGGATTGATACACATATCAAGCTTTTATATACCATTGGATCGGTAAGCCGTTTATGTTTTTTGAAAAATACTCCTATAGGACATATTTAGTTTAGGACACCATATCAATTACATTGATAATGAATTCTAGAGAGTGAGTTTTGGAACCATGAAAAATGAAAAAAATGTTGAGCATAGCCCATATAGAAAACCTAACCCTCCTAATTAGAGGTTTAACCCTCCTTCTTAATATCCTATCATTTTAGATAAAATTCATTAGGTCCAAACATTGATTTATAATGAAGAGATGAGCCATTTTGTTCCACATTGATGTGTATCTAGTTTGTGATGCTTTAATCATTGAAGGTCACTTAGTATGAAATAATATCTCTATATATTATTGATTACAGATACAATTTTTTTGATATTTGTATACAAAATTATGGATGTCTATTGTATCATTTTTCTCTACATGGAATTATTTCATGAATGCACTAAACATCAAAAGAGACAATATTAAAAAAAATGATTGTGATTAAGTAATATTATTTATTTATAGAACATGAGTGCATTAAGAGAGGTGATTTTTTTTTAATTACTTTTATATTTGAAAATAAATTACAACCTAAGGAAGTGTGTAATTATTTTTCTTCCGAATCTCGAGTTGACACATCTCAATTTTAAAGTAAAAATCAAATATTCTCTAAATAAAAAACAAAGTCATATATACATGTTTGGTATAATTATGTTGGCTATAATAAAAATAATTACCAAATATCAAAAATTCTAATCCCACTCTTAGTTTTCTCACTCTATTAGTTGTTCGGTGTGAAGGCGATGTGGTAAAAATATTTCACTCTCACTCTCAGCCATAAATAAACATTTCAATGGTTGGTAAACACTTATACAAATAAAAAACTTAACTCATGATATATATTACATTCCTAAGATTTGAAAAAAACCATAAAAATTAACTAAATTATAACTTTTTTTTAAATTATTGATTTAATTATTGCTTATAAAAAAATCAAGTTAAACATATGTATGTTTAGAAAAAATGTAACAAGATTCTTAACCATGGAGATTCTTAATTTTTAAATAGACTTCGTTCTAATACCTTGAGCCAATATCATGGCTTACTAATGTAACATACCCTAGTAACCTCGCATAAAAATGCATGGAGTTGGGAAAAAATTTCAACATTTACCAATGTGTAACTTTCTAAATTACTTTCTATATTCCCCCATTGTCCATTAGAAAAATCATCATCATCACCTAGAGAAATATTTAGTAAAATCATAGTGAGTTTCACAACCATTAACTGCCATTGTTGGAGGATATTAAATTAAATTTCATGCTATAACTATGCTTCAATTCCATGATTATTTTAACTCAATTATTAAATCACATACTTGATAGTATAATCATCACATCATGAAAGAAATTAACATCATGAAAATGACACAATGAAAAATCACATCATTAGACACCGATATACCCTAGAAACTCCATAGGGTGAAAACCAACAAACATTTAATTTTATTATTAAACACTCATGATGGTGTTCACCCCTGAATGGTTATAAGGGAGTCCATCCCTTGACTGTTGTCATAAAATATTACATATAAAAATAATCTTAAGTCAAAATAACTAGCTATAAGCTATTACAATCATCATGCTATCATTTACCCATGAATCTACAATCTCTGTCTTTTTGGTCAGACTGTTTCCATTTGTAGGTGATCCTGCAATTGGAACACCTAAACCTACATGGAATAATAAATATTGATCTTCCACAATGTTAAACATGAAAAATTCTTTGTTGAAGTCCCTATCCTTTCCTGCCATTGTTGTCGTGAACACACTTGATATCATGATTAGATAAAATATTAATACACCAATAATCAATCTTTATTTGTGACACTTCAACAACTATTTGTATGCATGTATAAAACATACACATACTGTCATGAAATTCCTTCTTTCACATCATTTAACATGCATTAGTAAAAAATAAATCACTATCAAGCATCATCTTTCCAACAATCCTAACAAAATCTTGCATGCACTTTCATATTCTTTCCAAAGTAAAACCAACATACTAGATAATATTCTTGTGCATGCAAATGCATAACAAGCTTTCAACATAACTATCCCAATAGACACTTTTCTTTTTTCCTATTATTTTATTTTCTTTTCCAAAGGAAACTATCTAAATTTTGCATGGAAAAATAAACACATTTCTTTTCCAATAAGATCTAGCCCAATAACTATACATAATATTCTCCTAAAAGAAAACTAATACTATAGTTAATTCCTTTAGGTGTGAAAATGGAAATTATTTTTCCCAAAAGAAGGCTAACACAATCAATATCATGTGATTACACCTTCTTTTTCTCTACAAATCTAATACCAAAACTATAATTTTTCATGCATGCAACTATTAAAACTAGAGAGAGCAGGCATTGGACAATATAAACACACAAAACAATTGAATTCTATTTCAAATCACACAAATACATTACAATATTTATAGTGTCACTGAGATCCAACTAATTTCACTCTTGGAGGGAGTAGTTGAGAGAATCTCTCAACATCCTCCAACAAACCAAACCAATCCCTAATCTGTAGTATGCATCATAAATGAGGCATTATTTCAACACCCCACCTTAATGCCTACATTACAGAAATGGAGAACACACTAATTTAATACAAACATTTTTCTGCCCTGGTCTTCATTAACATTTGTACCCACTCTGAGATCTCATAGATGACGCTCTTTTCTCCACCATTTTCAAGCTACCATTCAACCCATTTAAAATACATTTGTCTCTGACCAAAAATGCTAAATTTGTAAGATCAAATATTCTTGACACTTTCGAAGAAGAGTATCGACACTGAACTATCCTATGGAAATATTTCCATCTGTGAAATAATCCTTGAAGAACAAATTTCAACAGTTTATAGGAAAATACTCTAGGTACAGAATATGAACAACGATCAATCCTACAAAGTGACCTTTACAAGGATCTCATTGTATAACCTGTAACCGATGCTCTTGGCCCGAAGCACAACAAGATCAGCATATAACAAATTCACACAATCAAATTAGCCAATTGTTCTCTCGGCCCTAAAGATCGTCGAGAATGACTAATTTAAATTATGCTAAATTGTTCATAGTTGGTTCAACAAAGTACAAATCTCAGAAAAAATGTCACATAATATATATCTAACAAGCAGCTTTAATTTCTCCAGCAGTATAGCACCTTCAAAATTCAAGAGAGTGCTTTTAATCCTGATTTAATAAGCAATCCCGAGAAAATCATGTCGCCCCTTCTTAGTTGGACCTGTAACAATTTCTTCCCCAAAGTGTTTCATTTTTTTCACAGAGACTCGAATTTCACTCGTTGACCATCTCGCTTGCATCTTGCATTTGCAGGAATGATGAAACTAATGCATGCATTGAACCCAGCAAATGCGGCTCATCTTTGAGTTGTTTATCACTGTAATTTTCTATGTAGGCTTCATCAAAAGGAGACAAATCCTTATAAGTCTTCTGCAACAGTTGATTGAAATCTCGATGGGATTCATTAATCAAAGATTTCACGCTCTCAAAAACTTGTTTGAGGACAGAAAGAGGGATCTGATTCTCCAACTTTATAATGTCGCACCTGATACACATTTGGAGCGTACTGAAATCTATAGACTTCGAGTTGGGATCTTTGAGCTCATTACTGAAGAGGCTGAAAAAAATGTAAAATGAAGAATGAATCTACCACCATCATGCGAGTGAAGTTCTTAGAGTAATCTCCTGCTGTGGTGATTTCCCATTCATAAAATTTCTCAATATCCGATCGCATCCTTTGAATCGTTTCAACAATCGAGTGAAATCTCTTTAAGATTATGGCCGCAGATTTGAGTTTGTAGGCCTCCGCGCCAGTTGACAGCTTCAGCTCTCGATGGTGATAGCTATCTCTCGCAAAATAATTCATGTTTTTCTAATTAAAAATCAACCTGCACAGAATTTTACAGCAATAACACTTCCAATAATGACAATGGTCCCTACAGCAGATTGAACGTTCGTATCAGCCCATCTGTGTTGACTATACTCTCTATCTACCTCCGCTATTAAAATTGGTAATGCAAAAAAGACTGAGAAAATAACTTCACTAAACTATCTACCATTCTACAACAACAGTTTGATTATCACTGCTCTCACATCTTCCTGGCCTTCCCGTGAGGGAATCAAGCCAGAACAGGCTCTGATACCATATTAAAACTAGAGAGAGCAGGCCAATATAAACACATAAAACAATTGAATTCTATGTCAAATCACACAAATACATTACAATATTTATAGTGTTGCTGAGATCCAACTAATTCCACTCTTGGAGAGAGTAGTTGAGAGAATCTCTCAACATCCTCCAACAAACTAAACCAATCCCTAATCTGTAGTATGCATCATAAATGAGGCATTATCTCAACAACAACTATATATGTTTCTTTAAAAAATATTAACATAATAACGCATGTGATTACTATTTTTCCTCTCCAATAATCTAATTCAACAATTCATACAAGAATATATTTTTCTCTTCTATTTTTTTTGAAGGGTTATAACACAATAAATGCTTCCTTGCATGCAACTACATATATTTATTTTCCAGGGAATCTAACACACTAATTATTCTTTTTCCAAAACTTGGCTAATACAAAATATTTTCTTATCATTTCACACGTCAACCAGATTTGTAATATTTCCTGAAAAAATAACATGAGTAACAAATCCTTCTCAAATGACATAACCAATTGTATTTTATGCAAATATTTTATGTCAACTACTTCTCACAAAAATTATTTATCTCTTTTTGCATGACTCAAGCTCTGCATGCATGTAAAATCACATATTCAATTCTACTAGATCAAATATACTAGATATCATTCCTTTTCACCTAAGCACATATTCTCTTCAACAGGTTAATATTTATTTTTAAAACTTTTAATGCATATGCATCATGAGAACATCCTTGTTAATATTTTAAATGAAATAAGTTAATTCATTTTCAGGGATTGTCAACATACATGTTCTATTTTTTTGCATGTGAATAACTTATTTCTTTTCGAGAAATATCAACATAATTGTTCTATTTGTTTTTTCATGCAATTAATTTATTTCGTTTCAATAATATTCACACAATAGTTTCTCTATATGTAAATAATCAACTATTCTTATCCGACAGAATAATCAAATGGAAGCACTCTGTTTTACTCTGTTTTTCCTATTTTAGTCATCAACTTTGGATACAGCTTCCAAGCATATGGAAATAAATTTTTGAAAACCAAAAGAGATTTTTTTTGGAATGGACTCATTAGAAAAAAATCTCTCTCATTTTTTACACAAGTGCCCCAGACCCCTTGGACTGCGATCTGGCGTCTGCACTCTCTGCCTAAAATCGACATGTTCTGTTGGCTTCTTTGCCACAAGAAAATTCTTACAGATGAAAAACTACAGAAACGAGGTTTCCATGGTCTGTCCAGGTGCTCATTGTGCAGAGAAAATGTGGAATGTGCCACACACTTGATCTTGAATTGTAAATTCACTGTGCAGGTTTGGAGCGAGCTGATGGATTACTGGAACCCCAATTTTGTCCTTCCCTCCTCTATTTATAATCTTTTTGCAAATTGGCAGAACGGTTACCCCGGTCCTCCACCCAAAAACAAAGTGATAAAAAAGGCGTGGTCTGCCCTCCCCAAAATCTGTTGCTGGCAGATCTGGCTTGAGCGAAACAACAGAATCTTTAGAGATACTAAGCATGATGTCAAGGTGGTGGCAGCCAAGATAAAATTCTAGTTAAAGGAGAGCTTGGATAATCAAAAAGGTGCCTCAAATCTTACTCAATTAGATTCAGTCTGGGGTACCTCCCTAAACCTGCAATTTCTTCAAGCCGCCAGCAACATTTCCCTCATTGAAGATTGGCAAATAAGGGGGAAGAACAATGCTGAGTTTCAAGAATGGATCTCCAAGCAACAGGTGCACTCTTTCTTCTTTGATGGGGCATCAAAGGGTAACCCAGGAAGGGCTGGAGCAGGAGGTATTGCAAAAAATGCTGAAGGTGTTTTGATCCACAGCTTTGCATGGGGTCTGGGGATCAACTCCAGCATTCAAGCAGAGGCACTGGCCCTTCTTCAAGGCCTTAAATCGCTCTTGAATCTATAAATCAAGGAGGTTAATGTTTTTCGGGATTCCCAAGTGATAATCAAAATTATGGCGACAAACTCCTCCCCCCGGGATCTTAGATTGGCAAGGCTGATATCCAAAATCAGAATTTTGGGGAAATTTTTTAAAAATTTGAGCTACTATCATGTATTGAGAAACAACAACAAAGAAGCATACCTTGAAGCAAATAAAGTTGTCCTCATCTCTGCTGGAGCAATAATTCGAGACGAGGACGAAACATGGGATCCAATTCCATAATCTGC
This sequence comes from Pinus albicaulis, assembly GCA_034641835.2. Lineage (NCBI taxonomy): Eukaryota > Viridiplantae > Streptophyta > Pinopsida > Pinales > Pinaceae > Pinus > Pinus albicaulis. The sequence goes on from CM076583.1 coordinate 928,402,357, forward strand.
CAGCTTAAATGTTTTACTGCTTGCTATTGAATCAGTTTGTTTGTATTTTTAAGCTAGGGGAAATCACAAAAAATCGAGTGCATAATTGTAGTCAAAAAGAGATGGAAGTTGTCCACAAGTCTCATAGCACTTTTGGCTATTGATACTTCCTGGGCCCTCCTCCCTCTCATTGTAACCCGAAATCTGGCATTTAGACCTAGTAGTTAATATATCTCATAACCGTTTCTGTAAAAAATAAAAAATATTCGAATGAAACTTTGCAACCCATTTTTTTAGATTTAAATATTAAATAATTTCCTATTTCGGGTACCAAATTTGGGCACATTTTGCGTACATATGGAAATGAGTTGTTGAAAGCCAAAATTGGTTTTTTTTAGAACAGGTTCATTAAGAAAGCCTCTCTCAGGTTTTACACAGGTATCATAGTTTACAATATTCAGATGCATCTTTGCATCATATTTTTCAGATATAAATATGAAATAATTTCCTATATTTTTCATCAGTTTTGGGCACGATTTTCGAGACATGGAAAACAAAATTTTCAAATTGAAAAGAGTATTTTTGTTGGAACAGACTAATTTACCAAAACCTCTTTTAGTGCGTAGACATATATCATGGTTTGGGAGATACGAAGGAATATCCAGACCCTATTTTCTAATAACTCACGCAATTCATAGAATTCTTTAGCAATGAAAAACTTTTAAGAATTCAAAGCACAAGAAATATTCTAAAAATTCAATGAACAAAAAAAATTATAAATTCCATAGAGATTTTCTTAAGAAATAATCTCAATTCTTGAGCATATGATATTTTCCAAGAAAATAAATTCAAGTCTTATTTCATCACGCACCATATGCAAACAAAATATTTTTTGAAGAACATAGTTACTTATCTTTTGATGCATGCTTGGAATACCTTCTTCCTCTCTCTTGGCTCCATTCTCCATGTATTCGGTCATTAGTTCCCTATTTTTCTAAGAAGCTTACAATAAATAGAATTTAAAAAAAAAGGAATAGTTTTTCTAAATTTTAAAAGAATTCCCTAAATCACCCATAAATCACTCCATAAATCTGATTTTTCATAAAATCTAAAATCACTCCATAATTCATTCTTAAATCATTCATCTTTTTCCATGGTAGATTTGCTTTTGCCTTATGGACATAATATCACTTACCCATATTTTTTTTATAAAAACATTACTTATTATTTCTAAAACTCATAAAAGATACCAACTTAGAAATATAATTTATGTATATAGAAGAATATAAATTCTTCTAAATAAAAGAATTAAGCATTAATTGTTGGAATAATATCATAATTAAGAACTACATGAATATTCTTCATGTAATATCAATATAAGAATTAATAATATTTATTTATTCAAAAATCCTAATTTTATGAGAGTTTTTTATAGTCTTACGTGAGCGATATTACATACTCCTCCCCTTAAAGAGAACATCATTATATATGGTCTTCTCTTTTTGGAAAATTAAACTTTAATAATAATACTTCCACAAAAAATCAAGGAGCACTAGTGCTATAATCATCAAAATGATAAGAAAAACTCTATCAAGTGCATGTTGTACTTTATTTAGGAGTTACATTAGTCTTTATTTTATGTTATTGGTGTTTGAAAATTACTTTCTTTCCCTCCCACAGTAATTTCAATCAAATTCAAACTCATGGAATTTATCTCCAACCATTTTTCCTCTGGTTTGTCAGGAATTTAGAGTTCAATAACTCATTATTTTATCTAATACGAATTATTTCAGTCGCATATATATTTCAATTATTTCCTCTATGCATGCATACAAATAAGTCATTTCTGACATGTTTATTTTCTCATAAAAACCTACAAACACAACCTATTTCATCGAAGTTTTTACTTAGATAAATTAAAATATCACGCATGCAAAACTATAACTCATGAAACAAGTCTAAGACACTCAACTTACAATCTATTGTAACATCCAAGATCTTTAGATAATTTTGAAATCAATAACATAACATAGAAATAATTTTGACTAACCATAGTTAATTTTTTGGAATTATTGAGGAATTGAGAATATTCCACCCAACCGTGAACTATCTCCAATAGTTCCTCATCGATATAAGATCTACTTGCCCCTAGAATCAACAACCTCATGATTCCTTAGTTTTTTCTTCCCAGCATATTTTTACTTCCCGCTTTAAGGTGTGCCAACCTTTTTCCAAGGCCTTTTTGTTTTATATTTTTCAAAAAAAATACTTCTATTTTTCTTTATAGCATGCCTTTCTCTCCTGCTATTCTTTATCTTACCCGAATTATTATTTATCTCCAACTAAGTGATTAACATAATATTTCTCTCCCATTATATTAATATTTTCCTCTTTATTATTTTCTCCTAGGATTTTTAAGAGAATTTTAGGGACGATCCATCTCGGGCTTAACCACCAATAGCTTTTCATAAGCTGGAAAAAATTATTCTAAAAATTTATAGTTATTTCTTGAATATCCCAACCAGTGTATTGATTAACTCGATAATAAAATGAAATATTACATCATCATATCAGCCCCATCATGGCTTCCATAGCCATTGAATCCAATAATAATTCAATGTCTAAAAATCCATTGTAATTTACATAATTTTCCATCTACATATGATCATTGAAGAAAATGAATATTTATGTACACCATGCGACTATAATTGACCCTCAACATGGGTCCCATAATTTGTTAAAGTATATTGACAACAATTCATCACATGTAATACAGGTGGTATACATTCCAAATTTCCACATAACAACAATAATGGAACTTAGAAACAAATACATTAACATATCTTGCATACCATAGAATTATACTTTATTTAGGATCTCACCATACCCACCATAAATATTATAGAGAAATAAGAATCCCTTTGAAAACTAAGAGACAAAATGTCAGTGAAAACCATTAGCGAATTTTGGGAAAATAATTTGCAATCATGCAATCTACGACCACTGTGGAATTTTATCATCATTTTCAAGCATGTCATATACAACCAATGAGACATTCTAACAAGATGTTAGAAATCATGCAATCTATAGCCATTGAGGAATTTTATCAAACAATTTTCAAGCATGCAATCTACAATCATTTAGACATTCTAACAAATAGTTAGTGGACGTGAAATAAATTTACATAGATATGTTTAAACTATCAAAGAGATAGTGAAACTATAATTTAAAAAATTACATGAATCATATTAATATCATCAATGGGAAAATTTATGAAAAAAACACAACCAACAATCCCTACAGGAGCGTTAAATCATAAAAGTTAACCAGATTATGGATCCAAGTCTGAATAGAACTTTTTGTTGGAATCAACATGGGGTTTACATGACCTTAAGGTATGAATACCCCTTGATGTTAAGATGAATCGTATCCAAAACTCACATGGATCCAATTATTTAAAACAACAAAACTTTGGATCTCTTTTTTCCACTTTTTTCAAACACATGGAATGAAAACTTTCATCGACAACTCTTCATAAAGAAATACAACCCATAATTATGTTACTATGAGTTGTTAATTAACTTAAAGTTCACTATATGAGTTCCACTTGAATCATTTCTTATTTTTAACACCTAACGAGAATATTTCAATTTTTATTTTCTTTTACAACATTCCATTGTCGTCCTAAGGGTCAACCCCAAATTTCAAATTATTTGTTTATCACAAAACCCATACATGCAGTCATTATTTATAAGCAGTGCATTGTAACTTTAGTCATGTTTTTAGCTTTTCTTTTTTCTTTTGCACCAAAATCATTGTTTTAATAGTATGGATGCAAAGGTTGGTAATTAATGCACACTATGACTAGTGAGTGCTTATGATTTTTCATAGGTGAAATAGAGGTTTTATTGTATTTTATAGGCATTCATATTCAAGTTTCATGGTCACAACTTTTAGAGAAACATTCTCACTTTATACTTTTTAATGTGTTCATTAATCATGCATCATGCATATTATGTCAATTGTAGTCTTTTGCAAGTTCAGTTAGAGTTTTATTGGGGATGATGTCGACTAGTATCATAAATGTACTTATTTTTTTCTTACAATTCCCAAAAGGCATTAGTGTTGCTACCATTTTCTCTGATACCATTAGTAACATACCCTGGTAACCTCGCAGGAACATGCATGGAGTTAGGATTTTTTTTCAACATTTACCGATGTGTAACTTTATAAATTATTCTCTATATCCCCTCATTGACCATTAGAATAACTATCAACATCACCTAGAGAAATATTTAGTAAAATCATAGTGAGTTACATAACCATTAACTACCATTGTTGAAGCATATTAAATTGAATTTTCTGCTATAACTATGCGTCGATTCCATGATTCTTTTAACTCAATTAGTAAATCACATACTTCATAATATAATCATCATATCAGGAAAGAAATTAACATCATGAAAATGACACAATGAGCAATCACATCATTAGACACTAATATACCCTAGAAACCTAGTAGGGTGAAAAACAACAAACATTTAATTTTATTTCTAAACTCTCATGAGGGTGTTCACCCCTCACTCAATGGGTAAAACTAATATTGGACTCAATTTTTTCCTCTTCAAGAGTCCAATATTTCTCTGTAAGAGTTTTAATGCATATGAATCATGAGAACATCCTTGGTAATATTTTAAATGAAATAAATTGATTCATTTCCAAGGGTTATCAACATAATTGTTCTATTTTTTTTGCATGTGAATAACTTATTTCTTTCCAAGAAATATCAATATATTTGTTCTATTTCTTTTTCATGAAATTAATTTATTTCTTTTCAGTAATATTCACACAATATTTATCTCTATATGTACATAGCCAACCATTCTTATCCGGCAGAAGAATCAAATGGAAGCACTCTGTTTTACTCTGTTTTTCCTGTTTTAGTCATCAAATTTGGATGTGGCTTCTGAACATATGGACACAAATTTTTGAAAACACAAAGATTTTTTTGTTTAGTCCAAGCTCGTTAAAAAAAAACCTCTCTCATTTTTTACAAAGGTCTCACGATTTAGAATATTTGAATGCATCTTTGCAACCCATTTTTCCATATTTAAATATTAAATAATTTCCTATTTTGGTCATCAAATTTGGGCACGGTTTCTAAACATATGCAACGCGTTTTTGAAAACAAAAAGTGGTTTTTGTTTAAAATGGGTTCATTAAAAAAATATTCTCTCAATTTTTACATAAGTATCACGATTTGAAATATTCAAATGAATATTTGCATCCAAGTTTTCTAGATTTAAATATGAAATAATTTGATGTATTTTCCATTAATTTTGGAAATGGTTTTCGAGACATGGAAAACAAATTTTTCAAATAGGAAATATAATTTTTCCTGGAATGGACTCATTTATCAAAACCTCTTTCAGTTCGTAAACATATATTATGGTTTGGGAGATACGAAAACATATCTAGGCACTATTTTCCAATAACTCATGAAATTCACTGAATTATTTACCCATCAAATTTTTTTAAGAATTCAAAGCACATGAAATATTCTAAGAATTCAATGAACAAAAACAATTATTCCTCTATTCACGAAATTCCATAAAGTTTTTGTCAAGAAATAATCGTGATTCTGGATCATATGAGATTTTACAAGAAAATAAATTCAACTCTTATTCCATCATGCACCATATGCAAGAAAAATAATTTTCAAAGAACATAGTTGCTTATATTTTGATGCATGCTTTGAATCCCTTCTTCCTCTCTCTTGGCTCCATTCTCCATGTAGTCTAGCATTGGTTTCCAATTTTTTCCATAGGCTTACAATAAATAGAATTAAGAAAATGGAATAGCTTTCCTAAATATTCAAAGCATTCCATAACTCACCCATAAATCACTCCATACATATGATTTTTCTTAAATCCTAAAATCACTCCATAAATTATCCATAAACCATTCATGATTTTCCAATGTAGATTTTCTTTTGCCTTATGGACAAAATATCACTTACCCATAGTTTTTCTCAAACTATTATTTATTATTTATAAAACTCAGAAAATATACCAACTTGGAAATATAATTTATTTATATAGAATAACATAAATTATTCTAAATAAAAGGACTAAGAATTAATTCGTGTAATATTCTTATAATTAAGAATTACAATAATATTATTCATGTAATATCAATATAACAGTTAATAATATTTAATTATTCAACAACCCTCATTTTACTAGATTTTTATGCCATCTTATGCCAGGGATATTCCAAGTAGCACCACATGCCCAAAAAGTAATATCTTGTGTTCATATGACATTTTCTTAATTAGTCAAGTTGATTAAAAGGGTAAAAATGATAGAACTAATTTTACATACATGTTAAGGAGAGAGTGTAAACCTCCTGATTGTGCAATATTTATTTAAAGTTACTATGGTAATTATGTTATTACAAACTCAATTAAATAATGTAAGTGAATATATGAATTGTATTAAATTTTATGCTATAAACATAATAAGTATTCTTCTTTACAAATTAGAGGAAAAGCTGCCTGGTAATGAATTTCTGCCCTGAACAATTGAGACAGTTACATAGTTACAACCACCTCTTTGCATATTTATAGGAAATATGAAGAGAGGAAGGGGTTGGTTCTAATTTTTCCAGAAGGAAGGTCTCTGAAGAGACAAGTCGAAAAGAGCAGACAAAGTTCTGTGAGAGGTAGGACGATGCTTGCGGGAAAGACTCCCAAGCTGGACTGGAAGCCAATGGAGTATCCTAGTCCTGGTTTCTAGAGGTTGGACTATTGTCCCATTGCTGCAGGGGTCGAATTGTGAAGAAATTATAGTCTATGTATAGGAGCAAAATCTCGATGGGGAGATCTCCCTTCTCATGGTTGGGAGGACTAGCTAAGATTGCATATTTTGTCCACTGGAGACATATATTTATAGTAATTTGTTTATAATGCAGAATTATTTCTCAATGACAAAAAAAAAAATTAGGGCTTAACTCAATACTCCTTATCTGATATTATTATAGAAAATTAGGATAGGGAAGATAGTCACATTCTCTCAGAGTATAGATGAATGGCCTTAGGAGAACAATAGGTAGGAAAGATGATGATTTTCATCTGATAGCATCCAAGAATAGGGAAGTGAATAATATATTACCATAAGAAAACTATATAGTAAGGGTTTTTATATTAATACATTACAATTATGAATTATTGTGTTGGAAATAGTTCTCTGTATCTTAATTTCACAAGTCAAATTTGTTTAATAGTGAGTTTGTTACTTGAGAGGTTTATTCATACTCTAGAATGAGACCATAGGCTGCCCTATCCTCTAAATTTCTCATGAAATTAGTTTATAGATTAATTCTATAAACATCCCATATCATAATCTACCCAAGTGGGAAATGGTATTGAAAACAATGCACATATAAATTTCCCAGGAGATGTACAAATAAAATTTTTGAACTCCAAACAGATGTAAACCCAAATAAATACTAGAACGTTTTGTTCACAAAAGAAAATTATATAACAAAATATTTAGTTCAAACTCCTTTCTTTACATACACCAACCCCGATGAAAACAATAATAAAGATAGACTATTGTTAGAAATTGGCATAGAGGAGAGTATCCACTGGAGGAAAGAACATAGGTACACTAGTATAAATAAGACAAAATTGAGAACGATAACTAGAGAATGAAACATTCAAATAATAAAATACAACACACAACACTTTACTCTGTCCATTGCTACCACAAAATAAGTGTAAAACAAAACCCTCATTGTGTAATAAGAGGAGGAATAGAAACCTCATTAACATACGAATAGTTTGAATCAAAAAGAGATAATTTTGTCTCAAAATAATTGTTTACAGTTAAACAAATGTCCAGAATTACCATACATATAGAACCATAAAACAACACAGATTCTTAATGCGTTCAGAGATGAAAATTTAACCAAGGTAACCACAGAATGTAACTTTGTTGCACAAGTGCAAGCCAATAACCCCATACTGTTGCCATTCAAAATTAAATTAAAGAGTATATAAGTGCACATCAATCAAAGATATTCTCTTTGTTATTAAAACAAGTAAGAATTAAAAATATTGGTGAGGGAAAACCTCAATGAGTAGCATCCTAGCTAAAAAACACAAACCAAGAGAAGGATTATAAGTTTGGATCAAGCTTAAGGCCAAAAATCACTAAAACTCCCACTTATGTACCTCGTAAATGCTCTTGCTAAAATCCTATGGAGGAAGTGCCGACAAGAATACAAGCTCAAAACCATTGGTTCCCACAGCACATAGACAATTTCATAATGGGTGAGTTATTGGGTAGTTATAAACATAAATCCAAAACATTACAACTTTAAAGAGGGAAAAAATTAAAAGAAATAAACAACAAATCTGGAAAACAATAGAGGGGAAACCCTTCTATGGTTTCAACCCAATATTCATTGGTAGATATGACACCCACTATCTTTAGGCAAAGAGATAACCACACCTCTAATGCCTACCAACAGAGAACACCGTGGAGGAAAATGAGCATAACCAGAGAGAATTTTTTCCTGAAATGAAAAAGAAACTGTAATTGGAATTGCTCGAAGCAACCAACAATGGTTCAATGGAGAAAGCATCTCGAGCATACCTATTTGAGGAGAGAACAACTGGTGAGGAGAGATTTTCGTGACTATAAGGGTTACGAATGATACCCTTACACTATGCAGAGTGGCTCTGGAAAATGTCAAACAATAGAATGGTTGAAACATGGCGGGTTTAGGTAGGGTATATCCCTAACTTCTCTATTATAAACCTATATCATTCGAATACCTCGAGACACATGTGGATCATATGCCAAGTTTCAGCAGGATAACTCTCCATTTGACTGACGAGAAACTTCGAATGGGGTTGCACTGCTAAAAAATTTGATAAATTGTATGTGTGAACATTAATGCCAAGAGAACCAAGAAAACACTGCCAGGTGCTCATAATAAACTATCAAATATATGTGTTTTCCTTAGTCAATGAACTACTAAATGCGACAAATAAACCAACGAATATATGTGTTGTCCTTAATCAATCAACATTAAAATGATGCATGCATATATGTCGTTCAAAATAATATGTATATCAATATTTATATTCAACCAAATCAATTATCTTGTACCATTAGCATCTAATTTAACGATTCATAAGTTTAATTTTGTGTTGTGCAAGAATGGAGTTCCAGATGGAACCATTTGAGAGATGTATCATTGTCGTTCAGAAATATGTCAAGAATGAAATTTTTATATATATATTTTTTCAACATGACACGATGAGTAAATTTAGTTGTTACAAGTGGTATTAGAGCCACGTTCCAGCAATGTGGCTTCATGGGAAATGAAAGTGTGATGATGTGATGAACACATGAAAAGTGATGTAGAGAGGGTCCAGGTCGTTGGGGAGACCGGAAGCATCGTGTGGAGGAACTAACCCAGACATGCAAGTACAACTGGATGGAAACCAACTGTATCACATGAACAAAATGATGGAAGACCAACAACAACAAACTAGACAACTCCTGAAAACTATGCAAAAACTACAGAATGAGATGGCACAAATGAGGAATGATAATGTCAGGTTCATTTAAGAAAATGATAAAAGTTTGGAAATCCTCTCTAATAAGCAAAATAATACATCTTATCATCCAAAAATGGATCATGAGATCCAATATGAAAGGGAACAAAAGCACACTTAAAATGACCAAGAGGAGAGTCATACTGAAAGAAGTCAGCGGCATGAGAGACATATGACTGAGCTTGTGGAGGAGCCTGATAATGTCCATGACCAAGGAATGAAAAAGGAATACAGAATGTAACTACAGGGAGAGTTCCAGAAAATCAATCCACCAACCTATGATGGAGAAAAGGAAGAGGCAGTTGAAGCTTGGATTATATAAATGAATAAATATTTTTAAGTGTATGATTATAACTAAAATCTTCGGGCTAGGTTGGAAATATACCAGTTAAAGGGAAAGGCCACTCTATGATGGGAGGAGGATAAAACTATGTAGAATATTGATGAATAGAGAGTAAACTGGGAAGATTTTCAAAGGCACTTCAAGAATAAATTCTTGACGAGGCATTTTTATGATGAAAAATCTAGAGAATTCCATGATTTGAGACTATGTAAACTAACCATGGATAATTTCATAACTAAATTTACTACCTTATTGAGGTACGTGCCATACTTACATGAGAAGGAGGTGAAATTGTAGTGATTCTTAAGTAGCTTACCTACTTATATGAAAGAAAGAATTGAATTCAAAAGTCCTAAAACAATGGACGAAGTGATTAAAAAGGCACATATGTGCTACCAATAGACCATGAAAACATATTCTAATAAAGGATGGAGCAAAAATAAGATGTCAAATACTTTTCAAAATTTCCAGAATTCGAAGCCCGCTTCTAATTTTTTTTAGCGAAACTCAACAAAAAGAGTGACAAACAAATGATAGTCGAAACTAAAGTGACAGTCAGGGGTGAAAACAACTAAAGCAACAAGAAAAATAGAACCTAACTAAGTTCAAACACCCACTTTATAGTGTTGTGGTTGTAGCGAAGCCCATTATTATCAAAATTTCCCACACAAAGCAAGGACTAAAAAAGTAGCCAATTTACAGGAGGCTTCGACTGTGGATGAGGTAGCAAGGATTGTACCTTGAATCAATGTGGCTTTGGAGGACCATCAAGGGGATTACCATCCCTCGATGGTAGAATGTGAATGTAAAATATCTAACCAACATGTTTCTATTTTAATTGACCCTAGTGCTAGCTTAAGTTATGTTAGCCCCAAATTCATAGAACTATGTTGCATGCAAAGTCTTAAATTTCAAAAACCTTGGCAGGTACAATTGGATACTAGTGGAAAGTGGTGGGTAACTGCTAAAATTGAAAATTTTCCTATTAAGATATCAGGACAACACATTAATGTGAATATGAACATGCTTCCTCTAGGTTCATATGATGTGTTGATTGGGATGGAATAGTTGGAAAGCCATTTTTTGGTATTATATTGTAAGGATAAGAGTGCCAACTTCCTTATTGATGAGGGAGTTAGGCATGAGTTACAGGGTATAAAAAAAGGTATTAATTTACAACCCATTAATGAAAATAAATTAGGAAAAAACATCTGAAAGGGTTGCCAAATTTATGTTGTTCAAGTGGGGTACACGAATTCCAAATAAAACATTACTACTGTTTAAAATCTGCCAATTATTCAATATTTTTCTGATGTGTTTCCAGAATCAATTTCTGGTTTAATGCCCAAGCGGGATATAGTCTTCACTATAGAATTGATTCCAGGAGAATGACATGTATTGAGGACTCCTTATCACATGAGCATTCTAGAGTTGAAAGAACTCAATCTGTAGTTGCAAGACCTAATTGATAAGGGATACATCTTTCCTAGCGTGTCTCCTTGGGGGGGTCTGGTGTTGTTCATGCACAATAAGGATGGAACCATGCACTTATGCATTGACAACCGAAATTTGAACAAGTTAACTGTAAAAAACAGATATCTGCTGCCACAGGTTGATGACTTGTTTGACCAGGTCCATGGAGCTAGTGTGTTTTAAAAAATTGATCTCAAATCTCACTATCATAATATTTTGGTTAAAGAAGAATATATATGCAAGAAAACCTTATAAACTCACCATGGCCATTAAAATTTTGTGGTGTCACATTTCGGCCTCACTAATGCTCGTTCCACTTTCATGAGTCTGATGCACGGGATTTTTCAACTGTACTTGGACAAGTTTGTACTGATTTTAATTAAATATATATTAATTTACTCTAAGAACTAGGAAAAGCATGAAAAACACCAAAAGATATTGTTTCAAACACTAAGGTAAAATAGGTTGTATGCCAAGTACAACAACTGTGACTTCTTCAAATAGTGAATCCAATATTTGGGCTACGTGATATCAGACTAGGGAATAATCATTGATCCGGAAAAGATCCAGACAATTATGGAATGAGTTGTTCCTAAAAAAATTTTAGATATACAATATTTCATGGGTTTAGCTGGTTACTATCATCGTTTTATCAAGATTTTTTCCAAGATCTCTTACCCTATAAATTCCCTATAGAATAAAGGGAGGATATTTAAGTGGAAAACATAATGCCAAGAAATATTTGAACATTTAAAAAATTATTAACCTAAGCCCTAATTTTGAAGGTGATATATCCTTAGAAAGAATTCGTTGTATGTATGGACACATGCCAAGAAGGAGTGGGAGGGGTTATTATGCAAGAAGATAAAGTGGTGGCATATGAATATGTCAAACTAAAGGAACATGAGAAAAGGTATTCTTCTTATGACTAAGAACTCACAAAAATATTTCATGCTTTAAAGACGTGGCACCATTATTTGTGGGGAATTTCTTTTTTGTTGTTGACAAATCACAACAACCTAACCAATTTATTTAATCAGCCAACTATGAATGCAAGATAGGCTGTATGGACCACATTCTTAAGCGATTTTGAATTCGATATTAAACATTTGAAAGGAAATAAAATTGGGTGGCAGATTCTTTTAGTCAAAAGGTACCATGTGTCTATGAAGTCCAATACCATCAAATCGAGTTCGATTTGTCTAGACCACTTGCTGAAGCGGTCA